>CM053585.1:124467227-124488365 GCA_028646515.1 Pseudochirops corinnae | reverse complement strand
TGCTTTTTGGAGGAGGGAAGACAGGGCAATTGGGGTTAAGTGACTTACCCAAGGTCACATGGCTAGTAAGTGTTAAGTGTCTGAGGCTGGATTTGAATTCAGGTCCTCCTGACTCCAGGGCCAGTGCTCTATTCACTGCACCACCTAGCCACCTTGAGTAGTCATATCTTTTACAATTAATCATTACAGTTTTGCTGTCATTGTGCATAATGATGTCCTGGTTCTCCTCACTTCATTTTGCTTCAGTTAATATAGATCAGTTAATATAGATTGCCCTGTTTTGTGTGAAGTCATGCCCTCATCATTTTGTATAACGCAACTTGTTCATTCATTCTCCAATGGATGGACATCCCTTAAATTTCCAATTCTTTGACACTGCAAAACACTGCTATAAAGATTTTTGTTTAACTAGATCCCTTTTCTTTTATCTCTTTGGGGTACAGACTTAGTAGGGATATAGTTGGGTCAAAGGGTATGCAAAATTTTATAGCCTTTTGGTCATAGCTCCAAATTGTTCTCCAGAATGGTTGAACCAGTTCATTGCTCCACTAGCAGTTCATTAAAGTACCTATTTTCCACTTAACCCCTCTAACATTTGTCATTTCTGATTGTCCAAGATGGTACCTCAGAGTTATTTTAATTTGCTTTTCTCTAATCAATAGTAACGTAGATCCTTTTAAAATATGGATGGCTTTGATTTCTTCTTCTGAAAACTCTCTGTTTATATCCTTTGACAATTTATCAATTGGAGAATGGCTCTTATTTTCATAAATCTATTCAGTTTTATAGTCATTATACATTCTTAAAATGAGCGCTTCATCAGAGAAACTTGCTGTAAATTTTTTTGGGATATTATTTCATTGTATAGTAATTTTCAGTAAAATGTAGCTTCCTTGATTATCTCTTTTAATTAGGACTATCTTTTTTTGTGTCAGTTGAAACATATTAAATTCTGCTCCAGCTATTTATTTTAGATCTATGTGTCTTTCTGCTTCAAGTGCATCTCTTGTAAACATCTTGTTGGATTCTATTTCTAATTGATGCTGCTACTTGCTTCTGTTTTATGGGTAAACTCATCCCATTCATATTCACAGTTATGATTACTAACTGTGTATTTCCCTCTTCCTCTCCTGGATTATTATGGCAAGGGAACTTACCTAGCTCAATGAAGCTGTATGTTATGCCATACAGAGTTACCCAAGACATATAAGTCATAGCAGAGAATTTTGACAAAAGGTGATCTATTAGAAAAGGAAATGGCAAACCACACCAGTATCTTTACCAAGGAAACCTTATGGACAATATTAAAATGATGGAAGATAACCCCTCAGATTGGAATGTGTACAACCTACTATGGGGAAGAGTGGTGGACAAATACAAGTAGCTCCAATACTAATGAAGCAACTGAGCTAAAGTCAAAAGAAAGGTTAACTGAACATGTATCTGGTGATAAAAGGAAAATCTGATGCTGTAAATATCAATATTCCATAGGAACCTAGATTGTAGGATCTATGAATCAAGGCAAGCTGGATGTGGTCAAATAGGAGTTGGAAAGATTAAACATCAACATCTTGGTTGTCAGTGAACTTAAATGAATGGGAATGGGTGAATTTAATTCAAGTGATCACTGCACATACTACTGTGTGTAAGACTCCCTTAGAAGAAATGAAGTAGCCTTCATACTCAATAAAAGGGTGAAAAAAGCAGTACTGAAGTATAACCTCAAAAAATTACAGAACGATATCTCTTCAAAACCAAGGATTCAACATCACATTTATACAAATCTATCCTCTACTGATACCAAAGCAGCAAAAGTTGATCAATTTCATGAAAACTTAATATATCATCTAGAAATAACACCCACAAAGACATCACATTCATCATAGAGGATTAGAATGCTGAAGTAGGAAATCAAAAGATAATTGTAATAATATTTTTGAACTTGGAGTGCAAAATTAAGTAGGACAGACAGTTTTGTCAAGACAACTTTCTGGTCAAAGCAAACATTCTTTTTCAACAACCCAAATGGCATACATATGGTCAGCACCAGATGATCAATATTGAAATTATATTAATTATAGAATTTGTAGCCAAAGGTAGAGAAGTTCTATTCAGTCAGTTAAAACAGGACCTGGAGATGACCGTAGCTTAGATCATGAGCTTATTATTGGAAAATTCAGACTTAAATTGAAGAAAATAGGGAAAACCACCAGATCATATAGGTATGAAGCAAATAATATTTCTTATGAATATAAAATGCAAGTGATGAATAGATTTAAGGGGTTAGATCTGGTAGATAGAGTGCCTGAAGAACTATGGACAGAGGTTCACAATAGTGTACAGGAAGCAGCAACAAGAAAGTATTCCAAAGAAAAAGAAAAGCAAGAAAGTAAAAAGACTGTCTTGATGAAGCTTTACAAATACCTGGAAAAAAGAATGAAAACAAAAGTATAGGAGGAAGGGCAAAATATACCAACTGAATGCAGAGTTCTAGAGAAAAGCAAAGAGAGTTAAGAATGTTTTCTTGAATAAGTGATACAAAGAAATAGAAGAAAACAATAGAATGGGAAACACAAGAGATCTCTTTAAGAAAATTAGATATATCAAGGTAACATTTCATATACAAATGGGTTTGATGAAAGACAAAAATGATAGGGATGCAATAGAAATAGGAGAGATTAAGAAAAAGTGAGAATATGGAAGAACTAAGTAAGAAAGATCTTTATGTCAATGATAACCACAGTGGTGTGGTTACTGGTCTGGAACCATACATCCTGGAGAATAGAGTCAAGTAGGCCTTAGGATGCATTGCTTACAATAAGGTAGACGGAGGTAATGGAGTTCCAGGCTGAGCTATTCAAAATTCTAAGGCATGATGCTGTACAAGTGCTACACTCAGTATGCCAGCAAATTTGGAAAACTTAACAGCATCCATCAGATAGGAAAAGATCAGTTTATGTCCCAATCCTAAAGTTATTGTGTTTGTCCTTTGTTTTTGAAGAGGACCATGCTATCAGGGAAATAATGACATGACTTATAGTTTACTTTGATTTGAGTGAGGGAAGGCTGTGCAAGGTCACCAGCCTCATTTTCTCCTCCAGAGCCATCTGGATCCAGTCACCAGATATTCATCAGGATGACTGGAGATGACCCAGGATGCAACAGGAGATCCTGGCCCTTTTAGGCTAAGGCCTTTTCCGGTACTCAGAGTGAGGCAAAGCCCATTCAGTGAATAGACCTCTTTAAGAAGTGGGTAAAGGGATGGCCCCTTTGATTAGAAAGAGAAAAAGAAACCAAGCTGGGAGAGGAAGACCAAGAGCAATGTCAAGGAATGTTCAAGTTACTGAACAATTGCACTCATTTCACAAAGTCATACTTAAGATTCCATAAGCTTGGGGCACCTAGATGATGCAGTAAATAGAACATCGGCCCTGGAGTCAGGAGGACCTGAGTTCAAATTCAGCTTCAGACACTTAACAGTTACTAGCCATGTGACCTTGGCAAGTCACTTAATCCCAGCTGCCCTGCCTTCCCCTTCCAAAAAGCAACCCCCTCAAAAAAGTTTCCATAAGCTAGGCTTCAGCAATATATGAACCAAGAATTACTAGAAGTGCGGACTGTTTTTTAAGAGGCAGAGGAACTAAAGACCCAATTGCCAGCAAAGATTATGAAAAAAGCAAAGGAGTTCCAGAAAAAAAGAAATCTACTTTTGTTTGATTGACTACATTAAAGCTTTAAAGCTATGTGGATGACAACAACATGTGGCAAGTCCTCAAAGAGTTGGGAGTACCAGATCATCTTATTTGTCTCCTGAGGAAATTCTTTGTGGGCAAAGAAGCAACCATTAGAACCAAACGTGGAACAACTGGTTGGCTTAAGATTGGCAAAGGAGATTGACAAAGCAATACATCATATTCTTATTTAATTAGCTTATATGTAGACTATATCATGTGATATACCAGGTTAGATGAATAAAGTAAGAATTAAGGTTGCAGATATGCAGATGATACCACTCTCATGGCAAAAAGTGAAGAATTAAGAAACTTCTTGATGAAGATGAAAGAGGAGAATATAAAAACTGACTTGAAGCTTAATGCAAAAACTAAGATTTGGGTAATTGTTCCCATCTCCTCCTGGCAAATAGAGGGAGAATAAATGGAAGCACTGTCAAATTTTATATTCTTGCAGCCATGAAATTAAAGGATACTTGCTCCTTAGAAGGAAAGGCATAGAAAATCTGGATATTATCCTAAAAAGCAAAGACATCACCTAGTTGACAAAGGTCCATATAGTCAAAGCTATGTTTTTTCAAGTAGCAATGTATGACTGGTCAAGCTTGAGTATAAGGAAAGCTTAGCAGAGTAGAATCAGTGCTTTTGAACTGAGGTGCTGGAGAAGATTTTTGAGAATCTCTTGGTTAGCAAGAAGCTCAAATCAATCAATACTTAAATTAATTCAGACTATTCACTGGAAGGTCAATTACTAAAGCTTAATTACTTTGACCACTGATTTTTTTAAAAAGGCCCTGTAGGAAAAGACTCTAATGCTGGGAAAGATTTGAAGGCAAAATGAAAAGGCAACAGCAGAAGATGAGATTGATCTATAGTGTCATGGAACCAACACATGAACTTGGACAGACTTTGGGAGATAGTAGAGGATAGAAGGGTCTGACTTGCTATGGTTCATAGAGTCACAAAAAATTGGACATGACTAAATGACTGAACAACAAAAATTTTCTTCCATCTTATTTTCTTCAATTTCTCTGTTTCTCTCTGTGTGTCCCCCCTTTTTTTCTCTCTCTGCCTAACCCTCCTCAAAAGTCTATCTTTGTTTCTAACTACTGCCTCACTTAATACAACTTCCCTTTTTCATCCTTCCCCTTTTTCTTATCCACTTCCCCTCCTATTTCCCTATGGGGTAAGTTACATTTTTATACAAAACTGAACATGTACATATATTCTTCCCTTTTTTAAGTCAATTCTAATAAGAGTGAGGTTTAAGCATTGCCTGCCACCCTCCCCAGTTCACTCTCCATTCTAAGAGCTCTTTTTTTGTATGCCTTTTTTACATGAGAAAAATTTCCCTATTTTACTTCTCTTCCTCCTTCTACCAGTGAATCCCTCCCCTACCCCCCACCCCCTTTTTTGGCCATCATTCCAACATAATTGACCCACACCTATGCCCTCTTCCTATGTTAACTCCTTCTCACTGCCATAATAATGATAAAGTTCTTAGCAGTTACATGCATCATCTTCCTGTATTGGAATGCAAACAGTTTACTTTCTTCAGTGAGTGGGTTTTGTTTTTTTTTTTGCCTCTTTTCCATTTGGTCAATTCTGCTTTGCACAAACAAAACCAATGTAGGCAAGATTAGAAGGAAAGCATGAAATTGGGGGTAAAATTTTTATAGCAAGTTTCTCTGGTAAATGCCTCATTTCTGAAATATATAGAAAATAAAGTAAAATTTATAGAATATGAGTCATTCCCAAATTGATTTGATCAAAGGATATTAATAGATAATTTTCAGAAGAAATCAAAGCTATCAGTAGTCACATAAAATATGCTTTACATTACTGCTTATTAGATACATGCAACTCTGAGATACCACTTCATACCTATTAGATTGGCTAAATGTGACAGAAAAAGAAAATAATGAATGCTGAAGGAAATCTAGAAAAAAAAATGGGACACCAATGCAGTCTTGGTGGAGTTCTGAACTGGTCCAACAATTCTGGAGAACAATTTAGAATTATGCCCAAAGTACTATACAACTGTGCATACTTTTTGACCTAGCAATACAACTACTAGTTCTGTATCCCAAAAAGCTAAAAAAAAAAATGAAAAAAGTACCTTTTTGTACAAAAATATATCAGCACTTTTTGTGGGGGCAAAGAATAGGAAATTGAAGGGATGTTCATAAATTGGACAATGGTGGAATAAGTTGTGGCATATGATTAGGATGGAATACTACTGTGCTATAAGAAATCATGAACAGAATGTTTTCAGAAAAATCTGGGAAGACATATGAATTGATGCAAAGTGCAGTGAGCAAAACTGTGAGAACATTATACACAGTAGCAGCAATATTGTAAGGATGATCACAGCTGTGAAAGACTTAGCTACTGTGAGCAAGACAGTAATCCAAGAGAGTTCCAAAGGACCAATGATGGAAGTCTCTAGAGAGAGAACTGATAAATTTTGAATTCAGATTGAATTATTCTTTTTAAAATTTCTTTTTCTTTATTGCTTGATTTTGTTTGTGTTTTCTTTTGCAACTTGGCTGATATGGAAATGTTTTGCATGACCTCACATGTGTAATTGAAATCAACTTTCTTGCCTTCTAAAGGAGCAGAAAGGGACAGGAGGGGAGGAGAAACTTTAGAAATATTTTTTTTATATTATTATCAAAATTTTTACATGCATTTGGGAAATATTTAATAAAATAAAGAATAATATTTTTAAAATGCTGGAGTAGTTTCCAGATATCCCCCCCCAAAGTCTTCCCAGACCTGCTTATGAAGCCAGGATCACTGGACATCTCAATCTCACAAAGTCACCTCCAATCCAAGACCTCTTAGTATCACCATTCAGTTACTGTGCTCAGGAATGGAAACACATAAGGATAAAGGCAGGCAGGAGACCCTAATTCCCAAACTTATGTTATCTAGCTGAGTACTTGCTGTAATTGCCATGTTGGAATAGTTCCAATACCCTTTGTAAAAGAGGCTCCCATAGTCTTGAAAGGAGCTATGACCAGGAAATGAAGAGGCAAGTGAGGATAGGTCACTTCCTTTTCATGAGCCAGTTAGTCAACAACTCTTCTTGATGAGTGACTGATAATTGAGCTATTTCAAAGTGCATTGGTCCTTCATCACTGTATCACACATGACTAACTAGAAACTATGACCTTGATCATTCCCAAAGCATCCATCTTAAACACTGAACTAGCACATGGAGTTGGCTGAAAGCTGTTGGGACAGCTCTGTGTATGCTATATATAAATCCTTGTTGGATGTATATGTTCTTTGTTGTTTCTATTGTTCAGCCATTTCAATGGTGTCCAATTCTTTGTGACCCATTTGAGTTCTTCTTGGCAAAGATACTGGAATGGTTTGCCATTTCATTTTCAAGCTCATTTTACAGATGAGGAAACTGAGGCAAATAGGATTAAGCAAATTTCTCAGAGTCACACAGGCAATAAGAGTCTGAGGCTGGATTTGAACTCAGGAATATGAGTCTTTCTGACTTCTGGCCTGGCACTCTGTCCACTGTGCCACATAGATGCCCCTTCAACCATTTTACCCCTTTACTCAATAAAGTAGAATGATTCTCTATTGCCTCCAGGGTCAAATACACAATTCTCTGTTTGGCATTCAGAGCCATTCATAACCAAGCCTCCTTTCCAGTCTTTTTACACTTTATTCCCCATAGGTACTCTTCTGTCCAGATACTAGCTTCCTCACTGTTCCACAAGACACTCTATCTCTTGGCTCCAGATATTTTCTCCAACTGTCACCCATTCCTAGAATGTTCTCCCTCCTCAACTCTGCCTTCTGACTTCCCTGGCTTCCTTGAAGGTGTAACTAAAATTACATCATCTTAATTCTATTATTTTCCCCTGTTAATTATTTCCTATTTATCCCATATGTAGCTTGTGTGTATATATAGACATATGTGTATAACCCCAGTGCTTAGTCCAATTCTTAGAACATTCCTTAAAAAAATATTTATTGATTGAAAAACAGAAGACAATGTCAAGAATGTTTACTTAGTTTCATCAAGTCCTAGAAACACTAGAGGAGATATGAAATAAAATCCAGTATCCCTGGTCAGGAAAATGAATCACTGGCATAATTTCCTCAGAAGCAATGGCCGAGAATGAAAAATGAATTTGCTAGTGGTAATTTCTGATGGATCTCCAGATTGTCACATCTTTGAAGACTGGCAATCTGTGAGCAGTTTTTCAGTCTGGTCTTTTGTATATGTGCTCAGGCCATCAGATTTAAAGCCAAGGAAAGCTGAATGGAGATAAAAGAGCTGATACGAGGCAAAGAATGAAAACAGGATTACCCATCTTGAAACCTTGAGACACCAAGAAGTCTACCTGGGTATTATTTATTTTGTTAGACCTGAAATGTGGAGGAAAACTGAGTTTAGAAGATATAATATCTTTTTATACAAATAGCTTAAAGGAGAAAGTCAAGATGTCCTTGGACCAAAGATGATTCTTTTCCTAGTTTATGAAGAAAATCGAGATGAAATTATTTATTTTGCTATCTTTTCATCAGGATACTAGTAGTACTGTTCATTGTGGATGATTGTTCTTCATGGTTTCCTGGGTATATGTACAAGCAAAGACTGTTTTATATACTCAAAGAATCTGGTACATGAGTACCTAGTACAGTATTAAACACAGAGTAGTTGCCTGTTGCATGAAAACAGGTATAATCATTATTTTATACTTTATCTCTTGGCCATCAACAAATGGCCTTGGCTTCTACAAAATCATAACACTGCAAAAGGTGCTTTATTGATATCGTACTCAAGTGGCATAGTAGATAGAGTTAAATAAAAAGGCCTCTATCTCTATCTATCTATCTATCTATCTATCTATCTATCTATCTATCATGTGTCCTAACACTGTCGGACTTGGATTTTCTTCTGTCAACTTTTCCTCTATTTTAGAATTTTTTTGCATTTCAAATCTGTTAATCTTTCATTTTTTTCAAAAAGATTTTATAATATATATTTCTTTATAATCAATTGTTTTTGAATTTCTTAACACTTCCCATTTTTACTTATATTCGTTTCTAATTTCTTCATTTGGGGATGTTCTTTTAGAGTTTTAGAATTTCTTATTCTTTTCAATGCTTTTTAAAGAGACTGCAATATTCTTTCTTTTATTTATATTATTGGCTCACTTTCCTTCATATCATAGTATTTGCTAAGAGGTTGTTGTGTTCTCTTCGTAATTTCTCATTTTCCTTTGCATTTTAGGACCTACTCAGTTGATTTATATGCTGGGGGGGGGTGATGGGGATGGTAAAGTCTTTTTCTATTGATATTTCTGATATTTTCTATTTTTCTAAGCAAACAAATAAAAATTTTCTGTTGTCATTCATTTTCTGTCTTCCGGCAAGCAGATTCCTGAAACTTAGCTGAAATGTTTCCATAAGCTCCTATTTGGAAGAATTGAGTTTACTTGCTTATATCCCTCCTCTGAGTGACTTCTGGGGAGGAGGATACAGAAATGGCTCCAACTTTTTTATTTCAGGTTTGATGCAGCCATCCATGTTAGTACCTCTCCTGATTCCTCCCTCTACTCCTCTTCCACTTTCCTTTCCTTCACATAACTGAGAAGAGTAAACAATTGATATGTCTTATAATGTGTTGTGTTATGGGTTTGGAGGAAGAGTTACTAAAGCAGGCTTGCTTATTCTCCTGCTACAGGAGGTCAGAAGGCTAACAGGTGAGGGGTATTGAATGAGTCCACTAAGTACACTATTAGAGTTCTATGGTGGTAATTTAAAAATAATTTTTACCTTGTTGGAGAATCTGTCCAATTTTATGAGTTATCTGAAACAATTTATTTTTGTGGTATTATGGGTTGGGATTGGGGGTATTGTGAAGTTACTAATCCACCATGTTGCCAGTCACTTCACTTACTTAGATTTTGACAAAGCATTTGGCAATGTATGTCATCAAATTTCTGGAGAAAGGATATACAAATGTGGAGTATATATTAGTTCCTTTGGGTAGGTTCAGATTTGGATGAATGTTCAGATTCAAAGAGTAACAATAGCTTCTGACTTTATGTTCTTAGAGCTTAAGAACAGTGCCTGGCACATAGAAGGTACTACAAAATTGTATCACTGTTGAACTTGGAAGTCCTCTAATGGAATGTCACAGGTATCGGACTTTGGCTTTCTTATGTTTTACATTTTTATAAATGACTTGGAATGCTTATCAAATTTCCATGTTATAGAAATGTTGGTGAAAAAGTCAAAATGTTAAAGAAGCCAAGATCCAAAAAAAGGTATCAGTAGACAAGAATGTTGAGCTAAAACTTACATGGTGGAATTCTATGGGGATAAATACAAAGTCTCATAAGGGGGAGCATAGCATAGTGGCTAGAGAGTTAACTTAGGACCCAAGGACCAGAGCTTAAGTCTTGCTTCTGAGTCGCGCCCATGCTTTGTAACCCTAGGTGGGCTCCAATGTGCTCTCTAAGACTAATACATAGAAGTATTGCTGATCTGCATTACTAAAGGAAATTCCTCATCAGAAGATATATACATACATACATGCATACACACACATCAACACATACACACATATTCCCTATATACAGTTATACAGTTCTGGTCCAAAAAAAATACAGTTGGATCCAGATAATCAACTTCAGATGTACATGACAGAAGTGGTATGACTAGACAATTGTTCCGGGAGAAAAAAATACAACAGAATAACTTAAAGGGTTTAGATCACTGAAAACTCAATAAAAGTAAATAGTGTCATATGTCAATCAAAGAAAGCTGGTGTTGCTCTAGGCTGCACTAAGAGAGGCAAAGTGTCCTGAATTGGGAAGATGATAGTGCCCTACTTTGCTTTGGTCAGAGCAATGTAGCATTATGTTCAGCTACAGGTACCATATTTTAAGAGGAAGGACATTAATAAACTAGGGAGCATCTAGAATAAGGATGACCAACATGATGGAAGCTCTTGAGATCCTATGAAGATTATGTGAAAGACTGGGGATTTTTAGCTTGGAGAAGAGAAGATTTAGGGGTGAAATGAGAAATGGATTCAGATATCCAATATCCAGATAAATGGCCAAACTTTGAAAAAAAATGGGTTTTTCCTGCTTTTCCTCAGAAAGCAGAACTAAGAATAAAAAATGAGGAAGACAAAGAGGGGAAAATCTGGGACTGAAATAAGAAAAACATACATAAATTAGAACAATGACAAAACCATTAGACTTTGTGGGTTCTTTTTCATTGGGTGTCTTCAAGCCGAGGCAGTGTGAACACTTTTTGAAGTAAAAGTACATTTTTATTTTGGTGTGAGTTTAACTAAATGGCCTGACCAATCTGAGATTCTGTGTTTTTGTAACCTAAATCTCTTCTCCAGTCTTAAAAGCTTCCATTTCTCCAAATATCCTTCTTATATTGTGATTTCTAAAAGCTTCATTAACCTCTTCGATCTCCTCAGGCACTTAGCAGTTGGTCAATGTTTCTCTTAAAAGGTATCACTCAGAACTGAATGTGATACTACAGATACAGCTAAACAAACACAAATTAGAATATGATTATCACCTTTCTCAACCCATACCCTCTACTTCTACTACTGAAGTTTAATATTGTGTTGATTTTTTTTTGCCACCACTCTGCATTGTTGACTCCTTTTGAATTTTCAGTAAGCAAAAAAACTCTACATCTTTTTACATTTAACTGAAGTTAATCGGTTTCCTTATAACCTTGAGCAATTGTCTTGGAACATAAATGTAGGGGTATTTACATTTTGTCGTGTTATCTTTAGTTCTTCATCTCAGCCTATCTCGAGGTATTTTTGAATTTTCACTTTGTAACTTAATTTACTAACTATTCGCCTCAACTTTGCAAAATATATAGACATTTTAGAAGCATCAAGCTATTGACCTTTTAGCACTCTTTGGAAAAAACAAGTCATAGATATCTATGCCTTAACTGGAACATTAAATATTTTATTTCTTTAAGATACAAAGCAAGTTTAAAAATACCATAAACATGTATTTTATAGTTTCAAAGGAAGCATGAGATGAAAATACTCTCCTGTTAAAGTCTTCCTGCTTCATTGCCTTAATTTTCTTATCTGAACCAGATGCAGACTTTTGCTCTTCTCTTCAAGTACTCCTTTTGGACTAGTTGTAGTTGCCTATTCTTGCCTGCAATGTTGTTCTGCTTGACTACTTCCTTAAAATCTGACTTGTCAGAGTAAGAAAATAAATGAGCAAGAGAAATTTTCTATACCCATCTATCTAAATCTCTGTCTTTAACCTGATTCCAAAATTCTGCACCATTAATGAATTTAGTGAATCCTTTTATTTAGAAGGCTGACAAGACTTTAGGAAGTTCTTCTTTGGTCCTTATACTCTCCAGATTGTCTAGGAAAGGTGATACTTCACTCTGGAAACCTATCCCTATTACCTATCCCTTTGAAAAGTCTATTACCTGAGAAAGGAATTTAAAACCAAACAGCACAGTGACAAAGGGAAGGAGTCTTTGCTCTTTTCTGCTATAGCTGGCAATAAGGAATATTGCTATTCTGTTGAGTCAGAACCCAGCTATATATTTGTTTGTTTCATAATCTATTCCCAGGCTATCACTGAGCTAAGATAAAACCTGAAATTATCTTGGAGACAAATTATGACAAAGCTGAAAGGATCCCCATTCAGAGGTGCTAAGGAGAATATCAGGCAGAGCTACTTTATGTTGACTTCATTCAATGAATTTGTGACTTAAAATTATTTTATTTTTAATATTTAGTACATGTCTTCACCCCTGAACACCTCTACCAAGGGTAGACATTTAAGTGATGGCCTCCATAAATTCATACTAAGGCAGTGGTTCTCAACCTTCCTAATGCTGCAACCCTTTAATACAATTCCTCATGTTGTGGTGACCCCCAACCATAAAATTATTTTCGTTGCTACTTCATAACTGTAATTTTGCTACTGTTATGAACCGTAATGTAAATATCTGATATGCAGGATGTATTTTCATTGTTACAAATTGAACATAACCTACAGGTTGAGAACCTCTGTACTAAGGTAATTTTGAAGCTGCCGTAGCATATAACTTATATAGGTGGTATACTCATTTATTCATTCAATATTTATTGGTCACTTACAGTATGCCCACTAATCTCTTATGCTTGTATCATCTCTAGGGGGAAAAAAAATTACCTCAACTTAAATGCTGAGATGTCTTAAAACCATTTTCCCACCGAGATAAGTTTCTTGATTCCTTAGAAAAAAAGTCCATGTGCTTTTCTCCTGCAGGCAGAAGTGTTTTTGAGAGGACTTACAAACATTTAGCCATTATGTCCACTGTGGAATGCAAGCATTGCTTTTACATCTGTAGGAGTACTAGAACTGCCATGGCTATTCCAAGTAAGGAACATTTGCTTGCAAAGTATGTATTTCCAGATCCATGATATTTTCTTAGGTTGATTTAATGTTTGCACAATGACTGATGGGGTCATCAAGAACTTGACTATATTATCAATAAATCCATCCACTTGAAACTGTCATGTTTGGAATAACACAAGCCTCAATTGGGAATACCTTAAGTGAATCATCATTGCCTTCTAGTCCATAATAACTGGTTCCTTTTTTTTTTTTTTTTTTTTTTTGCTTTTTGGAGGGGGAGGAGCCTGGGCAATTGGGGGTTAAGTGACTTGCCCAAGATCACATGGCTAGTAAGTGTTAAGTGTCTGAGGCTGGATTTGAATTCAAGTCCTCCTGACTCCAGGGCCAGTGCTCTATTCACTACACCAGCTAGCCACCCCTGGTTTCCTTTTTTTTTTTTTAAATGTATTTCTCTGTTTTAAATTTTATTGATATATTTTGTTTTTACGTTACCTTAATTTCCTAACATGTTCCTGTTGTATCAGAGAGAGAGACAGAGATAGAGACAGAAAGGGAAGGAAGAAGGGAACAGAGTAGAAGAAAACTTCTGCAAAATAAAAAGCCTCTCATCAAAATCGGACATTGCATTCAGTGTTCCATACTGTAGTCACTGACCACTGCAAAGAAGAAAGGGAGGCAGACACTTATCTTGTTTTTGATATTAAGCCTAATCTTCATAATCTCTCAGTAAGAAATGGACTCTTTAGAGCACATATCTAAAAGAAAATAAATAAATAAAAGTAGGAATTGTCCCAAGATTACTAGTTTAAAATGGTCAGACTTTTCCCATTTGTCTTCTGTCTGCTTAAACCCAGGCAAAAGGAGTTGTTCAGCTTGAAAACTCATGCAGTATGAATGAATCAATATAGAAGAGGCTATGGTTGAATGGAAAGGTAGTGCACCCTGCTGATGGAAACAGTTTGTGTGTGCTCGCCACCCAAGTGGCCTTACTCCAGTTTGTGACAGGGGTTCATGGCTTGTACCTACTATGAAATGAGTAGATCATTGAAAATGTTTGCGTAAAGATTAGCATGTGAGGCCCCACTAGACTTTAAAGTATTCTGGAACTGTCAAACATGTCCCTTAAAAGGGTCTAGCAAGAAAAGAGGAAAATGAAGTAACTGGAATCTAGGGCAACTTATAATTCACAGCTTGCCATCCTGGGTAGTGATGGGCACTTCCACTTGGTCCTTGGGAGGAAGTGACCCTGTTCAAGAAAGGATCTGGGAATATTAGGCTACTTATCTAAAATGCCTAATGAGTTTATTCAGAAGTATGACCAATGCTTTTTGCAATCAAGGGAACCCAAATGGCTGCCATTTTGTGGAAGAGTTCTCTCTGTCATCAACTAAACTTCCTAAAATCTCCTTTATTTTTTAAGGGAAATAGGGAAACCTCTTTGTTTTATATATTCTGACTTGGAAATTTTTCCTAATGTTAATGGTTTTTCTGTCCAATTAGCATACACTATCTTTTGCATAGATTTATGAAATATTGAATAATTATGATTCTTATATGTGTATGACAGCAGTTCTGTATAAATGATGACATAAGTAGACCATTCAAAGGGATTGCCTGGGAGGAATTAACAACTAGGTAAGCTACAAGTGATCTAATAACTAGTTCAAAAGTAGTTCATTATTTGAGCATTGAAGAATCAAAAGAAAGTTGTTCCCTGTTGAGTTGAGAAAGGAAAATCTGCTCACTTGCACATAACATATTGTGTATCCTTGTGGGTAGATAAAGGGATGAGATCAGGCCAGACCTTCCTACTTATCTCTGCCTTTGGTTGAAAGAGATACAGTTCCACTACAATACTGCCACCTGCTGAAAAAAATGAAAACAAATCCCTGAAAAGCCATTGCAATGAGCCCTTGGGGGAAAATGAAAGCCTGTGGGGGATGATACGGACCAGGAGTTCTTAACCTTTTTTTGTGACATAGATCTCTTGAGCAGTCTGGTGAAGCTTATCATTGGATACCTTTTCAGAATAAAATTCTGATTGCATAAAATATATAGGATTACAACAGTTACTAATTGTATTGAAACAGTTATCAAAATATTTTTAAAAACTAGAAACTCATAGATCCCAGGTTAAGAAATTCAATGGTGTCATTTTGCAATCATCAAAATCTATTAAAATATAAAATCACATGATGAGATGTTGTGGGGAGAGAAGGTAAGCTAGAGGCTTTGGATTTTATTAAGCATTTAACCCCAAGTTCACAGGATCATGGAATTTAGAATTAGAGAGGATCTTTGAATTTATCAAGTCCAAACCTTTAATTATACAAATGAGAAAACTGAGGCTCACAAAGGTTGAACAACTTACTCAAGGCTGCAAAATTAGCAAGTGATACAGCCAAGGTTTCAACACAATTCCTGTCTCTAAATCCAACAAAAAAAAAAAATTAAATTAAAAAAGGAATTCTTATTCAGTGCTGCTTTTTAAAATATATATTTATTTAAAATTTTAATTTATGGAACAAAACAAGCATTCCAATAATATAGCATAACAAAAATGGGTAAATACACATGAAATTGAAAATATTTTATGTATACCTTTCTATTTTAAATATATAATGAAGCTATCATGTAAATTTATTATTTTTTTTTTCCTTTTTAACCCTCCTTTACCCTAGGGATGGCTACCATTAGATATACATATGTATGTGTATGTCAAATTATTTTATACATACTTCTACCATCAGTTCTTTCTCTGGATGCAATAAGTGTCTTCTTTCATATGTCCTTTGCAGATAATTTGGGTATTTGGAAGAGTTCTCTATCTAAGATCAAAGACATTCAATCATTTACTAAACTTCCCCAAATCTCTACTTTATTCTTTAAAGAAAGTAGTCTTAGTTACTCAAAGTTGTTCTTATAACAATATTGCGGACACTGTATGCAATGTCCTTGCTCATTTCACTCTTCATTATTTTGTGCAAGTCTACCCATGTTTTTTCTAAGATCATTGAGCACAAAGAGAGCTCCTCCAAACATTTTGGAACATATAGGCTCTTTTACTTTTTCCCTAATCATCTTTGGGAATAGGAGTGGCATTGTTAGATCAAAGGGTATACCTTGTAAGGCAGTTTAATAATCCTTTAGGCATAATTCCATATTGCTCTCCAAAATGGCTGGATCAGTTCACAATTCCACTAATAATGAATGAATGTCCCAATTTTTACACATCCCCTCCAATATTTGTTTCTGCCTTCTTCAATCATTTTAGTCAATGTTATAGGTATAAAATAATATCTTAAGGTTTTTTTAAATTTTCATTTCTCCAATCCATAATAATTTAGAGCATTTCTTCTTATGAAAATCAATTGTTTTGATTTCTTCATTGGAAAACTGCCTGTTCATGCTCTTTGGCCATTTATCAATTGGAGAATGACTCATATTCTTATAGATTTGGTAAAGTTCTTTATGTATTTTAGATGTGAGAACTTTATCTGAGAAACTGTCTACAATTTTTCCCCATTTTTTGCTTTCTTTCTGATCTTGGTTACATTTATTTTATTTGCATGGAAACTTTTAAATGTAATCAAAATTAACCATTTTACACCTCACTCTGCCTCCTATCTCTTATTTATTCACAAATTGTTTATCTATTCATAAGTCTGATAAATAATATGTTCCCTCCTTTTCAACTTTTCTTGTAATATATCTCTTTATGTCAAGGTTATTGATCCATTTTGATATTATCTTGCTAAACAGTGTAATATAATGATCTATATCCAATTTCAGTATAATGCTTTCCAGTTTTTTCAACAATATTTCTAATGAAATAATGAATTCTTATCCACAAGTCTTAAGTCTTTATATTTGTCAAAACTATATTTATTTGCTACTATAAATCGTACACTTACTCTGTTCCATTGTTCTACTTTTCTATTCCTGATCCAGTTCCAGAAAATTTTGATAATTACTGTCTTATAAAATGGTTGAAGATCTGGTACTGCTAAATCTTCTTCCTTTATATCATTTTTAAAAATTCCTTTGATATTCTTGACTTTTTGTTCTTCCAAATGAATTTTTTTATTATTATTTTTCTAATTAAGTAAAATATTTTTTGGTATTTCAGTTGGGTTGGCATTGAATATATGTTAGTTTCTTATAATCACACTCTCCTAGAGGCTTATATTTAGGGTTCATCATATAATAAGGTGCTTTTGGTACATTGTGAATTAACCCATCTTGGGTAGATTATTAAAATGGATGTTTGAGAACCCGAATTGCACTTTGTAAGTTTTCACTGGTTCTAACACTAGTCAAGCAAGAATATTCATAAAATTCTGGTGGAAATGACCAACTATAAGTTTATAGTTTAAAGTACAATTGAAATATATCATCAGCATTGAAATTGGAAATGAAAGAATAAAGACTTTTCATTAGATTTTTTCCCCCTGAATCTAATAGCTAACTATTACCTATACTGTCTAATAGCCAGTATCTAATAGTTTGCTATCCAATGAGATAACAAGGATTATTGCCAATGTATGGAAATCAGGCTAGATGATTCAGAGGGCAGCAATAGCTTTGTTGTTGTTGCTGTTTTAAATTTGTTTTGTGTGAACCCTTTTGTTTTGATGCCATTTTCATTTTTGAATATATCCTTGTCCCTATCCTCAAGAAATATCTCTTGTAAAATAATTTTTTTCAAAGTTCAGTGAAACCAAATAACACACCAACAATTTATTACCACTTATGCAATGTGCCAGACCTATCATCCTCCTTCTCTGCAAAGACAGGCAAGCTAGGTCATTATGATGATCTTGCATCTAAGCTTTACTGTTACTGCTGCTCTTTTGTATTATACTGCTGTAGTCACTGTGTAAATTTTTGTAATGGTAATGGAATTTGGAGATGTCCCTGTATTGGCTTGGTTTTTGGGTTGATTGTTAAAATCCAGAGCTTGTGAATCCCACTTGTAGGATGGACTTGTTGACGTGAAGACAGAGGGCTGAACTGGGAGTAGCTGTGAATTGGGAGAGAGGCCTAAGCCTAGAGAAGGCCAGAAGGACTTTGGGAGAGCAGTATCCAGTATCATGGAGCCTGAGTTGCTGAGAGAAAGACTGCTTAGAGCCCATTGGAACTGCCCAGGACTTTTTAGAACTGCCAAGAACTGAGGAGGCATGGCAGTGATGCTGGTATTTTTGTCTATCTGTTTTGATGTAGTTTTGCCAGATTCACCTGATGGTGAAAGACAGTGCTGCTGTTGTAGAGGTCCTGGAACCTGGTTGTTAGTTCAGAAGCTCTGAAGGAGGATTTCTATGCAGGTACCACAAGAACTCCAGAACCTGGCTATAACATTCCTAGGAGTTTTCTTGTTGGGATCTTTTTTAAGAGGTGATGGGTGAATTCTTTCAAGTTCTATTTTGCTCTCTGGCTCTAAAATGTCTGGGCAATTTTCCTTGAGAATTTCTTGAAGGGTGATTTCTACATTCATTTTTTGGTCATGGCTTTCAGGCAGTCCAATAATTTTTAAATTCTCTCTCCTGGATATATTTTCCAGGTCAGTGTTTTTCCAATGAGATATTACACAATGCCTTCTATTTTTTCATTTGTTTGCATCTGTTTAATAGTATCTTGAGTTCTCATTGCATTTGCTCCATTCCAATTCTGAAGGAATTATTCTCTTCAGTGAGCTTTTGAGATTCTTTTTCCATCTGTCAAATTTGACTTTATAAGGCATTATTTTCCTCGTTGGCTTTTTGGACCTCTTTTGCCATTTGAGTTAATCTACTTTTTAAGGTGTTATTTTTTTTCAGTCAGGTTGTTGAGTCTCTTTTCATGATTTTCTTGCATCATTCTCATTTCTCTTCCCAATTTTTCCTCCACTTCTCTTATTTGGTTTTCAAAATCCTTCTTAAGCTGCTCTATGGCTTGTAGCCAGACTACATTTTTCTTGGAAGCTTTTGCTGTGGGAGTTCTGACTGTGTTGTCTTCCTCCTGTTCCATACTTTGATCCTTTATGTCCCCAAAAAAAGGAATCGAAAATTGCAATCCTGGGCTTGTTTTGCTTCCTTTGCCTGCTCATGTTGCCAGTCAATTACTTGACTTTTAGGTTCAGTAGAACTTTGCTTTCAGAGGGGAGAGCTTTGTCCCAAATCGCTGCGGTTTTTGCAGCTGCCAGAGCTATTAGGAGGCCACCATCTCTGCAGCCTCCATCAGCCTTGGCTCACTGGTTATACACCTCAGGACCACCACCCAAGACTGCAATCCTGATCCAGTCAGGTCTAGGCAAAAGCACTTAGCCTCTGAATGATCCCTTAGCCCCCCTGCAATCTGCAGGCCAGGAGCTCTGAAGCAGCCACATGGAGTTGGCTGCAGGGCCGCCATTTCAGACTGCTTCTAGCTCTGGAGGCAGATGGCTGGACTCTCTCCCCTAAATTTAGCCTAGTTCCACTGACCTTTCCCTTTGTCCTTGGCTCTTATAGGTTGATAATTCTGGAAAGTGCAATAGCTGCTGGTGATCTGCTCTCCTGAAAGCTCCAGCTGTGGCTTGTCCTGGCCTCCCTGGGGCTAAAACTGCTGGTTCATGCTGGGCTTTGCTCTGTTGCCAGAGTGCTGTGATGAACCCTTCCCATCTGCCTGCCCAACTGCCTTCAGTCAGAGCTTTGTTTCTCTGTGATGTTGTGGGTTCTGGAGCTCTAAAATTTGTTTAGAGTCATATTTTATAGGTATTTGAGGTGGTTATGGGGGGAGCTCACAGAGTTCTCCTGCTTCTACACAGCCATCTTGACTCCCCTCCAGTATGAAAATATCTTGATCTTCTTACTAACAATTTGATATATATCATTTATATCAGAGATATTTGAGGCAATTATTTTCCCAATTAACATTTTCTATTATTATGTCTGCATAAATGCATGTGTACATATAGTTATATATGCATATATGTATACATATTGTGTTCAAATATATAAATATAATTTGCTTGCATGAGAAAATTTGTGTGCATATAGAAATTTATATCTTTTGCAATCATCACTATGCTGTTTTATTAAGAACTTTTCTACCTTCTACCCCAAACCTTTTCATAGCTGTGAAAATACCTGCTCTGACTCTTTTAACTTTTTATAATGTGGCCTTTCATATCAAAGTCCTGTATCTATTTTGAGCTTTTTTGTGGTTTCTGGTATATTTGTCTATACCTAATTTCTGGCAAACTGCCTTCCAATTTTTGAAGCATGTCTATTCAGATGTGGAGGTCTTCAACAAATAACTTATTTTATTAAATTTATTGAATGCTGGGCCATTGGATTCAATAATTTATAGTTGTTAATTATCTATTGTATTTCACTGATTTACTTTCCCATTTATAGCCACTACAAATAGTTTTACTCTTATGGCTTTATAATAAAATTTGAAGGCTAGAAGTAACATTCTCCTTTTCTTGTTCCTTTATATTTTTAATTTTTTTTCATTATTTCCCTTGAGAATCTAGAATTGCTGTATAGAAATTTGGATGGATTAGTATGAATTTATTATATATATATATACACACATATACATACACACATGCACGCATGCACACACACACATACATACCTACATACATACATAGATATAGATATAGATATAGATATAGATATAGATATAGATATAGATATAGATATAGATATAGATATAGATATGAAGATCTTGATTGTCTTAGTTTCTTTTTTTGACTCTCTGGACTTTTCCAAGAAAAAAAAAACTAAAATATGGAGACAATTTTTGTCTTTTTTTGCTGATATATATGCTTTTATTTTTTTATGTTTTTTAAATTTTATTTTAGTTTGCATCATTCATTTCCATGAGATTTTGAGTTACATATTTTCTCCCCATCTTTCTCCTACCCACCGCCCCAAAACAGCTATCCCAGTGTATCTCCCCTCCCCCAATCTATTCTCTCCTATGTCTTCCCCCCTCACCCCTCTGACTTTTTGGAAGGGCAGGATGGATCTCCCAACCACAGT
>CM053585.1:124439222-124466727 GCA_028646515.1 Pseudochirops corinnae | reverse complement strand
AAATCTTGTGGAAATGAATGATGCAAGCTATAATAAAATTTTAAAAAAAAGATTTTTTAAATTTAAGCACTATGTCTCTTAGAGTTGCATCACAAGGGTTTTCTGTAAACAATCTGGGGATTCTTTCAATTATCACTTTATTTTCTGTTTTCAGAATTGCCGAACAATTTTTTATTTAATTTTTGTAATATGGTGTGAGAGATGACTCACAGTGAAGTTTCCTCAGTTTTTAACTCCCTGTTACATTCCTATCTCTTCTCCATACTTTGTAAACCAGTTCAGTCTCACGAGTAACTCATGATTTCCCTGAAATGAGGTAATTTGAAAGAAAACCATACTAGTCCACTTCTGATTGGGCACTCCCAAATTTGGTGAAAGGAAATGCATAGAAAAGGACTGGAACTGCTTTTTGCCAGTTAGTTAATATTAACGAAAGATTGTGAGCTTGCCTCACCAGCCCAAGGTGAGGTAGGACAGGTGTTAGAGGAGGAGTTAGGATCAGGATAAGAGAAGGCCTCTAGCTTCCACATTTTGCATTCCCTGGAAGATGCCATTTGAGCAACAGGGACAGTGCCCTTTCTCATGACAAAGAATAAAGACCTTTTCTGAGCTCAGACTCAGACTCCAAACTTTTTCATCTCACACAATGGTTTATAGATTTTTGATGTTATTTTTGGAAATCAATAATTCTTAAGTTATTTTTATATGCATTAGTCCTTGATGGGGAGGTGCTGAATGGCCTATGTAATATATTTTGGGGTAACTTTCATTCCATTTTGTGTTAAGTTGTAAAAGCCACATTTCTTAACTGTTTCTCCCCTTCCCCCCAGATGTACTGTGTCTTTCCCAGCCCCAGCCTAGAGGTATTTCCTGTCAAACCATTAACTCTTCATTCAAGGTACTACCTCCTTTTGTCCTAGCAAACCAAACCCATCCCAAACCAAACCCATTGCAAATCAGGAAATCAGGATGGGTGCATCTCATTTAATTTGACCTCAATCTGACTGCTGCTCGACTTTATGACGTTTCAGGGCTCAAACCACACCCCCCGCCCTTTCCCTCCTGCTGTTTGTCCCAGTGTATTATGGGTAAAACACATGCGCAATTGATATCAAGGGTGCATGTCCCTTTAAGTATTAACCACTCCCTGGTCCCTCCCTAACTCCACCTATGTACACATCATTAGCCTAATGAATCTGTGATTGACAGTTTTGTCTCTTTAAATTCTGTATCCCTATCACCTGCCTGGAGGGCGGGATTCCCCTTTTCCTGGCCACTGACTAGCAAAATAAACTTTAATCTGCCAAGACACAGCTGAGCCTGTAATTCTTTTCAGACATGAACCCAGAAAGGATTTCTCATTAGAAATTCCCCCAAAACCTATCCCGCAACATTGAGACCATTGTTTTTTTTTTTTTTTTTCTGGTACAGACATTATTTTCTTTTAATGCTTCTTTCTTCTCCCAGTTTTTCTATTATTTCCATATATTTGTATTTCAAGCCATTGTTCTCTATCTTTTTGTGTCTTTGGTAAGGTTTGCCAACATGGATTTAAGTTTTTTGGCTCGGCAATTATTCTACTGTTCATGCCATACATTTTGTTTCTCATAATTCTTATTTACATTTTTAACCATTCAGGAAATTTTTGCTGTGGTTTTTGTGGGAATTCAGTGTTTTCTGCTTCTTCTAAAATTGATTCATTTACCAAACTACCAATACTTGCTAAAGCAGAAAGAAAGAAATTGTTGGTAGTTTGGTGTTCTCCTAAATTTTCAGGATTCTTTTTTTCTTTTCTATTAATTTTTTAATTGTAATTTCCTCAGATACATACGAAAACAATTTTAACATTCACTTTTTACAATTTTGAGTTCCCAATTCTCTCCCATCATCTCTTCCCTCCTTCTTCATTAAGAAGGCAAGCAACAAACTTGCAGAATTCTCAACATGTTTTTACATATTGCTTAACTCTATTCACTTTACTAAGTACAGATCAAATCAATTTATATTAGTGGTTTTTTTTTTTTTTTACTTTTCCAAGGACTTTAAATATTTTACTTCATTTTAATTTGCTTAAAGACAAGTGGAACGTAGTGGATATAGAGGCAATCATAAGGCCAACAAGTCATTGGCTCCCCTCCCACTTTCGTCTAGTGACTCTGGTCTAACCATTTAACTCCAGTAAGAGAGTAAATAAGACAATAAATTACAGAAAAGATACTCAAATTGGTAGCAGAAGTGTCCTCCTCCTAGAGCTCCCTTTACCATTGAAATCTCAGTTCTAATCCTTATCACTTAATTTAGATAACTTTGGGAGATAGCTGGTTTATTTTCACCGGTTAAATACAATCTAAATGGCTCTTTCACGTCAAAGATCCTCAAGAGAGTTGTTCACCTTGAAGTTGGAAAATATCGAGGAAGGTAGTTGGGGTTTAAAAATATAGCCCTATTTCTTCTAATAAAGTGAAAAATGTAACAACTTAAAAAAAAAAACAAACAACCAACAAAAAAGCCACCCACTCTAAATCCAAGAAGTCCTGGCAATGTTTAGAGAGTCATAAAAGAAATTCCCTTGGGGAGTATTTCAAGAATGAATCTTGGCTGACGAAGGGGCAACTTTGAAAACTTGGCATGGAGTACTGAGTATTTCATCTTATGATATGAATTTTACCTAAGTTAGCATCAGATGGCAATTTGCTAGTGAATTATGAGCTGGTAAATAACAGATTGGCTAGGTAGCACTCTCACTAAGGTGCAGTATGATGCACATTTATTCAATGAAGACTTAATATCTTTTGGAGGAGTTTGTCTGCCATATACAACATAAAAAGTTTCTTTCCATACGATCACAGAATCGCAGCATTGGAAAGTTATGCAGGACTTTGTTTTGGGGTCTACATGCATACAGATGAGCATTCTATTGAACATCCATTAGAAATACAATTAGGTGTTACAGTCCACACGAGGATGTTTAAGACAACTTCTGCCTTCAAAAAACTTAAACACTAATTAAAGGTGGATCACAAATAACTATAGTGTAAATTAAGATTTGATAAGTGTTAAAAAAAAGAGAGAGAGACAAATGCTATTCGGGTTCAGAGGTCAGTAATGATTGAAGAAAATAGGAAACATTTTCTGGAGGTGAGGACATCTAAATTAATTGATTGGTTTTTTCTGGGAAACTTTTGATCAGAACTCTAACACAAGGTAAATGGGGCTTTATTTTGAGGAATCAATACTCAGAGATTGTATTGTATTTTTTTTTCTTTTTCTTTCTTTTTTTTGCTTTTTGGAGGGGGGAAGGTAGGGCAATTGGGGTTAAGTGACTTGCTCAAGGTCACACAGCTAGTTTTTGTGTTAAGTATCTGAGGTCAAATTTGAACTCAGGTCCTCCTGACTCCAGGGTCAGTGCTCTATTCACTGCACCACCTAGCCACCTCAATTATATTGTATTTCCTTCCTGAAATCACTACTACCCTCATCTCTACTGCTGTCACATTGGACAACTGTCACCAAGCTCTATCCCTACTCCTCATTTATCTTTCATGGAGCATTATTTCCCCTTTGCACTGTTTTTAGGGGCAAAGGTGAGAGTGCCTTCTTTCTTTGTACTTGTGATAGAAATATTTTCCAAGCAACTACCAGCAACCACTCCTTTGCTCCTACTCTGTTTTTTTTTTAAATAATCCTAATAAGGGTTCTGACTTTGACAGTAATATATGAGATTTTTGTTTTGTTTTGTTTTGTTTTGTTTTACAATGCTGGCATTTCATTCTGGAAGTTAAGGGGAAATGATTCTTATGATATCCTCCTTTGCTATTCCCTCAGAAAAATAGCTTCCATTTCTGTTTACAAGTTGTAGGAAAAGAAATTTAATTTTATTCAATAAAAAGAAAATTTTTTTTAATGCTTTAGGACCAAAAATCTTACAAATGATAATTAGAAAAGCTCAATTTGGACAATAAATTTTTAGTATAAAAATAGGGTTATAGACTATTAATTTTTAATATGACAATATCATGTGCTGTTTCAAAATTTTTCCTGGCAATTTGATTTTTATACTTTACTGGGGCAGATTGTGTTGGAAGAGCTTATACACCCCAGGGGTGAAACCAAAGAAAAGCATTGTCAAAGAGAACTGTGAACACTGTATTTTCTGTATCAGGGAAAGAAGATTATCCCAGGAGAAAGTATACAGAGACTAATCCCTTCCCATGGGAGTTTAAAATATGATGGTGAAGCAAATTAATTTTTTATTTGCTTCTGTAATATAACTCCATACTTTTAAAAAAATTTAATTCTAAAATTTTTCTCTGGGTCCTACTTGTAAAAGAATAAGAAAGAACATCTATAATTTGTGGTAAATTGAGTTTCCATTGTGGAAGTATTCTTTGTTGCCATAAATATGGGATTGCTCAGTTTTTAGAAACTAATATTTAAATGTTTCTATTTCTGTTTTTATCTTACTCCTAAAAATATACTAAAACTTCCTTAGCTTTAATAAAAATTATTTTCTTTTTTGCTTTTTGGGGCAGCTCTCTCCCCGCTTTTTGTTTTCCCAAGGAAAGCATCCTCTTACATAGAATATCCATTCTTAACTTTCAGGTATGCAGTGGACATAGGTTCCCTTAATGATCTGGATTTGATGGCAGGCTAAGTAAATGCCTATGCAGACAACAGAATACAAGAACTGTAAGTCCCAAGGCTCCAAAGTGTTAAGCTAGCTTTGCAGCCATTCCTGAAAACAGTAGGCAAAGGTTAAAATTAATGTCAAATCTGCTACCCTGCACACTTGAGAAAAAAAGAGCAAAACTCTCTAAAATACATAATTACCCTTTGGGGTAATGGAATTTTAGAGTGGTGAGTTCCTCAAGTTTGTCCCCCAAAAAACCTCCTTTACAAATTGAACAGTATTATTATTAAAACGGGGGAGGGGAGAGCGTAGAAATTGGCCGAATGATTTTGAAAGCAGGATAGCATACAATTTTGTGGTTTCCACTAATTCCTTCCCTGGTGTGAGCCATCACAGTAGTTTAACTGGAAGGAATGTAGATCCCACTTCACTTAAAACACTAAGGTTTGATTCTGATTGGGTTAGGAATGACAAAGAAAAATTGTAGGCACATTTCCAGAAGGTTGGGGGGGGGGGGGAGCTGGAGGTAGGGTTTAAGTACCTTTGTATGCTACATGCTCTCTGGTGGATGTCTACTGAGAGGGGGCACTGAAAAAAAAGTTCATAGTTGTTTTTTTTTCCATTCTCTGTAATTGAAAATGCTATGCAAAAAGCAAAATATGTCAACAGTTCCCTCTGCCTGCCTAGCATCACGAAAGGCCATGTATCATTATAGGTTATCCTTGCAACTTTAAAGAACTACTACCACAGTGCTTGTTGGGAGAGCAGCTGGTTTGCAAAGCTGCTCTGAGTAAACCTGTCAGAGCTCATGAGTACACAGACTATGAGCACAGACGTTGTACTGCAGGGGAAACCAATTGCTTTTTCTGCAAAATAAAAGGAAGAGTTTTGCTCAGGGCAATGTGGAATACAACTTGCAACTGTTCTGCATTACTGCGACATTCTTCTTCCTTACCACCCAATTTTCCTTTATTCCGCAGTGAGCAGTTGAGGCTCCATGTTGCACATTGGGAATATCCAAACTGGAAATGATTAAAATATATATTTCATTTATAGCAGACCTTCTGTGAGTCGAAGTAAAGATTGCCACAGCTTCCTGAGTATATGATTTAATGATGTGTTCTGCATTTTCTTAATTTTCCACATTTTAACTGCCTCTGTTCCTTATTTGGAGAGAGGTAACTCAGTGAGGCACTGGATAGAACTCAGCCTCTTTGGGAACTTAGAGCCCAAGTATATCCACAACTACAGTTAGAATTTCTGGTTATGTATGTTGCACCTTGATTTTACTTCTCTTAGGTTACTTCCTGAGAAGTTCAATGCCAACACCGCATCAAGGATCCTTGAAATTTGTCTTAATAAATCAACATTTGGATAGAAAGCTATTTCAGAGAATGGCAAACTGAAACGTTTTGAAGCCTCATAAAGGACTTAAAAATTAAAAATCAGCCTATGCTTACTAGAGTGAAATCTATGTTGCATTTTGTGTCTGTTACACATCTATTAAATGGATATCCATAGCAGAATGAAATCATCACTAAAGTAAAGGCAAATGGCCATTCTTCAGATTTAATTAAGACATCATTTTGATGGAGACTAAGCTAACATAAACAAACCCAGAAGGGGGATAGAAAGGATGAATTGATTATAAACCCTGGAGCTCATTTGTATGCCTGTGTTGCATGACTGAAGGGTTTTTTTTTAAGTGTCTTACACTGAACTACAAGTGTGGTTTTGCTCATGGTTAAATATAAAGGGGAAGAAATAGGAAAGTTGTTCTTTATGATATTTAGTGATATAAACTTCACAGTTGAAGGCCAGAAGGTTGAGAATGTATCTTTCTTTCTTGTAACATTTTTTTAAAGGAAGGAGAGTAGCACAGAAAAAAAAATTTCAAAAGGTCAGACTACAGGATGTGATTAAATATGGGGAGCTAAAAAATGAGGTGTGATAAAGGTGAGCCATTTTATCTAAGATAATCTATATAAAAAGTAAGGATGGAATGGAAAAGTTACATCTTTCATAGCATTCAATAAGGAAGTAACCAGATTTTTATGTGGAGTATGAGTCTAGGTATCAAAAAATGACATATTTCTTACTCTTTTTCTTGGGGTCAAATACAGAAGTTCTGTGAGCCCCTCTCTGTAACTGCAAAGGGAGAATAATTACATAGACTTGTCTCTTCAGATGTTGTGTAGACTTACTAGTGATTGAATAGAGTCTAAAAATATTTGCACAAGTCATTTCTAGGTGGGGAAATATCAGGAGAGATAAGCAACCTACTACTTTTTCCTACTTTCACATAGTTACTTTTGTAAAATAGAATGATAAAGGATTTTATTTGTTTCATTAAACAATTTTGAATTACATATAAAAATTTAACATTCATTTAAAAAAATTGACTCCCACATTTTCATCCTCCCTTCTGCCCCTACCCTTTCAATCAATTTGATACTAATTATACATGTGAAGTTATACAAAACATATTTCCATATTAGCCACATTGCAAAAAAAAGATGAAAACTCCAAGAAAATAAACTAAAAAAAAAAAGTACAGTTCAATCTTTACTCAAAAGTTATCACTTCTCTCTCTGGAAATAGGTAGCAATTTTCACCGTGAGTCCTTTGCAAGTGTCCTGGATCATTGCCTTGATCAAAGTAGCCAAGTTTTTCACAATTGATCATGCTTAGAGTATTGTTGTTTCTGTCTACAATGTTCTGGTTCTGTCACTTGACTTTGTATCAGTTCACATAAATCTTCCCATGTTTTTCTTAAACTGTCCTATTCATTATTCTTAAAGCACAATAGTATTATGTCGCAATCATATACCCCAACTTATTCAGTCATTCTTTAATTGATGGACATCCTCTTAACTTTCCATTCCTTGCCACCAAAAAAGAAAAAGAACTGCTATAAATGTTTTTGTATGTATAAATCCTTTTCCCTTTTCTTTGACCTCTTTGGAATAAAGCCTAGTAGTGGTATTGCTTAGTATTTCCAGTTGTATAGCCTTTTGATTATAGTTCAAATTGTTCTTCAGAGAAATTGGACTAGTTCACAACTCCACTGATAATGCTTTCGTGTTTCCATTTTTCCACACCCCATCCAGCATTTGACATTTTCCTTTTCTGTAGTGTTCAGCAATCTGATAGGTGTGAGATGGTATCTCAGAGTTGTTTTAATTTTCATTTTATAATCAGTTATGATTGAGAGAACTTTATATGACTATTGATATCTTTGATTTCCTCTTCTGAAAACTTCTTGTTCATATCATTTGGCCATATATCAACTAGGGAATAACTTATTTTTATAAATTTGGCTAAGTTATGATATACATTTTGAAAAATATATATATAGTTTCAGAGTTAGAAGGAAACTCAGAAACCATCCAGTTTAGCACATACCTAAAAATAATCTTCACTAGAATGATCCCCAGAAAGCAGTCATATAGTTTTGTCTAAAGAAGGAGAAACTCATAATTTTTCCCAGGAGTCCATTTTATTTATTATTGATAACCTCTAGTTTTATGGAATTTTTTTTTCAGATCATTAGATCTAAACCTACTTCTTTGCAATTTCCATTTATTGCTACTATTTCTGTGTTCTGAGAACAAACACAATTTTGTTTCATCAATCAGGAAGCATTTATTAAGAATCTACTGCATTTCCCTACAAAGTCTTATTCTGATGCTTTATCAGGTTGTGGAGGTATGTGAAGCACATAATAAGGTTTGTAGGTTATGGCAACAATAACAGGCTCTGATAGGTTTTGTCATAATGGAAAGTCTTTGAGTATGACTCCAGGAACATAATGTACTCAGCACATTGGCTGGCACATAGTAGGTGTTGAAAATTGCTTTCTGGGTTTCCTATGTAGCAACTTAGCTACAGAGAGTCATATCACTGATAGGCTTTCTAATAGTAAATACATCTTTTGGCCATGGCAACCCATGAAACAAAGAAGCATTAAAACAGTACTGAGTTTAACTCCCCTCCATTTCTCTAGGGATGGTAGTAGAGTAGTGAGAAAGGGGTCAGAGCCTAGTAATCATCACACAGTTTTTAGACTTTCAATAATTTTTAATTTCACTATTGTTACTCTAAATGTGATTCTTATCCAATAAGTAAACAGATAGTATGAGGAACTGAATCACATCAATCTCAATATCGTTGCTCTTAATAAAACCAAAAGAAATAGATAAGCTACAACTAAGGGTAAATATGAATGTGGGTCCTTTTTGGAGAAGCAAAAAAAAAAAAAAAAAAAAGAGTCAGCAAAGCAGATATTATACTCCCAAAGGAGTATAAGAAAACAAACAAACAAAACCTTTATTTTATAGACTGTTTGGTTGTTATGATGGTATTATAACGATAAATGTTAGCAAAAAGATGCAAAGTTAATGGGATTTAAAATTTTCTCCACCCATTAATAGGTCCACAAAGAGCCCATTAAAGGAACCTTACTCACAGGAAGCTTGTTTGCAGGAAGGCATTCACAACTTTTGCTAATTAGGCACTGAGTCGGGAGGATTGTGATGCCTTCTGGCTCTGAGAACTGTATATACACTCTGACTTTGTATTTTGCTTTGGGAGTTTGTTTATGAGAAGGATCTTGTAATTCCCTGGATGAGATTCTGAGTAGCTGTATGTTCAGAGCTCAGATATAAAGGCTCTCTCAATCCAGGTATGTTTTAAAGTCTATAGCAATATTATTTTGATTTTAGAAGTCAGGGCCCTGTCTACTGGTCTTTATTTCTCCTATTGTATTTTCTCTATATTTTCCTGTTTGTGTTTTCTCTGAAGTTCAGGATGTTGACTTTACCCCTGAATTAGTGAATGTAACTAAAAAAGATTGTTGACCCCTTAAACAGCCATCTTTCTTAATAAGGCAGTTCAAGAAGCTGTGCTAGCACAGCCATCCTGGGTATGCCAATGTAGTTGCTGTTACAAAAGATCACTGCGAAACTAATTACATTATATGCAGCAACATGACATGATAAGGAAGAAGTAATAGAAATATTCTACAAAGAACTTGACATAAGACCTTCTAAATCACATCAAAATATACTCTTATACTTGTAGATTTCATTGTAAAGATGGGAAAAGATGAGAGTAGCGATAAATGTATGGGACAATATGGTTAAGAAAGAATAAATGAGATCAAAGACAGATTGCAGAGAAGCTTAATGTTGTAATAATAATAATGTTAGTAACAAACACATAAATAGTACCTGCTATGTGCCTGGTAGTATATTAAGTGCTTTGCATATACTATCTCCTTACAATGATCCAGGTAGATATGTGCTATTATTATCCACATTTTACAGTTGAGGAAACTGAGACAAGCAAACATTATATGATTTGTCCAGGGTCACATAGTAAGTGTCTTAGGCCAGTTTAGAACTCAGGTCTTACTGATTCCAGACTTGGTGCTCTATCCACTCCTCCATCCAGATGCCCCTACAAAATGAGCACTTGCTATTGTGATATATTGATCTATGCCTCTTTTCTTCCAAAAATACTTTCCAGTTTTCCCAGCAATCATTGTCAAATGGTGAGTTCTAGTGCCCAAAGTTTGAATCTTTGGTTGTATAAAACACTACATTAGTGTGATCATTTATTACTATGTATTGTTAACCTAATCTATTCCAAAGATCCACTGCTCTATTTCTTAGCCAGTATCAGATTGTTTTCAGCTTTATCCCTTTGTAATGTAGTTTGAAATATGGTATTGCTTGGCCACCTTCTTTCATATTTTTTCACTGATTCCATTGCAATATTTGACCTTTTCTTCTTCTTCCAGGTGAATTTTATTATGTATTTCTCACTCAATGAAATAATTATTTGGTAGTTTGATTGGTATGACACTGAGTAAGTCAACTAAGTTAGGAAGAATTATTATTTTAAGATGTTGGCTCAGTCTACCCATGAACAACTAATATTTCTGCAATTGTTTAGATCTGACTTTATTTGTATGAAAAGTATTTTTAATTGTATTCATATAGTCCCTGGGTTTGTCTTGATAGATAAAGACTCTCAAATATTTTATATTATCTATTGTTGTTTTAAATTTAATTTTCCTATATATTCCTAATGGGTTGTGTTTGTAGTATATAGAAATGCTAATGATTTATGTGAGTTTATTTTACATCCTGCAACTTTGGTAAAATTGTTAATTGTTTCAACTATTTTTAGTTGATTCTCTAGGATTCTCTAAGTATACCATAATATAATGTGCAAAGAGTGATAGTTTTTTTCTTTATTGACTATTTTTATAACTACATTTTTTATTATCTTATTGTTATAGTTAGCATTTCCAATACATAATTGAATAATAGTGATAATTGACATCTTTACTTCACCCTTAATCTTATTAGGAAGGCTTGAAGATTATCCCCATCACAGATGAAACTTGGGCTAAATCCAATTTATATAGATCCTATTGTTTTTAAAAAGGTTCTATTGATTCTTATGCTTTCTATTGTTTCTAACAGGAAGTATTGTCTTCTGTCAAAACCATTTTTTTGTATCTATTAATATAATCATATGACTTTTATTGTTTTTGGTATTGATGTTGGCAAATGTGTTGGTAGTTTTTCCTAATATTGAAACTTCCCTGATGCAAATCTTACCTTGGTCTTTACATTGGTCATAATTTATGAACTTTGTGATATGTTGCTGTCATCTCCTTGGTATTTTATTTTAAAAAAATTGAAATCAATATTCATTAAAGAAATTGGTTTGTAGTTTTCTTTCTCTGTGTTTGCTCTCCCTGCTTTAGGGATCAAAAGCATGTTTGTATTATAAATTAAATTTGCTAAGATTCCTCCTTTACCTGGACTTATGGTCCATCAAGTCTAAGTTTTCAAAGGTTCTATTCATCACCTTAACTTTTTTCTTGTTGACATTATGATTAGATCATCTCCCTCTAAGAGAAAGGGTTGAGATTCCCAATGAGTATAATTTTAGTGTCTATTTCGTCCAATATCCATTGGCTTTTCCTTTAAGAATTTGTATGCTATATTTAGTATTGATACTACTTTATTTTCTTATTTTCTTTTTTTAAAATTAACTTTTGTTTACTTTTAGTTTACATCATTGATTTCCACAAGATTTTGAGTTACAAATTTTCTCCCCATCTTTTTAATACCCACCCCCCAAAACAGTGATCCCACTGTATACCCCCTCCCTCAATTTGCTGTCTCCAATATCCTCCACATGAATCCTCTGATTTTCTGGTAGAGCAAAATGGATCTCCCTATCCCAGTGACGTATATATTTAACATATGATTTTAGAATCTTAAATTCTAGATTCTTTCCCTTCCTCCCTTGTCACCCACCCCCACTGGAAAGACAAACAATTCAATACAGGCTGTACATGTGTAGTTACACAGAACATCTCCACAATGGATATATTGTGAAAAACAGACTATATTTCATTCCTTCCTATCCTGCCTTCCCTTTGCTCTATTCTCTACTTTGTCCCTGTCCCTTTACAGTGGTGTGTGCTTCTAACAACCCTCCCCCCCCAACCTGCTCTCCCCTCCATCATCCCTCCTCTAATCCCCTTCCCCCCTACTCTCTTGCAGGGCAAGATACCAAATTTAGAGTGTATGTTATTCTTCCCTAAGCCAAATTCAATGAGAGTAAGGTTGACCCCATTCCCTTTTGCCTTCCTGTTCTTCCCCTCCATTGTAACAGTTATCACTTGCCTCTTCTATATGATATGATTGACCCCATTCTGTCTCTCTCTGTCTCCTCTCACTCTATTTCTCTCCCACCTGTCAATTTCACCTTTTAAAATATCATCCCTTCCTATTCAATTGATCTTGTGCCCTCTGTCTATGAACACATATATATATACACACTCCCATATGTATTCATATGCATATATACCCTTCTATATAGACATATGTGTATGTATACATACATACATACATACATATATATATACATACATACATATTTATATTCCCTTCAACTATCCTCATACTGAGAAAAGTTTCATAAGTTACAATTCTCATTTTTCCATGTTGGCATGTAAATAGTTCAACTCTGATAAGTTCCTTATGATTTCTTTTCCATGTTTATCTTCTCAGGCTTCTTGTGTTTGAATGCCAAATTTTCTATTCAGTTCTGGATTTTTCCTCAAGAATGCTTGAAAGTCCTCAACCTCAATGAATAACCAAATTTTCCCCTGAAACATTATACTCAGTTTTGCTAGGTAGGTGATTCTTGGTTTTAATCCTAGCTCCTTTGATCTCCAGAATATCATATTCCAGGCCACTCAATCCCTTAATGTAGAAGCTGCTAGATCCTGTGTTATCCTGATTGTATATCCATGATATTCAAATTGTTTCTTCTTGGCAGTTTGTAATATTTGCTCCTTGATCTGGGAATTCTGGAACCTGGCTATAACATTCCTAGTTTTCTTTTGGGGATCTTTTTCAAGAGATGATTGGTGAATTCTTTCAAGTTCTATTTTGCCCTCTGGTTCTAAAATATCAGGGCAATTTTCCTTGAGAATTTCTTGAAGGATGATTTCTAGGTTATATTTTTTATCATGGCTTTCAGGTAGTCCAATAATTTTTAAATTGTCTCTCCTGGATCTATTCTAGGTCAGTGGTTTTTCAACGAGATATTTCACATTGCATTCTTTTTGTTTGTTTGTTTGTTTGGATCCCATTTAATAGTATCAGTATCCTGATTTCTCATAAAGTCATTTGCTTCCATTTGCTTCACACTAATTCTGAAGGAATTATTCTCTTCAGCAAGCTTTTGAGATTCTTCTTCCATCTGGCAAATTCAACTTTTTGAGGCATTCTTCTTCTCATTGGCTTTTTGGACCTCTTTTTCCATTTGAGTTAATCTATTTTTTTAAGTATTATTTTCTTCAGTCAGGTTGTTGACTCTCTCTTCATGATTTTCTTGCATCATTCTCATTTCTCTTCCCAATTTTTCCTCCACTTGTCTTATTTGGTTTTCAAAATCCTTTTTAAGCTCCTCTATGGCTTTTAATTAGTCTACATTTTTCTTGGAAGCTTTTGGTGCAGAAATTCTGACTGCGTTGTCTTCCTCTTGTTCCATGCTTTGATCTTTTTGGTCCTCAAAAAAGGAATCTAATGGTGGACTGCTGAGCTTTCTTTTCTTCCTTTGCCTGCTCATGTTGCCAGTCAATTACTTGACTTTTGGGCTCAGTAGAACTCTGCTTTCAGAGGGGAGAGCCCTTTCCCAAATCGCTGGGGTTTTTGCAGCTGCCAGAGCTATTAGCAGGCCACCATCTCTGCAGCCCCTACCAGCTTTGGCTCACTGAAAACACACCTCAGGACCACCACCCAAGACTGTGATCCCAATCCAGGCAGCTTAAGACAAGAGCACTTAGCCTCTGAATGATATCTTGGCCCCCCTGCTATCTTCAGGCCAGGAGCTCTGAAGCAGCCACATGGAGGTGGCTGTAGGGCTGCTGCTTCAGACTGCTTCTAGCTCTGGAGGCAGATGGCTGGACCCTCTGCCCAAAATTTAGCCAAGTTCCACTGACCTTTTCCCTTTCCTTTGGCTCTTAGGGGTTGGTAATTCTGGAAACCGCCACAGCTGCTGGTGATCTGCTCTCCTGAAAGCTCCAGCCAGGGCTTCTCCTAGACAGCCTGGGGCTAACACCTCATGGTGCTGTGTTCTGCTCCTGGCATGCTGCAATTAGCCCATTCTGTCCATCTCCCAGGCTGCCTTCAGTGGGAGCCTTGTTTCTCTGCCATTTTATGAGTTCTAGAGCTCTAAAATTTGTTTAGAGTCATATTTTATAGGTATTTGAAGTGGTTATGGGGGGAGCCACAGAGTTCTCCTGTTTCTACCTACTTCATTTTCTGTGGTGCCTTTTAACAAGGTATAGTTTCCTGCTTATCTCTTTTAATCAGTGTATTCTTTCAGTTTCCTTTTTACCATCTGGTTCAAGTTTATTGTGGTAGTCTTCCTTTAAAATTTCTTGAAATGTAGTATCTATGTCCTTTCTTTGTGGGTTTTGGGTAGTCCAATATTTATAAAATTATCTCTCACTCTACTTTCTAGGTTACTTTCCCCAATTATATTTTCTTTGTTGTCATTCTGTTGATTTTGTTTTTCTGTTCCTTGATGTCTTATATAGGGTCATTAGTTTCCACTTGCCTCATTCTAACTTTTAAGTTAATATTTTCTTCAGTGAGCTTTTGTACCTCTTTTTCCACTTGGCCAAATTTGCTTTTTTAAGGATTTGGTCATATGCCCAGTGCTAGTACAGGCATCCACCTTCATCTCTTTCTGACCAATTGCCAAGTTCCCTTCCTATCTCTGATTTGAAAGATCTCAAAACTGTTGCTGTTTTTATTGCCACCACCTCAGGTATTTTATCCATGTGGCCTTTGGTTTAGCCTCAACACCTATGTCATAGATCTTTCCTTTTGATCTTCCAAGCTGTCTTTGTCTGGATGAGTATCTTGTCCTGACCTTTTGTTGGCTCTACTACTCCAGAATTTGACTCAATTTGTTATTTTAAAGTTGCTTGTGGGCTGGGGGTTGTTAAGAGAACTTGGATGAGTGCTTGGTATACTCCACTCTTTTATATCCACACTATTATTTTTAAATAAAATTTAATGAATAATTTGCCTTTTATGTTACCAGAATGTTCACCCTTATTTCCTTTCCTTCACCTCCCAGAGATTGCAAATTATAAATAATATTTTTTAAAAGAAGAGAAAAAGCAAAAAAAACCCAATCCTTTGTCTAATGGATCAAATTTTTATAGTGTTGATATTGTCCATTTTGCATTTTATGTTAAACTATTAGTTTAGAATTAAATTAATTCAATTTTATGCTGTACCTTTTCTTATTATTCTTTTTCCTAATTCTGATCATACTTCTCATGACTCAATGATCTGACTGACTATAAACAGTCATCTCACTCAGTCATAATGCCCACATCAGTTATTGTCTTTTCTTGTATGTTAAAATTCAAACTATTTTGTTCCTCAGTCAAGTATTTCTTAAACACTTAAGAATAAATGAGAAACAATATTGTATAAAACTGAAACGATTTAAGTCTAAACTGATTAACATTTAATATAAAATGCAAAATAAACAATATCAACACTAGAAAATTATATGCATAGAATTAAAAAATGTATGCACTATTATAACAAGATGATCAAAAGAGCCCTAAAAGCACAAGTTAATAAATATACAACTTTTCTAACTGAAAGAGGTGAGTGCCAAAGGAAACATTGGGTAAGAATATATATTTTATTTTAAAATATTACAAGGTTTGAAAGACAAATATGCAAAAATGTCATTTCTGTGATAGAAGCATCACCTCTTTTATATGACCTTGGTTGTTTTTTGAAAAGACCAAGGAAGTAATGTTTCTTCCTGCCTGACTGAGGAAGAAAAGGTCCAGGCCTACTTAGTGTAAGAATCTTGTTTTTTTGCAGCTTTCTTAGCTATGCTGATTCTGTAAGAGTCAAAGGATATTGTTTTAACCTTATATACTTTTAAGTTAATTATTTTAATCTCTGGAGAAATAGTCATTAATTTCAGTGTTGATGTCTTGTGAGAACTTAGTATATTTTTAACCCTTTAATCTTCTTAAGGCTTGGCTTCTAATTGGCTCATAAAGCAGAGAAAATAAGTGGAGGAAAAAGAAATGTTTAAAGAAAGCTTGGAATGATAACTATCTAAGCAAAATCACTGCAAGAACATTCAAGGATGATACGGGAAAAAATAACTGAAAAAAATAAATGGAAAAAAATTGAAAAAAAAATTTTCATGTATTGTTTTCTTCACCAAGGAGAAGGGAATTACCTCACTTGGACTTTGACATCAGAGTCCTAGATATGTTTACTAAGGAAGCAGAAGTAGCACTAAAGATGACAAAGATGGGAGAAAGTAATAAGTAGATGTAGTGGAGACCATAATGAATCCAACACAATTTTTAGATCACTGAGGTTTCTGAATGAGGGAAAAACATGAAAGTTGCAGAAGAAAATCTTGGATTTTAATACAAAAAATTTGAAAATACTATTAACCAACAAATTTCCATATCTATATCTGTATCCATATGTATATTCTCCCATCTATCCAAAGATTTTCTGAAAGTCACATATATACGTACCGGGATTGACAGGAAGATGTGCAAACATAAAAACAAAGATTAGAAGTAGAATATGTTTGGAAAAGTGCCTCTCTCTCTCTCTGAATCCTGTCAAATGCACAGGTAGATTATCAGATGAAGGGTGGAGTTATCAATAGCAGAATCCTATAGAAAATAGTATGGCAGAAACTGAACATAGACCAATATCTTGTACCATATACCAAAATAAAGTCTAAATAGGTGTATAATCTAGATATAAAGTCTGATACTGTAAGCAATCTAGGAGAACAATGCATAGTTTACCTATCAGATTTATGGAGTATGGAAGAATTTATGTCCAAACAAGAGATAGAGAACATTATAAAATGCAAAATGGATAACTTTGATTACATTCAGCTGAAAAGTATTTGTACAAATAAAGCCGATGTAACTAAGATTAGGAGGGAAATGGAAAATTGCGAAAGAATTTTTACAACTAATGTCCCTGAGAAAGGCCTCATTTCTAAAATATACAGAGAACTGAGTCAAATTTAGGATACAAGTCATTCCCCAATTGATAAATGGTTAAAGGATATGAACAGGCAGTTTCAGAGGAAGAAATGAAATTTATCTATAAGCATAAGGAAAAAATGGTCTAAATCACTATTGATTAGAGAAATGCAGATCAAAATAACTCTGAGGTACTGCATCTCATTGGTCAGTTTGGCTAAGGTGACAAAACAGAAAAAGTATAAAGGCTCGAGAGGATGGGGAAAAATTGGAACACTATTGCATTGTTGGTGAAGTTGTAAACTGATCCAACCATTCTGGAGAACAATCTGGATTTATCCCCAAAGGGCTATCAAATAGTTCATACACTTTGACCCAGCAATACCTCTTCTAGGGCTGTATCCCAAAGAGACCATACAATTGTGAGGAGGACCCACATGTACAAAAATATTTATAGCAATTCTTTTTGTGGTGGCAAAGAACTGGAAATCAAGGGGATGCCCATCAGTTGAGGAATGGCTAAACAAGTTGTGGTATATGGATGTAATGTAATACTATTGTGCTATAGGAAATGAGGAGCAAATGGATTTCATAATAACCCTGAGAGACTTATATAAACTGATGCTGAGTGAGGAGAACAGAACCAGGAGAACTTTGTACACAATTACAGACACATCGTATCTGCGATGACTAACTTTGATAAACTGGATTCCTCTCAGCAATGCAAGGTTGTAAGACAACTCCAAAAGACTTATGATGGAAAGGGATATCCACATCCAGAGAAAAGAACTACAGAGTCTGAATGCAGATTGAAGCAAAGTATCTGCTCTCTCTCTTTTGTGTTTTGTTTTGTTTCATTCCTTCTTTCTCATTGTTCACTCTATTGGTTATAATCCTTCTTTAGAATTTGACTAATGTTTAATGTGAACATATTTGTAGAATCTATATCAGATTGCATGCTGCCATGTGGGAGGAGGGGGTAGACAAGGGAGGGGGAGAAAATTTGGTACTCAAGTGTTTGTGGAACTGCATGTTGTAAACTAAAAGTAAATAAATAAATTTTTAAAAATAAAAATAACATTAACAAAAATAGTAGAGTCCTATGAATGGGTACAGATACAAGCACTCCTTTAACTTTCACTCTCTCAGATATCATAGTATAATGCACTCCACAAGCAAGAGAGAGGATCAGGTTTTTAAAGCAGTGTTTCTTCCCTTTATCAACTATAGCTCTGCCACTTCCGAATGGAAGAAGCCAACTTCTCACAATATGACTGCTATTGGGAGTGGTATCACCCCTGTTTCAGGCATTGGTGATCATTTCAGACAAATTGTCTCCCTCTTTCTGTCCCCAAAGAAAGCTTAGTACATTCCTCTAGAACTTAAAGGTCACTTGGATAGAAGAGTACGTGGTATTTTTGGCAATCAGCAGGTTTGGAAGTTAGCAGCTTCAGGAACCCTTAGTTGGCTGATTCTAATGCAGTTAGGCATATGTTTTAGCCCAGTCATCATTGTTCTAGTCAATGGTCATAGAGTAGACCTCAAAACTTCAGCCAGTTATGCTGCAAATGCATGTCCTTAGACTCAAAAAAAGGAAGTAGTAAGTATGAATCATACTGCCATTTTAGAAACAACTAAACGCATAGGCTTTACTGTTGATGGGTCAGTGGCATCATCTTCCTGTGGGAAAATTGCCATGTACAAAGGAGTCTTTGTGAAACAGTTTTAAGCCTAGAACTTCAATGCTTTCCTGTTTCCATGGTCTCAATCAATGTAAAGAAATACTACACTAATACAAATTGAAACATATTCATGTCTAATCCTTCAAAGCTCTTATCATTCCTTCAAATAAATCATATAAAGATGATTTGCCCAACATGTTGGAGGCCTCCATTTGGGTCTTCCAGCATCTTTTAGAATGAGTAGAAGATGCAGAATGCCCATTTTTATCCCTTACTCTTGTTGCATCAGGAACATAATTTTTCCATATATATATATATATATATGTATATATATGTGTGTGTGTATATGTATATATGTATACACACACATATATATACATATATATATATGTTATCTATCCCTTATGTCAATTTTCACACATAATTCTTACTTGATAATATGCTACAGCCTACTCATACCTCTCATGCATCTGTATATTGCCCTTTAGGTTACCTGCAATTTGAATTCTTCTAAAATTGTGGTATTCCATGGTTTGTAGCTATACAATACCATCAGAAGAATACTCATTTTTTTAAAGTATGATTTGAATCAAGAAGTTTCTTTGGAATAATTAATTGGACAAACAGACTAAGTTGGCCAATGCCTATCAAATACATTTTAGCACTATGATGCTTCTAATTTTTAAACAATCAATCTAGATGGTGGGGGAGTTCTCTCCAGACATGCCTTCCCTGTTCTGCCACACTTAATCCTGGTTGAAAGACTAAGATTTACCCTTGAAACATCATTCAACTTTTCTTGATTCCCTAAAAAGGATATTCCTTATGGGTAAACTTAGGTCAACCTATGAGTAAACAGAAGTATTTGAAATGACTAAGTGGGGCTTGTCATGGACTCCTGAAAAGCTATAAAATTGTACTCTGCTTCACATTGGCCTGTTGTAATTGTTCAGGCAGTTGTACATAACCTCTGTAATGTTTGACATTGAATCCCAATGAGTCTGAAGTTTACAGTGACTCCAGAGCCAAGCAAAATGCAGGGCAGCATAGCTGTACAGGAATTACTTACCTAAGAACTGACCAAGAGAGAAATCATCAGCTATGATCCTGGATTTAGAATTAAAAAAATCTGGGTTCCAGACCCTTGCTCTGCCAAGTACTTCTTATATGCCCTGTGGAATAAACTTAACCTTCTGGGGCTTCAGTTTCATCTTCTCTAAAAGAAGGGAGATGAAATAGGTGAAGGTACTTCCAATGTTTAAATCTATAATTGAATGAGACAATACTTTAACTTAGCATAGTACCTGGCACATATTAATTATTTAATAAATGTTTATACTATTCTATTCCACGATCCTTTGAATAAAAATTCTCTGCTCTGCTACCTTTTAAAGGAACATATAATGGGAGAAGGGGAAAAAAGGAAGAAGAATACTTTATTTATGACCCATATAAGGTTGCACCATAACATAAGTCATACAACATATCTGCAAACTGAGCTAGTTTATTTCCTTATTTTCCACTTGATGCAAAGATACATTGGACAAGTGTTTTGTGGATAAAATTCAGAATTGTCTGACTTTTCCTGTTCAACATTGATTTAGCATGCAGATATCCTTGTCTTGCGTTTTTGTCAGAGTCTCTGATTTTGTGTTTGTATGTACGTATGTATGTTAGGCAGACGTTGTCCACATTAAAAGACTGCTTTAGGTCTCTCTCTTTGGAAAGCCCTAAGAGTTTCTTCTTGACTTTTTATGACACACATGGGAACAAAGTTTACATCTTTCAAAAAATAACCAGTGTTTTGGAACCTTGGAAAGTGTGCAGCCTGGATGGGGTGTGGATGCTCTTAAACTTGAAGATATTTTGGATTGTTAATGGTGATTTGGTGACCTTTCTGTTAGCTGAGGGTGCATAAACTGTTGAAATATTCATACATCACCCTGCTGATCTTACCTCTGATGTGGTTGGGTACATAGAATATTTGATGGGTAATCTTTTCCTCCTGACACTGCCTTCGTTTCAGTGAATTTTGAGCAGCAGATTGTATGTTAGGAGTGGGAAGTGCTTCTCAAGCCCCTTCCCATAATTTCTCTTTTTGAGATATATTAGAGACAGTCCAGATGTTTGGCATAGGATGCCAAGTGAATTGCTATTTTTCAAGTAATAATGCCTGCAGAAAACTGCATCTTTGCTCCATCATGATAAGTTGCTGCTTCTGCTACTTATTAGAGAATTTTTTTGCAACTAAAAATGATTTATTTAGATGGATATGTGCTCTGTCAATGCTTTTCAGCACCAATGAACACAAAGGCCGATAGATAAAGGACTTGCTGTAGAAATACATGCATATTGATATGAATCACTCTTATAATGCATATATTATGAAGATTATATTATCTTATCTTTTTATCTTATAGTTATTTTTATCTTATAGTTATTTTTTCCTATTCCTACGCATATCTGATGCAAAGAGTAATAGAGGGGCAAAAAGGAATAAATTTTCAGCTTCAGGAAGCTACTTCCAATACTTTTAAGTGTTAGCTTGTAATCTAGGTAGGAATACTATTGAAGTCATTTTCTACAGGACAGATGATCAAGAGACTAGTGTTAAACAGCTAATGAGATATACAAAGCCACGTGATGGAGTGTTGAATACCAGAGTGGCTTGCTATGATCAGGTTTTTTTCTTGGGCAATACAAGGAATAGAGTTCAAAGTGAGCTAGGTAACAAGAGTAGTACAATTCTATTGTATAAGAACTGCTATCACTTAGTAAAGAACTGGAAACAAAGTAGACATGTATTGATTGGGAAATGGTTGAATATTATGACATATGTATTGATTGAATATTATTACCTTTTAACAAATATTGAGCATTAAGAATACATAGGAGGATATAGTGAGTTATATGAACTGGTGCAGGATGAAGTAAGTTGATCTAAGAAAACTATATACACAATTAATTCAACAACATAAGCGAAAAGAATGACTTTAATAAAGAAATTTGTAATTATAATTATGTAACATATTTATTCTATATATAATAAATGTTATCATGTATTTGTTACGTATATAAAATATATAACTGTATAAAATACATATTTGTATAATTATAATTCTTTTGATCACCGCATCCCTCAATTTTCTCCCTTCTATCAGACTGCCTCCCTTTTCTTTCCCTTTTCCCTTACTACTTCTTCCCTCCCCTATAACCACCCTTGCCCTTTCTTTCTCCTTTCCCTTCCTACTGACTGTAGGATAAATTAGACTCCTATACTTAACTGAATATGTTATTCCCTCCTTGAACCAAATCCAATGAGAGTAAAGGTCAAGCAATGCTCATTTCCCTCGCCTCTTTCCCTCTACTATATTGCATTTTTGCACCTCTTCAAGTGACATGATTTACCCTTTTCTGTCTCCTCCTTTCCTCTTCTTTCATTACAATCCCTTTGTACCACTTAATTAGGTTTTTATCAGTTAATTTATACCCATACCTTTCTTTATGTATATCCCTTTTAATTTCATAATAAAAACACAATTCTTAAGAACAACAAGTATTATCCTCTCATATAGGGATGTAAATATTTTGTTCTTATTGAATAACAAATTTTTTTTCTGCTTTTTTTCCTGTTTGCTTTTTTATGTCTCTCTTGAGTCTTGTATTTGAAGAACAAATTTTCCATTGACCTCTGACTTTTCCATCAGGAAGGTCTGGAAGTACCTTATTTCAATGAATGTCCATCTCCTTTCCTGAAAGATTATGTTCAGTTTTGCTGGGCAGATGATCCTTGGTTGTGGTCCAAACTCCTTTGCCTTATGATATATCATATTCCAATTCCTCCAATCTTTTATAAAAGTTGCAAGGTCCTGTGTGATCCACGTATTTCCATGATATTTGAATTGTTTCTTTCTGACTGCTTGCATTATTTTCTCCTTGACCTGATGAGTCTGGAATTTGGTTACAATATTGCTTGACACTTTTAATTTGGGATCTCTTTCAGGAGGTGATTGGTGTATTCTTTTGATGGCTATTTTATCCTCTTGTTCTAGGACCCCAAGGCAGTTTTCCTCGATGACATCTTGGAAGATAGTGTCTAGGCTCTTTTTTTTCATGATGGCTTTTGGGTAGACCAATAATTATTAGATTCTCTCTCCTAGCCTCCTGAGCTAAAAGACTGCTGTACCCTTTCTGCTGGCTCCACTATTTCAGGATTTCTAGCCATCTCCACAGGATTCTCCTCTCACCAGCCTTGCTCAGTAGATTCAGCTGCTGTGAAGGCAACCATGTCATTCTCCCATTGCAATAGTACATTTTTTCCCTATTATTTTATAGGGAAAGTTCCTTCCTCTCTTTATACAAATGTATATGTGGATAAACTGGAATCTAGGCCATCACAGCCACTACCCCATCTTCTTCTTATCCCCAATAACTGAACCCACCCCAAGTGAAGTCAATACTAGCTAAAAGTTTTGCTAGGAGGATGTTTAATATTTACGAAATTAGAAAGACTGAAATTTAATTACCTTAAAATAACCAAACCTTGAACTTTCCTCTCCAGCTCAACCCCTCACCTCTTTTTCCTCACTCTCAACTGGATTAATAAATAAGTTCTTCAGTTTAACAATATTTCAAAAGATAAATTTTTAAAGATTATAGTTGGTAAATACCACTGTATCTTTTTCACATTAGGTAACTATTCATAAGTCATTTTATCCTGAAGTTAACCACAAAAGTCAAAATCACATCATCTAGTCTCCAAGGACATCATATCCAAATAATCTCATGAATTTTATGCTTGTAAAGCATTTCATCAAATACCATGAAAAACATGTCCCATACTTCTTTCTCATACTTAAAATTCTCTCCTGAGAGAATTTTTCCTGAAGAAGAAAGGTGGTTTTAATATGGTATTAAATAGTCACATTCATGAATTTGAACTATTTTCCCCTTGGAAATGTATTACCTTGTTTAGACCAACATAGACTTATCCAGGCAGAATTTTGCAATAATTCTCTCTTTAAAATAAAACTTTTTTTCTCCTCTGAGTTTATAATTTTTAACATTAAAAGGGAGGGAAAATGTTATTTCAGATGCACAGAGCATTTTTCCCACAGGAGACTTCAGGAATCTGCCTTGGTGGATTCATAATGATAACTCATCTGCTTTGGGGAAAGAAATGTGGGTATAAGTATCTGAAGAACTGAGAAATGTGAAATCTGACTATGTGTTGGAATAAAGTAACTTCAACTTTTAACATGTGTAATGTTCAATCAATAAACATCAAATTCTCCCTTTAAGACCCTATAGTGAGTATTATATTTTGTAATCTTCATGAAATGCCCAAGTCCAACTATTAAAGATTAATTGCCCAATTAAAGGTTTCATTGGTGCTATAAGAGAACCTTAAGTTCTATTCCTCATGTTCTTCTTAATAAACATTATGGAACAGAAGGAGAATCATTGAAGAATGCTAGAATAAGACTGGGGTCATCCCTACTGTAATTTCAAAGTAAGTTCACTTTTTTGCTTACACAAGAGAGACAGAGAATACTCTTTGACGTCCCTTTTTCCTGATTGTAGGATTTTTTTCTTTTTTTAACTCTGAGGCTTTTCCAAATGTAGTCCAACTCATTTGCCGGTTAATTACTTCTGCACTATCTTCCCTTTACATGACAAAATTAAACACATCTACTTAGATCACAAAGTCTTAACAAGCTAATCAGATAAATTAGTCCATGTTAATAGGAAAATTTCATAGGAGAATTCTCAGGTCACTATCAATATTAATGGGTGTCTCTTGGAATCCCACCTTTATTGCCTAAACCATTGTTGAATTTAATGGTTGGAATTTCAAGCAAGGTAAGAGATGTCATATCATGTTTGCCAGTAAAGGAGTCATTCTTGTGCAGGTATGGTTTTAAAGGAACTCGAATAAAATAGTACAGGCTACTGCATAATAGGCCTGGACTGCCTATAATAACTCTATAAAAATATTGTATTATGGTTCTAGCTACAAAGCCTAATGGACTTTTCACTTTTTAAAAAATTACTAATTAATTAATTTTTAGCTTTCAACATTCATTTCCACAAGATTTCAAGTCCTAAGTTTACTCCCCATCTCTCCCCTCCTCCCACCCTGACATGGCATGCATTCTGATTACTCCTTCCCCGGTCTGTCCTCCCTTCTATTCCCCCACTCCCTTCCTCCTTGCTCCTTACTTTGTTGTAAGACAAAATAGATTTCTGTACCCCATTGCCTGTATATCTTATTTCCCAGTTGCATGTAAAAACAATTTTTAACTTTTGTTTTTAAAACTTTGAGTTCTAGATCTTCTCCCTTCTTCCCTCCTCACCCACCCTCATTGAGAAAGCAAGCAATTCAATATAGTTTATACATGTGTAGTCATACAAAACACTTCCATAACAATTATGTTGTGAAAGACTATCTATATTTCCCTCCATCCTATCCCCTCCAGACTTATTCTTTATTCTCCTCTGACCCTGTCCCTTTTCAAAAGTGTTTGCTTCTTACTACTCCCTCCCCCAATCTTCCCTCTTTTATATCATCCCTCCCCCCCTCTTATCTCCTTCCCCCTTACTTTCCTGTAAGGTAAGGCACCCAATTGAGGGTGTATGTTATTTCCTTGTTAAGTCAAATCAAACAAGAATAATGTTTACTTATTCCCTCTTACCTCCTCCTTCTTTCCCTCCATTGTGACACCTTTTTCTTCCCTCTTTTATGTGAGATAATTTGCCCAATTCTTTCTCTCCCTTTCTCCTTATTCCAATATATTCATCTTTCACCCCTTAATTTTATTTTTTTAGATCTTATCCCTTCATATTCAACTCACCCTATGGTATCTACATTTCTTCCTACTACTCTAATACTGAAAATGTTTCATGAGTTACAAATATTTTTTCATATAAGAATGTAATAAGTCTCTTTCCTGTTTACTTTTTCATGCTTCTCTTGATTCATGTATTTGAAAGTTAAATTTTCTGTTCAGCTCTGGTCTTTTCATCAAGAATGCTTGACAGTCTTCTATTTCATTAAATGTTAATTTTTCCCCCTGAAGTATTACACCCAGTTTTTCTGGGTAGGTGATTCTTGGTTTTAATCCTAGCTCCTCTGGGGAAGAAGGGAAAAAAATCTGGAACTCAAAGTTTTAAAAACAAATGTGTATAAAAATCGTTTTATTTTTTACATGCAACTGGGAAATAAGATATACAGCCACTGGGGTATAGAAATCCATTTTGCCTAAATAGTTGGGGGGGGGGGGATGGGAGAGAATGTAAGAGAGAACAGATTGGGGAAATAGGCATTCAGTAGGCTAGCTATTTTGGGGTGGGGGGGAGAAAGATGGGGAGAAAAATTTGCAACTCAAAATCTTGTGGAAATGAATGTTGAAAACTACAAATAAATAAATAAATTGGAAAAAATAAGAAGAAGAATTTGAATTTTCCATGGGCAGTAGGGGACCTTTGAAGATTTTTGATACAAGTACAAGTGGTGATTCTGGCAACAGCAGGAAGGGAAGGATGGATTAGAATTCACCCCTTTTATTCATGGATTCTATGGTCTACAAATCTTTATTGGAAACCAAGGATTCTAAGTAAATATTCCTAGGAAAGTAGCCATAGCAAAAATGAGTTATTATTGAATAATTGTATCAGTGTGAGTGTTATATTCAAAATAAAAAGCTTTTATAATTGTAAAAAAATTCCTAGTTCCTCTGAACTCCAGAGTATCATATTCCAAAGCCCTTTGATCCCTTAATGTAGAAGCTGCTAGCTCTTGTGTTATTCTGATTGTATTTCCACAGTACTTTAATTGTTTATTTATGATTCCTTTCAATATTTTCTCCTTCACATTGGAGCCCTGGAATTTGGCTACAATATTTCTGGGAGTTTTTCTCTTGGAGTCTTTTTCAAAAGGTGATTGCTGGATTATTTTATTTTCTGTTTTACCCTATGGTTATAGAATATCAGGGCAGTTTTCCATGATAATTTCTTGAAAGATGTTGTCTAGGTTCTTTTTTTTTTTTTTTTAAGAATGACTTTCAAGTAGTCAAATAATTTTAAGATTATCTCTCCTGGATCTATTTTCCAGGTCAGTGGTTTTTCGCATGAGACATTTCACATTGTCTTGTATTTTTTCATTCTTTTGGTCCTGTTTTATAATTTTTTGTTTTCTCATAAAGTAATGAGCTTACAATTTGCTCCATTATAATTTTTAAGGAATTATTTTCTTCAGTGAGCTTTTGGACCCCCTTTTTGATTTGGCCAATTCTGCTTTTGAAAACATTCTTCTCCTCATTGACTTCTTGGACTTCTTTTGCAATTATGGTTAGTCTATTTTTTTTTTATTTGTCCTACTTTTTTTTTTAAATTTTATTATAGTTTGCACTGTTCATTTCCACAAGATTTTGATTTACATATTTTTCTCCCCCTCTTTGCCCCACCCACCAACCCAAAACAGCCATCCCAGTGTGTCCCCCCTCCCCCAGTCTGTTCTCTCCTATGTCACTTCTCGGTAGGGCAGGATGGATCTCCCAACCACAGTGCCTGTGTATCTCAAGTTCCAGT
>CM053585.1:124405789-124438722 GCA_028646515.1 Pseudochirops corinnae | reverse complement strand
GGGGAAGACATAGGAGAGATCATATTGGGGGCAGGGTTATACAGTTGGATGGCTGTTTTGAGGTGGTGGGTAGGGGAAAGATGGGGAGAAAATTTGTAACTCAAAATCTCTTGGAAATGAATGATGTAAACAAAAAAATAAATTAATTTATTTAAAAAAAAGGGTTCTCAAAAAAAAATAAGTTATATATTTAATGCCATCTCAATCAATCTACCAAAAACTTACATTGTAGGGCTTGAAAAAATATTAACAAAATTCATTTGGCAGAACAAAAGGTCCAGAATATCAAGGCAATTAATGAAATGAAATGCTAGGGAAGGTAGTCTACCCATACCAGATTTTAATCTGTATTATAAAGCAGCAGTCATCAAAACTGCTTGGTACTGGCTGAGGAACAGAGCAGTGGATCAATGGAATAGATTGAGTACATGAGACTCAGCAACCAATGACTATAATAATCCATTGTTTGATAAACCCAAAGATCCCAGTTTTGGGGATAAGAATGCACTATTTGACAAAAACTGTTGAGAAAACCGGAACATAATATGGCAGAAATTGGGCATAGGCCAATATACAACACTGTACACCAAAATAAAGTTGAAATGGGTGCATGATCTAGGTATAAAGGCTGTTACAGTAAGCAATCTGGGAGAGCAAGGGACAGTTTACCTGTCAAATCTATGGAGAGGGCAAGACTTCATAATGAAACAAGACTTAAAGAACATTATAAAATGCAAAATGGATAATTTTGATTATATTAAATTGAAAAGCTTCTGTACAAACAAAGCCAATATTATCAAGATTAAAAGGGAAGTGGAAAACTGGGAAAGAATTTTTACAAGCAGTGTCTCTGAGAAAGGCCTTATTTCTAAAATGTATAAAGAATTGAGTCAAATCAAAAGAATACAAGCCACTCCCCATTTGATAAATGGTCAAAGGATATGAACAGGCAGCTTTCAGAAGATGAACCTAAAGATATCTATAAGCATATGAAAAAATGTTCCAAATCACTAGTGATTAGAGAAATGCAAATCAAAACACCTCTGAGGTACCACATCTCAACGGCCAGATTGGCTAAGATGACAAAACAGGAAAATTATAGATGCTGGAGAGGATGTGGGAAAATTGGAACACTTTACATATGAATGTAATGAAATATTTTTGTGCTGTAAGAAATGAGGAGCAGAGAGACTTCATAATAACCTAGAGATACTTTTACAAACTGATGCTGAGCAAGAAGAGCAGAACCAGGAGAAATTTGTACACAATCATAGACACAATATATGTGTGATGACTAACTTCAATATACTGTGCCCCTCTCAGAAATATAAGGCTATAAGAAAACTCCAAAACACTCATGGTTGAAAGAGACATTCACATCCAGAGAAAGAGATGCAGAGTCTGAATGCAGATTGAAACAAACTACTTGCTCTGTTTCTTTTTCTTGTTTTGTTTTGTTTCTTCTTTCCTACTGATCATTCCATCAGTTACAATCCTACTTTACAACCTGACTAATGATTAATGTGAAGATGTTTGTAGATCCTATATATGAATGCATCCTGCCATGATGGGGTGTGCAGGAGGGAGGAAGAAAAAAATCTGAAACTCAAAGGACTGTGGAACTGAACGTTGTAAACTAAAAGTAAATAAACCAATTTAATTTTTAAAAAAAATAATAAAAAAAGAAAAAATTAAGAAGATTTTTATAAAAATCAAATAAAAGAAAAAGAAGAAAATTTGAGAAAAGAAATGAGTGATAAAAAATCATAACAAATAATCAACAGCTTGGTAAAACATAAAAATGGGAAAAGATGTATAAAAATTCGCTGGAAGAAAACAACTCCTTACAAAGGAGAATTGGCTACATGGAAATGAATTTACAAAATCTCACTGAAAAAAATAATTCCTTGAAACTTTGAATTGGGCAAGTAGAAACTTAATAACTCCATGAGACATAAAGGAACAATACAAGAAAATCAAAAGAATGAAAAAAAAATAGAAGAAAATGTGAACTATCTCATCAGAAAAAAAACCACTGAACTAAAAAATTGATCCAGGTGAGGTAAGAATTATTGGACTACCTGAAAGCCCATGATTAAAAAAAAAAAAGGCCTGGACATCATATTTCAAGATACCCTGATATCTGAGAAGCGGAGGGTAAAATGCAAATTGAAAGAATCCATCAGCCACCTTCTGAAAGAGATCCCAATATGAAAACCCTCAGGAATATTATAGCCAGATTCCAGAGTTCCATGATCAAGGAGAAAATACTACACGCATCCAGAAAAAAAAAAAGTCTAATATTGTGGAGCCCCAGTAAAGATTACACAAGATTTAGCAGTTTCTACATTAAAGGATCAGAGGACTTAGAATATGATATTCCAATAGGATTATAACCTAGAATCCTAAGCATAGAGATGGTAAATAAATCTATGGGAGCTGATGAGATCACCAAGTAAAGTAGTACAGAAGGAGAAGAGATGAGAGTCCAGGACAGAACCCTGAGGTACACTTAAAGAGGGTATGATCTGCAAAAGGATCTAGCAAATGAGACAGAGAAGGAGTGGTCATATAGGTAAGAGGAAAATCTAGTCTAGAGACTGTGGTGTTAGATATAACTAATCAAAGACTGGTTTTCAACCCATGACATCTGAGTTCACATATAGTACTCTTTCTTTTGCCCAACACGACCTACTCCTTGAACTTCCATGTTAGTCACATTAACTTGGCATAATAGAGTATTATCTGTATGTTATCTTCCTCTTGGCATATGTATCAGCAAGCACCCTAGCACTCCCACAGTGGGCTGCTAACACAGATTCTTTTGATCTGCTTTATAAAGGAAAGAAAGTTTTAAAGGGGTTAGTAATCCTACTTTAATTACAGAGAAAGAAGTGAGTATAGAAAATACAAGCAGAGGAATTATCACAAAGACCAACAGATGGGGCTCCAGCTGTCTGAATATAGCAATATTGCTATACACTTTACATATATCACTGGATCTAGTGAGTACAGACATCTGAGCAGTCAGGGGGCTCTGAACATACAGCTATTCAGAGTCTCAACCAGGAAATCAAAAGATCCTTCTCATGAGTGAACCCTCAAAGCAAAATGCCAACCTCCCAGAATACATAACAAAGACTCAGCCCTACTTGACTCAGCAGAGCTCTGAATTATCAGGGTTCAAAGGAGATTAATCCTTCAGATATTTACAATTTAGCCTGCCCCTAGGAAACTGAACTTCAACAACAAGAAGAAAAATAAGTCCTACCTTGCTTGTGCTCACAGCAGAGGGCCAATAAAAGCAATAAACAACACATAATAAAACATTTACTATATCTGTGTAAGATCTTAGTGTCTGCATGTTCTTGCAGATCTAAGTAACCCCTAGATAATGGAGAGACTAGTCTAAACCCAGGAGTTGTAGTGAAAAGGAAGTCAGGTTTCCTTAATTCCTCATGCAAGTTGGCAAAGGAATACAGGAAATACAATGTAGTCCTTTAATGATGTTCAACTCATACTTCCAGTATGGTCAATTTTTGGGTGAAGGCTCAGGAACATTGTACCAGGGATTCAGCTCCTCCTTATGGCACAGGTAGATGAGAACATTGTTTAGGGCTTTTCCATTTGATGTCTTAGGACAACCTCTGAATTCTTTTTCCTATGGATGTTTCATCCATCATGGAACAGAGGAGTGGTCAAGGTAAGGCCAGACATGGAGAGAAATTATCTAGCCATTCAGCTTCATGATTTCTCTGTCCTTTATGTCTCTGATCTAGAGTTTCTCAGTTTCTAAGTCCTCTAAACCTTTACCTTAACCCTAAACTAGGTCTTGGTTTCTCTTTCTCTGTCTCTCTCTTCCCCTCTCTCTCCATTCTCTTGACTTCTTGGATAGAAGAATATTTGACCTTTAAAGGGTCTAGGCAGGGTTGGGGAACCTGTGGCCCCCAGGTCACATGTGGTCCTTTAGGTTTTCAAGTGCAGCCTTTTGACTGAATCTAATTTTCATAGAAAAAATCCCTTTACTAAAAAGATTTGTTCCATAAAACAACAGGCCACCCATAAGGACCTAGAAGGCCACATGTGGCCTCAAGGTCACAGGTTCCTAACCCCTGGTAGGGGATCAGTATCTTGCAGCAACTGTAGATCAACTGATGAAAATATCTACTCTGCATGAGAAGCCAAGGACAAACTAGATTAGATGAAAGATTAAACTATACTTAATCAGAATATATTGAGGATGAGGCCCTACCAGATCTGAAGCTAGAATCTTATTAATTGTGTCAGTAGTACTTGGTTGGAGTCAGAGTCACAAATTGAACCCCTTCATAGATTCTTGAGAAGCTGAAAAACAGAAAGAGTTAATCAGAAAATCTTATAGCACCTCCCCCCCCCCAAAAAAAAAACCTGTTTCTGGTTAATTTATGACAAGAAACTTGAGCTTAGTCTAAAAAAAGTCAGGGCTAAATCCAAGGGGTTAAGTCTTTGACCAGTCAAATTCGAGTTATTCAGTTGAATTCAATGACATAAAAGGCAACAAATGCTTATTAATGTGTATTGTATATGGGGCCCTGTTCTAGTTTGGTTTATAGGTTGCTATACCAAAACAATTCATTCCCAAACAGCCATTCTAGTAGGGTGTTGAACCTTTCCATAATTAGGTAAGCTGAACTTTGCAAAGCAGACATATTTTGTTGTCTGTGACTGTATTTGAACTAATTCTACAACTGTTGTCTTAACTCCTCTTGTATAACCTCAGAGAACCAGATTTTCCTCAATGTGACAAGACACTGGAATAGGAATTTATGGATAGATAAGAAACATAAAAATAAATCTCTGACCTGAAGGAATTTACATTATCTTACAAAGAAATCATCCTTATTCTTACAAAAAAAAAATCTTCCTACATCCCATTGTTGGAATACATATGGAATTTTTATATTCTATTTTATACTATATTTTCTATTTTTGCTCTATATGGCACAGTGGATAAAGCACTGGCCTTGGAATCTGGAAGACTCATCACCCTGAGTTCAAATCTGGCCTCAAACACTTTCTAACTGTGTGACCCTGTTTGCCTCAGTTTCTTACCTTAAAAATGAGATGGAGAAGGAAATGGCAAATTTCTCAAGTATTTTTGCCAAGAAAACCTCAGATGGGGTCACAAATAGTCATACACAACTGAAAAACAAATGATGGAACACATACACACACTCACACATACAAACACAAACATACATACAATCAGTTAAGAAAATTTCACTTGTCGGACTGACACAAGGGTATTTGTGTCCTAGAAAATATTCCGGTGGTTCTCAATGCATCACTGCTACCTCTCTCTCAACATGTTCACCTTACCTCTCACCCTCATGCATGTATTCACAACTTTTAATTGTATGTCCTTCCTAGATATTATAACCTTATGGTAAACTATATAGATATATGTCTTTTTTTTACCATATAAAGATATATGGTAAACAACTAGTTTAATGACAGAAAAGGAGAAAAAAAATGGAAGGAAAAATAATCAAGAAATAACCATAGCAGCAGCAGTAATAGTAGCGCTAGTAGCAGTGGCAGTGGTGTTTGTAATAATAGTAGTGGCAGGGTGATGATAATGATGATGATAATGATGTTGAATTTTAAAAATTGCCTGGGATTAAATGACACAGTGTTATGTTTACATTCCCGAGTTGTATGCAGTCAGGCATGAGGGTCTCCAAAGTGTCCCATACACTTGAAATGAGCCCTGGGGACCTTTTAATGGAGACCACCATCCTGAAAGAATATCCCAGTAGCCCTTGTTCAGAACATATTCTCTTTGGCAGGCAGGAGAATAAACGAGACAGGATGTGAGAAGTGAAATGAAGTATGAAAGAAGAGAAACAGTTTATAAAAGTGGTAACGAGGTAGAAATGGGAAAGAAACTAAATATCAGTTAGGCTTTCTCTAAATAAGACAGAAAGGCATAGGGTAAATGATGCAAGAGAAAAGGCTACAATGTGGTGGAATAGAAATAGCGTTGAAGATGGAGGTGAAAACTTGGGCTCAAGTCCCAGTTCTGACACTCTCTGCCTGTGTGATCTTGGGAGAGTCACTAACCCTTTCTCAGCCTCAGTTTCCACATCCACAGGATGGGGGAGTTGTACTAGATGATTTGATACAAAAAAATTTCTATTTAGCAAGTAGTATGTGGAGACATAAATACAAAAAGTAGTGACTTCACTTGAGGAGTTGACATTTAATCTCTGTTCTCTGGTTCACAAATACTGTGATATATTCTTAATTAAGGACATTTTCCATGACTCTATTACTGTCTTATTTGATCTGGCAAAGTAAAATTGGAATGCAATGTTTCATGATAAATGAACTAGATTTGAGTTATAGATATGAAATGAACTGGGAGTAAAATTATCAACCATTCAGTGCATCCTACGGATGAGGAAATTGAGGCTCAGAAAGGGAAATGATTCACTCAAGGCCACTTAGAAGTTGTTCTGTCATGTCTGACCCTTCATGACCCCGTTTGGGATTTTCTTGGCAAAATATTGGAATGGTTTGACATTTCCTTTGCCAACTCATTTTACAGATGAGGGAGATGAGGCAAACAGCCTTAAATGAATTACTTAAAGTGACACAGCTAATAAGTGTCCAAGGCCAGATTTGAGCTCAGATCTCCCTGATTCCAACCCAAGCACTCTATCCACTGTACTACCTAGCTGCCAATGAGAAGATACATTCAAATCCTGGCTCTGCCACTTTATAGTTATGCAATGGTGAGAGAATCCTTTAATCTTTCTCTTCTGTAAAATGAAGATAGTCAACATAGTGAAGTAGATAAGTTTTTGGTTTTAAATTGAAGGATCTGAGTCCAAATCCTATTTATGCCACTAGAAAAAGTGATGTTTGTTTGTATAACCTTGGACAGGTCACTTCACCTTATGAAGTCTTAATTTCCTCATCTGTAAAATAAGGAGGTTGGGCTAAGTGATTTCTAAGGAAATCTTTTATCCAATGATCATTTTACTTATCTGTGTGGGCTTGTTGTGAAGAATAAATGAGATCATATGTGTGGGAGTGCTTTCCAACTGTGAGACTCTGGATTAATTCAAGTTAATTCTAACAAATATTTCTTAGGCAGCTACTATGTAGAAAATATTGTCTTGAGGATGGGGCACAGGGACAAAAATGAACTTAGCACCTCAAGGAGCTTACTGGGGAAATACAACATTTAGACTTATGAGTAAATGTATTAATATTTTTAAAATGAAAAGGACAAAGAATTAGGCTTTCAGAAATTGTTTCAGAAATTTCCTACAGAAATTCTGTAGAAAGTTTTTGCTAAGAAAATATATGTTTTTTCCCAAGAAAATATATGTTTTTCCTAAGAAAGTATATGCTTATGCCTTGGCTTTAGACCTCCAGAAGTTACAGATGGTTCTCAGGGTTAGTAAAGGTCCAGAAAACAGAAGACTTCACCCTTAAATTCATTCAGAAAGATGATTTCTTTGTTATCTCCTCCAGAGTGAGTGGGGGCTTTGACTACCATTGTTATATAACAGTAATAACCATTGATGAGTCCAGATGACTGGGACACTATACTGTGGCAGACAAAAGATAGATGAAAGCTGACCATTCATAGATTTGTTATGATAGAATAAGAATTGTGCATTGGTAGGGAGAAAGAGAGGGAAAGACACAGAGCCTTAGCTAGAGAAAGGTTATTGACATGTCATTGATCCAGGATAATAAAATTTAGATAACACTAATAGCATTTAGCACCATAGAAACAATTGAGCTTGAATGTAGTAATAAAGAATAATAAACCAAAATATGACGCTACTAAATAGTGTGCTATCTTCACCCCCTTCACCATGGGCATATATGTCCAGGTTTTCAGTGCAAGGGTCAATCCCTGGGCACTTTAGGTTTAATATTAGAACCAAGTGTGATTACTCAACAGTTAAAGTGAGATTTACTTAGCCATTGACAAAGGCTATTCAAGAAGGAAAGGCATTGAAGACATCTTCAGTTGATCCAGCTGAATAAACCTCTCAAGTGATATGATCCACCATCTTAGCATCTGAGAGTATCCTCCAGCTCCTTTATACTGGCTGCTTTATACTAAGATGAGGAGGAAATGACTTTAACAGTCTGAATTCTTCATCCTCTGAGCTAAGCAAAGCTCAAGGGATTTCTCAATACCTTTTAAGGAAAAAGTAGCCCAACCTGCATGAGGGGATGGGTTGGAATATTAGTCCTATTACTCCAGATAACATATTTTTCCTGCCCAGTCCTGATGTCTCCCTCCCTTTCCCTATAGTGACCTCAGTAGCAATAGCATTGTAGTGTAACTTCATGGGGAAGTGCCCCACCCACCACTGAATGTGTCTTTAAAAGTTTATTTGAAGGTGTATTTTGAACTGCTTGACTTGCATTATTTTGTAAAATTTAAATCCAGGTGCCCAAACTGCTAATCATAGCTCTGGTGACACTTGAATTGAGCTTAGTCAGTAATGCTCCATTTCCTCCCTTACCACACCCCTGGCTTCTTATTTTATTTATTTTTATCAGTTATCAAAACAAAGGGAGAAAAGATGGGGAAATACTGAGTTAGGATGATAGATGGAGGAGTGCAAGAACTAGTCCTTTTTGGTAGGAGTAGGATTGGTAGGAGAGAACATAAGATGAGGCTAAAAATGTAGAATGATGACAAATTATGGAAGGATTTAAATACCAACAAAAGGAATTTTATATTTGGCAACGTGTGTGTGTGTGTGTGTGTGTGTGTGTGTGTGTGTGAATTAACTTTGCTTTCTGGAGCTTAGCAAATTTCAGCTGGGAATTGTAGTAGAGGACTTTATGTTTTCAGTGGCACTCATAGTATGTTTGCTATTTTTGCTCTGTGGATGTAGTAATACTTGAGATAGAGAACATATGAATTATTATACCTTTTCTGCTATTCTCTGCCCTGTGAATAGTTTATGATGCTCGGCTTTTGTCTTGGTATCAATTGGCCTTTCCTGCTTCAGAAATAGAAGTATTTCTAATCTAGAATTACAGAATTATATTATAGAATTACAGAAATAGGCTCTAAAAGTTAGGATCCTGAGCCCTAGAACCTTGATCCATACATACATCACTCCCCCCACTCATTTGTTAGCACTCTTGCTTTCTGGAAACTACTCTGTAGACATTTTGACATTTACTTATTTACACATGTGCTTATTTCTCCAGTAGGATGTATAGAAAGCTTCTTGAAGGAGGGGGATTTTTTGCTTGTTATCTTGGTACCTCTAGAACATTTTAAGGTCTCTGTGCTTCTGTTTATTAATCTAAATTGAACAGAATCAATGAAGGGAAATTTTGCAAGACATCATATAGATTCAACCTGTTGCCCAAAGCCCCTCCAAAGCATCTGGTCTCACATCCAAACTTAAGAGCCAGAAAGAGGTCATTTTCTCCTTTACTCCTACCTGGAACTGCCACAGGACAATTTGCAAAGTAAAACTAAGGTAGTGTTCATGTCTAAGATTTGTCTAGACTCCAGACATATGGGTAAAGGGGTTCCCTTGCTCTTGTACAAGCCTGGAAGGTTACAAAGGTAAACTGGGAATCATATAGCCTTTATTTTCCTTATAATCTTCCATGATAAGGTAATTGTACTTGGGGGTTTCCACTTAGGCAAGTCTTTGACATTCTGGTGACTCCCTCTTTCCCATAGTAATGTGCATAGCGTCATGAAGACTTGAAGTACTTCTACCATGCTTAGATCAGTATTGTCAAACTAAAATAGAAATGAAGGCCAACAACCTAGTACTTAAGGAGTCCTTTGGTGCTTATATTGACTTATAAAAGCACATACTAATTATATTTATATTCTGTTTTAATTTTTAAAATTTTCTTTTTTCTTTTATTATTTTGATATGTATTTTATTTTTGTTGGTTCAATTACTTTGCTTTCATATTTATTATCTGTCTCTTCCACCTCCTCATTTTTACAATTTTTGAGATATATTATTTAATAGAATTTTAATTTTTCCAATTACATGTAAATATAGTGTTCAACATTCATTTTTGTAAGATTTTGAATTCCAAATTTTTCTCCCACTCTCTCTTCCTTCCCCCTCCTCAAGACAGCAAGCAATCTAATATAGGTTATACATGTATAGTCATGTTAAACATATTTCCATATTGTGAAAGAAGAATCAGAACAAAAGTGAAAAATCCCTAGAAAGAAAGAAAAACAAGAAAAGTTAAGATTGTATGCTTCAATCTGCATTCAGACTCTATTTTCCTTTCTATGAATATGGTTAGCTTTTTACACATAAGTCTTGTGTAATTGTCTTACATCATTCTCTAGCTGAGAAGAGCTAAGTCTATCATAGTTGATCATTGCACAATGTTGCTATAACTGTGTACAATGGTCTCCTAAGCTTCTGCTCACTTTACTCAGCACCAATTCATGTAACTCTTGCCTGGTTCTTTGAAATCACATGCTCATTGTTTCTTATAGATTAATAGTATTCCATTATGTTCATACACCACAACTTGTTCAACCATTCCCCCATATGATGGGCATTCCCCTCAATTTCCAATTCTTTGTCACTACTAAAAAGCTGGTACAAATATTTTTGTATGTGTGTCCCTTTCCATTTTTTATGATCTCTTTGGGATCCAGACCCAGTAGTGCTATCATTGGATCAAAGGTTATGCATAGTTTTATAGACCTTTGGCCATAGTTCCAAATTGCTAACCAGAAGGGTTGGATCAGTTCACAATTCTACCACCAGTGCATTTGTGTTCAAATTTTCCCTCATCTTCTCCAACATTTATTACTTTGCTTTTCTGTCATATTAGTCAATCTGATAGATGTGAGGTGGTACCTCAGAGTCCTCTTAATTTGCATTTCTCTAATCAATAGTGACTTAGAGCATTTTGGTATGACCATAGATAGCTTTAATTTCTTCATCTGAAAACTGCCTATTCATATCCTTTGACCATTTATCAATTGGGGAATGACTTGTAGTCTTCCAAATTTGACTCAGTTCTCCATATATTTTAGAAATGAGGCCTTTATCAGAAACCCTAACTATAGAAATTATTTCCTCACTTTCTGCTTTCCTTCTAATCTTGATTGCATAGGTTTTGTTTATGCAAAACCTTTTAAATTTAATGTAATAAAATTATTCATTTTGCATTTCAGAATATTTTCTATCTCTTGTTTGGTCATAAACTCTTCTCCATAGATATGACAGGTAAACTATTCATTATGCCCCTAATTTGCTTATGGTATTATCCTTTATATCTAAATCATGTACCCATTTTGACCTTATCTTGGTAGAGGGTGTGAAGTGTTGGTGTATACGTAGTTTCTGCCATACTATTTTCTGGCTTTCCCAAGAGTTTCTGTCAAATAGTGAGTTCTTATCCAAGAAGCTAGAGTCCTTGGTTATATCAAACAGTAGATTACTCAAATAATTTACTACTGTGTCTTTTATACATAACCTATTCCACTGATTCACTACTCTATTTCTTAGCCAGTACAAAATAGTTTTGATGATTGCTGTTTTATAATATAGCTTTAGATCTGATACGGCTAGGCCACTTTCTTTTGCATTTTTCCATTACTTCCTTATCTATTCTTGACTTTTTTTTCTTCTAGATGAATTTTGTTATTATTTTATGTATTTGTATAAAAATAATTTTTGGTATTTTGATTGGTATGACACTGAATAAGCAAATTAATTTAGGTAGAATTGTCATTTTTGTTATATTAGCTCATCCTATTCATGAGCAATTGATACTTTTCCATTTGCTTAGATACGATTTTATTTGTGTGAAAAATGTTTTGTAATTGTTTTTATATATTTCTGGATTTATATTGGCAGTTGACTCCCAAATATTTTATGTTGTCTACAATTATTTTAAATGGAATTTCTCTTTCTATCTCTTGCTGCTGGGCTTTGTTTGTAATATATAGATTTTTTTTATTTTCAAAAATAAATCCCAATTACATTTTAGGTCAGTTCAGGTCACATTATGGAGTTTTGAATGCTGCCCACAAAGCATGGGCCACATGTTTGACATATCTGGTTTGAACTCTATCCAAAAGGTATATATCCTTTGGTAGTTGCTGAATAAGCAATCTATACTCCTGTCAAACCTATACTGTCTGAATTATTCACTCTAATAACAGAGGGAGACAAATTCCAGATCTCTTCCTTCAAATCACCCCTTCCCAATCTATATGTCTTTGTTCTCCAAGAAGGATACTGTTCAGGAGCTATGTGAATAATTCTTTTCTTTCCCCTAAGGAGGATGCTGTTTAGGAAATCTCTCTTCAGAAGATAAAGTCTCCAAGTTTCTAAATTTGGGAAATCTAAAATTTCGGCTCACTCATGAGTATCACAAATGTATCAGCTAGCCATGAAATCGCTCTTCTCTGCCTAGAAGGTTAGATTCTGAAACCTTTCTGAACAAACTGCTTAGAATTTTGAACTCTCCTTTACTCTACACAGCATATTGGGGTTCAAGAAGATTGTTCATTCATTCTACTCATGGACCTGCACATAAGTAGGCACTAGTCAATGATAAGTAACAGAATTTCTTTTTAAATAAATATTTCATATATTATATACACTAATGATACATACACACACATATAATCACTTAAACATTTAATAAGCTCCAATTATGTGCCAGCAGTGTGCTAAGTGCTGAGTATGTGCAAAAAGGATAAAGACAGTCCTTGCCCTCATGAAGCTTACATGTACATATTTATTGCTCCAGGAAACTTTTCAATGCCATGACTTCTGCTACCTCTTGAGCAAAGAAAGTCTACCTTGAGCCTCTCCTCTTTGGCCATGTGCAAATATACCCTGACATGTGTTTCTGCTGTAAGTTTCCAACAAATTCTCCCTGGATAGGGGAGAGGGGAGAAATCTTTCTTCCTAGTTCTATCACTCCAGAAACAAGATATAAACAAAAAGCAAAAAGAAAACTGAAGACAACTGAAGAAAATAGCCTGTCACTTTTATAGGACCTCACAAAGGGATAGATCATATGGTGAGAGGCTTTTTCCCTGTATCTTAAAACTAAACATCTTGGAGTCAACCCCAGCCATGGAATGCCAACCAGGAGTTTCTATATTCTCTCAACAAGGTGCCATTAGGCATGTTTACCCTCTTATTCCAGGAGTTCTTAGGCTTTTTTTTGTGTGTGTCATGGACCTTTTAGAAGGTCTGGTGAAGACTATGTACACCTCAAAATAATGTTTTTAAGTTCACAAATGAAATACAAAAGAAACAAATTTTATGGAAATATAGTTATAAAAAAAAATGTAAGTTCAGAGATCCCAGGGTAAGAACCTCTTTTCTGTGGGAGAAGTCCCTTTCTGATTTACGAAAAAGATCACAAGCTATTGACTTATGAAATCAGAAGATTCCCATGATCAACCCTCTCATTACTTAGAAGCGGTCCCAATTCTCCCACACTGAGAAATCCTAACTTGATGATTTCTCCCTGTACCCCGTGTAGGAGTAGCCTATTTCATTTCCTATGAAGAAGAAGGTTTTGTTATTTTTCCAGTAGCCCTCACTGATGAGTTAGCTCTCCTCCAGTGAGGTAGATAGTTTTTATGTCTTTAGGAGATGGAATTCATTTGTATATTTCTGAGGTAAACAGTGGAGATACATATCATTACTTGGACAGTTGGTTTTGGTTGCTTGAAGAGATCACAAAAGTGGAACATAAAGCAAAACTTTCTTTTACATTTTCTAACACAATGATGGTAGGAAATTGGTGAAAAAGAAAGGAATTCAATCATTACAAGTTTACTTTTGTATTGTGCTTATCATCAAAAATGCTTCATCTTTGATTATCCCACTCTGGTAAGGTGTCCCATACAGTAAAGGAGTCAGGTTGTTCTTTGCTCCATACTTACTTTATTTTACTATTTAATTTAGTGTTTGCTCCTGTGGCAGATTTATCTAGATGTTATAGAGAGATGCTTTATCAGAAATGGCAAAGGACTTGTGAGTTATGAAATCTTTACTTCTTGTCCTGGGCTTGTGTAACAATTTTGTTGTGGTGGGGAAAATACTGTGACAGTCAGGGCTTACCAGAGGCATAAAAACATTTTTGTACTGTGGATCAGTTTCTCCTCCCTCTTAAACTCACATTTTCCTTGGCCACAGTGTTTAGCTGTTTGAGTCAATGTGTCTAATCTTAGCTGGGGCAATGTCGTGCCAGCACTTCCAGAAGGCCTTCCATTCTTTGACATTGGAATCTACTGACCCTGACGTGGTTGCTCTTCTTGTTCCTTTCATTATTTTTCCTGGCTCTGCTTTTTCAAGGAGGAAATAAAAAGAGACGGGATGAATACTGGAATATTTCAGTTATCCATATTTGCATTCTCTGAGGAGAAGAGAAAAAAAAGGCAAAATAGTTTATAATGAGTCACAATAAGCATCATGACTTTTCTTTTGGGAAATTGTACTTGGAGACAAGTACCAGTTTTAGGATCTTTCCTTTAAGGTCTAGGCAGTTTGACAATCTGTAGAATTTAGGACTTATATCAATTTACTTCTGGAACTAAAAAGGAAAAGTAATTTGATTTTGTATTAATCTGTCATTTAGAAGGAAAAGCACAGAATCTCTGTTTTTTTTTTCTCTGCTATGAATTAAGGGGGAAAACAAACATAGCCCATTATATATTGGCAAGGTCTTATAATAAAAAAAAACCCACCTACATATATTCAATGTTCTGCAACATAATCTTGTTCATATCATTTAACGGAAGTTTTAGTGTCCTAATATATAAAATGGGGCTGCTGATATTTGCACTCTCTACTTTGAAAAGTTATTGGGAGGACCATTTGAGATAATGTATGTGAAATCAATCAATTAATACATATTCATTAAGCACTTATTATGTACCAGGACCTTTACTGAACATGGAGGATAATAAGTTAGAAAGGAAAAATTCTTTGGTGTCTAGTAGCATACATTCCACTGTTCTATCTTACTGGTTTCTGCCATAGCAACTCAGAAAGACCATCTCCTTAGATACAGAGTGGTTTCAGTCCTTGCTGAGGGGGAAATACCTACACTAATAAATGCATGGATCCTTGAAATATTGAAGTATTATCATCACCCCAAAATCATAACATTAGTTTTCATCAATCAGACAGAAAAATCAATAGATGATTTATATTAGTATTATTTGGACCACGAAGCTAATGACTTATTGAATATTTGCACCACAAACCTAAAATTTCCCACATAACGTATGACCAATGCCATGTAAAAAGCCTTCTAGTTAACTATAGGGATTGCTCAAAAATTTGTGACCATTTTCAGTCACAATAGAAACTTTCCTTCCAGTTCTGCCTCTTGCAAATGTGGCTGTTGGAGGTGTTGGAAATTTGATAGGAATGATCACCTCTGCACTTTGCATAAGCTACTATGATTGGGAGGAGTTGATCTAAAGCACTATAAACTTATGTTATTTTTTATGGTAATCACCAAGTGTCAAAACCGTGGACGATAAAATAAGGAACATATCCGAGTGTTAAGCTAAAGAATATATAAAATATAAGAATTATGGATCAGGGAGACACCTCCATTCTAAGAATACATGACTTTCTTAAATTAATTTTGACCTTTTACAGATCTTCCTTTATGACATAATTTAGAGGATTGTTGCTGTAGTCATTTATTGTATTTGGGGAGTTCAACTAAGGGAAAAGTTCTCTTATTGGAAGAGCTATGATTAATGTAACTAAGACATAAAGTTCATAGTAATAATAACTAGCATTTATAAAATACTGTGGAGTTTACAAAGTGGTTTTCAAATATTACTTAATCTTATCTTGATGAAAACCCTGGAGGTAGGTGCTATTATCATCTCCATTTTTCAAATGAGGAAACTGAGGCAGACAGAATTTAAGAAACTTACCCAGGCTCACACAGCTACAAAGCCAACTATTTATCTCAGTCTATTGAGAAGAAAAGGAGACCTCACATTAATCACAGCACTAAGCTACATATGTCATAGCAATGTGACCTGTTAATTGTATCTTCTGAAAGCTAAAGGAAATCATTAGGCTTGGTTTGCCTATGGAAATATTATTTTTTGATATGTGAACAAAATTGTGCTTATTAATGATAATATAATAATAAACATCATGTACAAATTTAGAATTTGAAAAGCACTTTTACACATATAATTTCACTTAAGTCTCATACCAACCCCATAAAGTAGGTACTATGTATGGATGAAATAAGTGAGGAACTTAAAGTTTAATTAATTTGTCTGTAGTCATAAAGCTAGTAAATATCAGCTGTGGGATTTAAAATCTAAGTCGAAATTCAAGACTCTATTCATTATGCCCAGTAGACAAAGAAGAGTCATTCATAATAATTTCATTTTATTTTTCTTCATTTGAATAATTTTTATGCTAAGCGAAATGCAAATTGAAATAGCAGTTACATCTTAAATAGATATTTCCAAAGCATAAATGATCAGAAGCTATAGTGATCTGAAATAAATAAGCCCATTTTTATCTCGCACAAATAAAGTGGAGTTCTGGAATCATTCATAATCAATTCAGATCACCCAAACCAAAGTTCTACTTTGCAGTATTGTTTGTAGACAAAGACTATGCATTTGCCAGGAGATTGGTAAATGCATAATATGATGATATATTTTTAATCAATATGGTTTAATGGAAAGAGCTATATTGAGATCAAGAAAAACTTTATGAAATCCTGCCTCCACCAGTTAACAATTGAGCTATGGAAAAGTTTCTTATCTTTCTGAGCCTCTGTTTTCTCATCTGAAAAAAAAATGGAGATAATAATATCTGTAGTATCTATTTCACAGGACTATCATGAGACTCAAATATATATGAATACTCTGCCAATCTTAAGACAATTATGTAATTGTCTATTCTTATAATTATATTTTTAATGCTACATGCTTTTGATTTTGGGGGAAATGTTGATACTTCATAAATCCTGACTTCTCCTTTTTTTTTTTCCAAGTTAGAGGAAAAGAGAAAAGTAGAATTTGGAGCTATAATTTCTTTGGTATGGGAAACCCTCCATGTGGAAACTCCCTTCATTAATGTAGAGTAACAACTCAACTATAGCTTATTTTTTTAAAAAAACTGACTTGGGGAACAGAACCCCATGTGTCTGAGCCAGGACTTGAATCCAGATCTTCCTGACTCCAAGGAATGCTCTCTGTCTAATCGTCTGGTTTGCCTTATTTCAAATTCTAATGTAATTCAGAAAGATTTAGTGAGTGATTAACATAGTCAAGGCACAGGGGTAGGTGGTAGGAATGTAAATATGAAGTCCCTTTTCTCAAGGATCTCAAAACCTAATGAGTTATTCAGTATCTTCAATGAAACTTTGAAAATGTTTTCCACACTATATGTGGTGAATTGTTATAGATGACTTTCACTTTCAGTCTTGTTATATACAATGAGATTAAATGTAATTTTATTTTTCTTAAATTGAAACATCAATTGTAGAACAGAATTTTGAAATGTTTCCCAAAAACCCTAAATTAATAACATCTTAGAAATTTACACAATAACCAGGACCAAAATTATACATATGTGTGTGTATTTTAACACTGGATTTAAAGAAATAAACAAAAAAAAGACTGAATAATAATTTGACTGGATTGAAATATAAATGCATTGCATCCCTACAAGTCCAAAATTTAGCTCAATCTTACTGGAATATAAAAATATTACTACTGTATTTTAATTAAGAAAAGTAAATTGAATTTTAAATATTTTTTTAAAATTCACCACATCATTATGTAGTATATAAAAAGGTATTTGATAATGTACTTCATTTTCCAAAATAGTAAAATAATTCACAAAGATAGAAGACTGCATATAAACACTCATTTTAAAGTAGGATTTTTTTTTTTATAAAACGTGTATTTCACAAAGTCAAGGCATTTCCTTAGAAACCTTCAAAATAGATGATTTTCAATCAATCATTTTATTAAAATAAATTGTCAATTGAAATTAAAACAACCAACAATCTCTTAATGTTGTATTATTTGTTTGAATATGACAAAAATGGTATATATACATGCCTCCAGAAAGTTCTTTTAAATGATAACTCAAATCTTCAGAATTTTTCTATTCTCGAGCTGAATCTCAAACATTAAGTAGGCTTAGATGGCCTTTGAAAATACTGAGAGTAATAAAGGTTCCCAGAATTTCAGTTTTACTAACTTACTCTTAAAAAGAAAATAAAAGCTATACTTTATGAAATGTAGATGGCTGTGCTAATGAAGATCTCTCTGAAACTGACTCACACGCATATGGATGCCATTTGTAACTAGTGGTGAGAACGCACAGGTCAGCCTGCACTTTGGTGTCTGTCTATCCATCTGTTTTCACATTAGTTGCAAATTATAGAATCCTCCAGACCCAAATGATCATAAATCAGGACTATGAGCATGTACACTTTTCCCATCTGTCATAAAACAATGAATTAAATTCATGCCTGTCAAAATATGCTGCTGCGAATTCGCCTTCTTCTGCAGTTGAAGGAATACAAAGCTTCATCTCATCGCTGTAATTTATGGTCTCCTTGGGAGACTTGGGTGATTAGGGCTTGGCCCACCAACACAGAGAAAAACAGTAGGAACTCCAATAACTCCAAATGGAAATCTTGGGTCAAATTTATCAAACAAATCAGAGAGAAATCTATTTCTGTTTGGAAAAGGAGGAGATATATTGCATGTTTAGTATACGAGGACGGCTTTGGAACATTTGCCTATTCGGTATTTGTGAGTTTTGGAATTTCTAGCTTAAATAGTATCACCAAAGGACATGTGATGTATTAGACATGAGCACATTTTTAGCCAAATAAAATATACAACCGCAAGCAAAGAGGTTTTTCAATGTTAACAACAACATATCTGTGCAAATGATGTAACTGAAAATTTTCTAGGTAGAACTTAAAAAAAAAAAGCATAACTTTAGTTCTGGAAAAATACACTAGAAGAAAATGAAATATGTTCAAAATAGGCAACTAAGAAAAATACACAGCCAGACTGATAAGGTGTATAGAATTTAACCATTCCATGTCAATGGACTTATATCAGTCCCATGGCACAAATAAGTTTTTTTTTTTTTTTAACTTTTCTTCCCTCAAGCTGCATAAGGTTCAAATATGGTTCTGTATCTGAAAACAAGGAGACAGATCCAGTGCAGAAACATCCATGCCCTCCATGTGAAGAATGTTGGTCACAGTCCTATGTGATGAAAAATAAACAGAGATAATTGGGGAAGATTGCAAACAAAGACACATGTGCTACAAATCCATTGGGGGATTTTGGCACTTGTCCCTCCTCAGCAAGCCACAGTATGTTTGAACTGGTGTTTATCATGAGGGCTAGCAGGCATTTATTCAATCAGAAAGTCGTATTTCTCCCAACACTCCCTGCTGTATTAGAAATTTCAGGCAGAGTTACAGCGAGCCAAATGAGAAGATGATGTGGTATAATACTGTTTGTCATAGATCTGGCTAATACCAAAGAGTGAATTATTGCATCAGTAGGAAGGAAAAAAATGTCGGGTGTTCAATATCACTTCTGAGCACAAGGTACCACTGCCTAAGTGCAGCAGGCAGGTAGGCTGTAAGATATTGTACCTGCCAGAAGAAATTAATCCTCTCTTCCTAGTACTGATTCAGAGGCCTGCTCTACTTTATGTGGTTGGAGGCAATAGGAACCTTCATGTCAGAAAGTGAGCTCTCTAGATCCATCACTAGCAGGACTTTGTGGTGGAAATGCCTTTCATTTCATTGACTACCTCTTCTTTGCAAATCAACAATGTAAAGACAATTCCCTTCTGTACCTGGAAACCATGTAAAGAGGCCAGATCACTAGCCCAGCAAAATCCCATTCCCAAAATGAATAGAGAAATCAAGGTTGTTTTCCATTATGACATATCATAGAAGTAATTTTTATAACCACTATTTTATTACTTTGTACCCAATAAAATAAGTCACTATTTGTTTTATTGCAGTCCTATATTTTATTTTACTAGGAAACCTAGAGTAGCCCCCATTACCTGCAAAAACTGACCACCAAATAACTACAGTGGCTTATTTTGCTTCAGAGAGAATTTATTAAATAAGACCATATGTTTAAAAGAGGCAAGAATGTGCCATTGAGATTCTACTAGACTTCTATTTATGTCACAAACTGAAAGGTTATAGAAGCCACTTGCAACTGATTAAATCTCCATTCTGCCATCTGAACGTATGGCAGCTGGACTGGTCAAAACCAACTGGTAAAATTAAGAAAATCATTAAAATTACTAGGAATAAAGGTTGCATATGGAAATTATTTCAGGACAGTTATTGCTAACAAAGAGACATCATTAAACTCTGTTTTCAATAGAGTTAACTGATCTATATACCTTTGTCCTAACATGCCCCCCCAGACCCAGACAAGCATACCTGCCAAATATTAACTTTTTGCTCTCCCAAACAAATATTTAAGAGGTTTCAAATATTTAAAATAAAATTGCAAAATTTCTGCATGCATTTTTTACTACCTAATGCTTATGGTATTCATGTTAATTGGTTTCTTTTCTTTTTTTCATATTTTTCCTTGTGTGTATATTTCAAAAATTATTTGAATGGATTTTTCCTTTCTTTACTTTTTCTATTTCAAACTTGTAAAAAATCATATTTCTCCCTCAACCAGAAAACCATGTCTAAATTAACATTTTAACTATGATATTTTTGTTTTATAATGATACTCAACTTGATTACATTATGATATATCACAAATGAATAAATTATTCAGCTATATTCAAAACAGTTATTAAATGCTTACTGAATGGAAGAGCCTATGTTAAACATTATACTAGGTAAATATTTTAGGGGAAAAGAGGATGAGATTGGGAGAAATAATATTAATTTCATTCATTACAATATATTAGAGATTTTCATTATTTGTATTAAATATATAAATACATATTTATCTAATGTACATATTTGTATTATACATGCAAACATTAAATTCCTAAAAATTGCTCATTCTTGAATTGGCAAAGTTCACATGCAACAACAACACAGATTCACAAGTGACATTAATAGCTTGTCAAATTTTAGATTCATAACAAAAATTCGCTTAGAAGGTCTTGACCCAAAAGAGCACATAAGAGCAGGGAACCACAAGCAGGAAAACTCTTGCATAGGTTTTTCCAAAGATAAACCACAATAGTGCTTAAGGATTCAATTCAGACAACTGAGGCTATTTCAAAATGTCTGTAATGATAGATTTACAAGGCACCTGGTCTTTATGGAACATTATTGGAAATCATTTATTTTCCTTTTTTTTTGTCTATAATAGCTTAGACAGTAAGTTCAGCCAATCAAATTACAACAAGGTAGAAAAGACTATCTGTTGCATCACAGAACAGGAAAGCCTCAAGTAAAGCTTTATAAATCCAGGCTGACAGAATGGTGTTGGAAGTAAGCTCATAGATATCCCTTGTGACTGTGAATTTGGGCAACCACCAAAGACCCTATACTCTAAGAGAGCCCAAAGGTGGCTTGGCTAGTTCATATATATGACATATTTTCATAATCCCCTTCCACAATCACAATAACAAAGTCCTTCCCTTTTTCTTACAGTCCTACCCTTTTTTTTCCCAGTCCTAGGCTGTATGCTACATTATGACAATTTTTTGTTGTTTGCTTTAACCCTTTCAGACTGTTCATCAACATTTGCACAGTGACTTTGTATGGCTACAAATTATGGAATCTCTAAAGAATTTCAAGGGACAATGGACAAACACATGGTGGGCATAAAGAGTGTATCACTAATGAAGACATGCCCACCAAAAGTTCTATAATCATGGAAATGCATAACAAAAGAAATGAATTGTTCAATTACAAAGACTTACAAAACCATGACTCAGGTTTTCAGTGTCACACAATGGCAAGATCTCTAACTCCAGAGTCAGGGTACTTTAATTAGAATTTTATCTCTGGTGGTTAATACCTGTATGACCTTGGGTAAGTCATTTACTAGGCCTCAGTGTCTTCAAATAGAAGAAAAAGGAATCTGCACATCATATTTCAAGAAAACTCTCTAGCTCCATGAGAAGAAAAGAACAAAGTGGAAACTGAAATAATCCAATGATCACCTCTTGAAAATAAGCCCCAAATAAAAATTCCTAAGAATACCACAGATAAAATGTAAAATTTTAATTCAAAGAAAAAATACTGTTAAGTAGCCAGAAAGAATTAAATCACTGAGTAATCACGGAAAGGATGTTATAAGCTTTAGTTGCCATCAGTGAGCTAGTCAATAAAATTTTATTAAGGCCCTACTATGAGCCAGGTACTATACTAATCATCAGGAAATACAAAGAAAGGCAAAAGTCAATTTCTCCTCTTAAGGATTTGTGGCTGGTGAAAGATGAAACTTCCAACTGCCATAGAATTCAAGGAAGGCATGTGGCAGAGACAAGGAAGGATAGAATTCCAGGCATGGGGGACAGCACCACTATAAAAGAGTGTAATGGTAGTTAATTTAAATTTGAAGATCCCTTTTAGTTATGTCAAGTAAGCAGGTACTTAGCCCTTAGTGACTAAACAAACCTCTGTGAAAGAAACAAAAGGTGTGAACTCTGTCTCCCCTTGCTGACATAACAGGAAGGGGTTGGCTGAAACAGGAAGCCAATGCTGTGTGTATATATATAAAAAAAGCCCCAGAGAGCGACAGTCAGAATTTTGTCCTAACAAGATCCTGGTGAAAGAAGCTGTTATGCTGAGAGATCTGGTGAAGGCTGGCGTTGCTGCTGGGCTGCTGCCACCTGGAAGGCCACTGTTGCTGCTGCTGCCTGGAAGGCTAAGATTTCTTCTGTGTCCTAGGGACAGCCAAACTGCCAGAGGACTGAGGAAGGATGACCAGGATGCTAGGACTTTGTTTGTGGCTTGGTTGATCTTTGAATTCCTGGGAACAGAAATTGTGAAGGTTTTGAGATGTACTGGAACCTGTGAACTTCAGTGTGTAGCAGGAACTGCCTGGAGGACTGGACAAGGACCTGGGAGCTGTCTGCCTCTGAATCCAAGTGACTGTTTGGTGGATTCAGATAGGAGCTGGGACTATGGAAGGGGGTCCAGGGAATCTGAGCAACCATCGTCAAGTCAAGATGAAGAAAAGATCTCTCCTTGGATATTGAATGCTGTGATGATAACATGGTTTACTAGTGACCTATGGGTGGTTTGTATATTTTCTAATGCTTGTATTTAGTGATTAGTGATACTTAGTAATTGATTGCTAAATAAGTGACTGATTAAGTTAACCTATGATTACCCCATGAGTGGAGGACTGACTTGTATTCTGAGATGATTGAATGACTAAGGAGGAAAACCTACTTGGGGATACAAGATGATTGTTCTTTTATTCTTTGTTCTACATACTGTGACCACTTTGTTGAAAACTATGTGGCCATTTTAATGATAAGCTGTTGTGAACACTATATTGTGATTTTCTGCGATAAGATGTAATGTTGTGAATACTGTATCTTTATTTGTTGTGAATGTTTTCCTTTGATTTGTTCTTGAATAAATAGAGTGTTCACTATATTATGTAATCAGAACCTTAAAAGCTGTTCACAGTAGCTTTTGTTTGGGAAGCTGCTTATGCATGGCATTACAAAGAGTGAAGAGCTTATAATATGAAATTCTGAAAGATAAAATACATAGACTTACAACTATGACTAACTTACTTAGCAAGACTGAGCATCATTTCTGGGAGGTTGGGCACAATGAGTATTAGTAAAATAGAGGACATATAAGCATTCCTGAAGAGAAGACCAAAGGTGAGGTGAAACTGAAATACAAATACAGAAGTCAAGAGAATGCCTCTTTGGTGAATAAGGTAAGAAAATGTATACATACAGAGTTTGGTGTAGAAATACATTCATTTCATCATAAAATCATGAGGTAACAGGGAGTGGTGAATAAGAAAGAATATAGATACAAAGAGAGTATAGTTAAAAGAATAAATCCAAAGATACTCCCTCCTGGAGTAAAGATTCACTATTTGACACTCACCCTTCCCCCTCACAAAAAAAAGAACTTCTAGAAAAAGTAGTCTGGAAGAAATTAGGTTTAGGCCAACGCTCACATGCTGTGACAAAATAAATTCCAAAAGTACATATAGCATAGATAAAGGTCACATCCTAAAAATATTAAATAAGCATGAAGAAATTAGCTTTCAGATGTATAAAAAGAGTAATCATTAAATCATAACCCAGTGAGGGTTAGAGATGATCACAAAAGATAAAGTGGACTTTTTTGATTATATACATTAAAAAAATTTACACACACACAAAAATCCATACATGAAAGATTTTAAGGAAAATAGTTAAATGGAAAAAAAAATCTTTGCATTAAATTTCCCCAATAACAGTCTCATTTCCAAGACATAAAAATATGCAGAAAAGCCATTCTCTAATTGACAAATGGCCAAATAATCTAAAAAAGTAGGTCTTAAGGAAAGAAAGTCAAGCTATAATTAATCATGTGGGAGAAAATATATAAAATCACTTAGAATAATTCATGTTAAAACAAGTATGAGGCTCTATCTTTGTAATGCCAGGCATGAGCAGCTTTTCAAAAGAATGCTACTGTGAACAGCTTTTAAAGTTCTGATTACACAGTAAAGTGAACACTCCATTTATTCCATAACAAATCAAGGTAAACTTTCTCAGAAAATCAAGGTAGGGTTTAATATTCATGACGTTACATCTTATCACAGAAAATCACAACATAGTGTTCACAACGGCTTAACATTAGAATGGCCACATAGCTTTCACCAAAGTGGCCACAGTATTTAGAACAAAGAACAAAAGAATAATCATCTGGTTTGCCTAAGGAGGTTTGCCTCCTCACTCAATCATTCAATCATTTCACAATGCAAGTCAGTCTTCCACTCATGGGGCAATCACAGATTAACTTAATCAGTGACTTATCTAGCAATCAGTCACTAAGTATCATTAATCACTAAATATAATCGTTAGAAAATTACACAAACCCTCCACCCCTTGATGTCCAGTAAACTTCAATTTCATCACACATTTAATACCCAAGGAGAGGCCTTTTTTCATTTTGACTCATGGTGGTCTCTCAGATTCCCTGGATCCCCTTCCATGGTCCCAGCCCCTACCTGAATCCACTACACAGTTACCTGGATTCAGAGGCAGACAGCTTCCAGGTTCTCATCCAGTCCTCCAGGCAGTTCTTGGTACACACTGAAGTTCACAGGGTCCAGGTCTCAAAGCCTTCACCACTTCTGTTGCTGGGAACTTAAGGATCAACTAAGCCACAAACAAACGAAGTCTTATCCTGGTCATGCTTCTTCAGTCCTCCAGCAGTTCAGCTGGCCCTAGGACCCAGAAGAAATCTTAGCCTTCCAGGCAGCGTCCTAAGCATCAACTTCAGCCTTCACCAGATTCTGGTGTCATAGAAAACTCCAACTCAATTCTCATTCTAGCAGCCCAGCTTCCAGATGCTGTGAAAATTCTGCTGCCTCAACCAGGAGCCACCAGGAGGAAAATTCTTGATTCTGACTGTCTCCTCTGGAGCTCTTCTTAAATACACACACACACACACACACACACACACACACACACACACACTGGCTTCCTGTCTCAGCCAACCCCTTCCTGTCATGTCAGCAACAGGAAACAGAGTTCATACCTTCTGTTTCTTTCACAGAAGTACTTAGCCCTTACTTACTAAGGGCTAAGTACCTGCTAAATTAATACCCATGCAATCTTATATCCATCAGATTGGGAAAGATGACAAAAAATGAAAATGACAAATTTTGGAGAGGAAATTCCTATAGAAAAAAAAGACACAATGATATAACACTCTTAAAGATGTGTATTGGTTCAGTCATTCTCAAATTATGCCTCAAAGGTTACTAAACTATGCATTTTTAAATCTAGTGATACCACTACTGGGTCAGCACCCCAAAGGGATCAAAGATAAAGTTGTGGTATCAAAGAACTAGGAGCTTGGAATTGCCCATCAATTGGGGAATTGTGGAAAATATGGCATGTGACTGTAAATGGAATGCACCTGTGCTACAAGAAATGGTGAAAAGAAAGTTTTCAGAGAAATCTGTGAAGGTTTATATGAATCAATACAGTATGAAGTGAATAGTACCAGGAGAAAACTTATATTGCAACAACTACATTGTAAAAGCAAACAGCTTTGAAAGATTTAAGAACTCTCAACACAGCGACCAGTTATGATTTAGGAGAACTGAGGATGAAAATGTCACTCACAGTTTGACATAGAAATGATGGTGATAGATCAAATATGGAGAATAAGACATACATTTTTGGATGTGATTAAAGTGGAAATTTGTTTCTCTTACGTATTCACACATATTCATATATGTGTGTATGAGTATATATATATATATATATATATGCATATATATGTAGGTTTGTAGGTATATGTGTTTGTGTGTGTGTGTATGTATGTATTTCTTGCAAGGATTTCATTTTTCTTTTCCATAAGGGGAATGGAAGGGAAAGAAAAATAGATTTTTTTCATTAAAAATAAAACAATAAATATACTAGCATATAAAAACAGTATTTAAGATACAGCAGTAAAGAAATTAATTTCTAGGGGCCCAGTCAGCATGTTTTCTTTCACTTCCTTTAGGCATACTCTGCTGCTGAGTTTACATGCATATGACTAAATATTTATTTTTCACCTGTTAGTGCTGTGCAATGTGTAGTGAGGATTACAATAATATTAAAGATACAACTAATGCCTCTATAGAATACATAACTTGAAAAAGCGTGTGTATATGTGTGGTGAATTTTGAAATAAAACAAAAATTGCACTACAAGGTATGATATGATTTGTGTGATAAGAAAGAACCAAAGAAGTATGATAGGGTTTCAGAGTGCTCATATGGTAAGGAAGATTAAGGGAAATCTTCTCTAAGGAGGAGCTATTAGAGCTGGATAGATTTTCAACAGTTAAAGATGTAGGAGGAAGGTAATTTCAAAGACAAAAATTGCATGGACAGACATATAGAGGCAAAAGTGCAGTATGTTTGAGGGGGACAGAAAACACTCTACCCAGTTTGACTGACTGTGACTGGAGAAGAATAAGAGAATGCAAGACCAACAAAATAGATTAGGGCCATAATGTGGGGGAACTTGAATATCATACTGATGAATTTGTGATTTAATTCATAGGCAATGGTGATCCCTTAAAGATTTGTGTGTCATGGACTGACATGTTCAAAGATATTTTAAGATTAGTCCCAAGCACATAGCATATGTTTGGAGATCAATTTAAAAGCCATTGAATTAGATCAAAGAATAGGTAATAAATTCATGAAATAAATTTGTACCAGTGGAAGAATAAAGGGTGGAATGAATGAGAGAGACATTGTTAGCAGCCTAGAAGCAGAGATTTTGCTTTGAACAGAACTAAGGTCAATTGTTTAAAACTGTAATAGCAATTTTTTTTTTGCTTTTTTTTTTTTTTTGAGGTGGAGAAGGCAGGGTAATTGGACTTAAGTGATTTGTCCAAGGTCACATGGCTAGTAAGTATTAAGTTAAAATAGAAATAATAATAATAATAATAATAATTCTATGTACAACATTCTGTACAAGTGGCAATCCAACTTCTATCTCTGTATACAATCAGTTCCACTAAGGAGAACAACCAATAGCTCTATTAGGCATGTTGTCTTCCTGTTCATTTGTTTTACCTATAGTCAAGCTGAAATCTGCATTTTTACTGGATCCACCCATCCATCTTAGTTTTATCCTCTTAGACAAGCAGAATAAATCCTTGCTTGAAAATTCTTCAGATATCTGAAGATATATTGTTACCCTTTAGCTTTCTCTTTTCTAGGTTAGCCATTTGCAGTGTCTTCAACTGAACCCCTCATGGCATGGTTTTGAATAACCTCACCATTCTGGTCATCTTTGTCTCATTCTACTCCAGTTTGTCATCACTCTTCCCTAAAATAATGCACCTAGAACTTAATGGAATTGTGATATAACCTGATCAAAGCAAATCACAGCAACACTATTGTCTTCCAAATTCTGGATACATGCACCCAAAAACTTTGTTTAGTTGTCATATCACTTAGTCAATCTATTTTGAACTTTGAAAGTCCACTAGAATCACCAGATCTCTTTCTCATGAATTGCTGTCTAGAATATCTTCTTTACTTCTGCAGATGCTATTTTTAAATGTCAGAATACAACTTAATTAGACATAGTAAATATATTACCAGACATGTAGGACTTATTAGATTTGGTCCTTTATTCTATTCTGTCAAAATATTTTTTGGATGTCAGTTTTATCATTGAACATTTTAGCAACCCCAGTTTCATGTCATATGAAAATTTCATTAGCCTTTGTTGAAGTCAATGGAACTGATGTATCTCTAAGAAATTTCATTAAAGACTTCCCTCTAAGCTTATATTAACCATCAACCTTGGTACAAATATTTTCCATTATAACTAACTATAGATAGTTTTCTATATTGCTCACAAGGATATTAAATTATGTTGGTTATATTTCTTGTTGAAATACAAATATATTATTTCTATTGCCTTCCCCAATCTAATCTTTAAGAACGAAAGGTGACAGGGGGAGGGGAGAGAGAGGGAGGGAGGGAGGGGGGGGAGAAGATGATGAGGAAGAGGATGGGAAGAAAGGAAGGAAGGAAGGAAGGAAAGAAGGAAGTTAGAGGATGGAATATTCAGTTTTTGAGGAACCAGTGTTAGCTCTTAATAATGATACATCCCCAGGTATTTTAAAAAATAATTTATTTTTAATTTCTTTTACTTTATTGGAAGGTGAAGTAAAATTTGACAGCCTATAGACAGTTTGAAAAAAAAGCACCTTCCATTTTATAAAATAATTACATTGCCTATTTCTAAGCCTGTAGTTACTTTTTCTTCTTTAAGACATCTTAAAGACTGCTGATACTGCCTTTGACATAATATCCTAAAGTTTTCTCAGTACTTTTAGATGTCATGTTTTTGTACATAGTGACTAAAAGTCATTTAATGCAGCACAGTGCTCTCATACTGCCTTCTCATTTATTGCATGTTTCCATTCCCTGATAACTATTTTTGTTCTATTCTTTCAAAGTTGTTGATAATTATTTTTGGTGAAGAAACAGAGGAATAACACTAGTTAAATAGATCTGTCGTCCACCTATCATCTATTATCATAATCCTAGCCACTTTAAACAGCTGTCCTACTTATTTTTAATTTTAGTAATAATTATTATAACTATCATTTATGTAGTCCATATAATGGGCCAGGCTCTGTGCTAAGCCCTTTAGAAATATCTCATTCAATTATCACAAACCCTAGGAAGTAGCTGCTTTTATTTTTCTAGAAGAGGTATAATGAAATACATGTCCCTCTTTTCATTTGAGAGTTGGGATCTTACAGAAATGGAATTTATCACCTCACTATGGCCCTCTACCTTTGATTAGAGGGCAAAGTCACCATCTCCCAATCTCCATTTAAGAAGAGTGCTAATCTGAAATATCCCCTCATTTCTCAACTAATGTATTCTTTTGGAACTTCTCTGACATTTCTTCACCTTCCCCTTAGTCCTCCTTTTCACTGTCCTTTTGTGTGTTGTCTTCCTCCTTTAGATTTTAAGTTTCTTGATGGCATAGAATATCTTTTTAAAATTTGTATCCCTAGCACTTAGCACAGCACCTCAAACAAAGCTTAATAAATGTTGATGGATTGATTGGTATATCTTCCCACTTTCTGCGAGAAGCCTGCTGGTGGTGCCTCTCAAAGCTAATGCCTTGCCCCTGAAATGGCCTTCCATCTGCCCTGCTTATGGCTTTTATATAAATAGTTGCTTTCATGTTGGCTCTCCCATTAGATTGTGAGTCCCTTGAGTGCAGGTACTGTTTTTGCCTTCCTTGGTGTCTCTAGTAATTAATAGTCTGTGGTATATATCAGACAGATAATAAATTCTTGTTGAATGACATTGATTGACATAAGGTCCTGTGTTCATAGTGGAAAATGACATGGAAACAAAAAGTAGTGATTAAACTCTTTTGGGAGCGAGAGAGGGAGAAAGGGAGAGAAAGAGAGAGAGAGAGGAGTGTGAGATGACTTCAAGATTTTGAATCCGAGTCACTGAGAAAACCATGCTGTTTTCCATGTTTTTCAAAACATGGGTCATGAAGTTCTCTTTCAGGGGGTTAACTGACTTTTGCTTAATTCAACTACTCAAGTCAATTAAGAAACTTGTCAAGCCAGTTGTATAACCAGCATGATTTTGTTTGCTTTTTATTGAGCTGACCACGCTAAGCAAACCAGTATATGTTAGGGTAGACAGCCAAAGAGACAAAGTATGACCCTTTGCCTGATATAAAACTCATAAGCAAAAAAAATCTTTAAAATAACATCTTGACCTGGCTTTTACATTCAAGATGCTGAAAAGAAAAGTGGCATGGAAAATTACAATTGCCCTCTCAATTCATTTCTGAGCATCCAGCTCAATTCAAGGTAATTTTTTTCACAGATAGAACTGGTCTAAAAATAGGTGCCAAAATATGTAATAGGAAAAGCCTAATTTAAAGGAGAAAAAATACTATTATATTTTCAGTTTTCACATCTGAATCTCCACCCTCCTCTCCTCTACCCCTCTGACCACCACATCTGCTACTGGGAAGGTTTTGTTTTCCAAGGTATTAAAAGATAAATTATAAAAACTTTGGGGAAATATTTCAGAACAATCATGTCAAAGTTATACAGATATTTTACCTGCTGAGATATGGTGTCCCTTCCATGAATTGACTTAGTATATCATTTATAAAAGGGATACTGTGAAATTAGGTCTTGTTCAATATGTTTATTTTTCTTTGAACATTTTGCCCATTGTAGCTGCTTGGTAAGACAGACATCTCATTTTTTTTTAAAAACAGTGAGTAGCATGGGATGGCAGTTAGAGCAATACAGAATGCTCAATCTAAAAGCACGTACCACAACTTCAATTGCTTTTACACTGCTGTGAGTTTCTAGAACATAAACAAACCAGTCTATCAAAAACCAAGCACTCTTGACTGAATCAGATCCCCAAAAGACTGATTATTTTCAAGATAAAATTAATTCTTATAAGTGTCATGACAAGGAAATTACTTTTAAGAATTTCACTGAGCAATAAAAGAAATGAATAAACTCAAGTTACACTATGATTTAGTTTCTGTACATCTGTTTGGTTCATTTCTTTAAGGTCCATAGAATCATTGACTAGTCAGAGGTCATTGAGTCCAACTTAATTTTATAGAAGCAGAAATTGAGGCATAGAGAAGGTCAGTGACTTGACCAAGTTCATGGAGCTAATGTGTCAGAGTCAGGATTCAAACTAAGGTGTACTAATTGTAATTCTAGTGCTCCTTTTACCAAGTTATTTTATTCATCCATCTAAAAACACCATTTATACCCAGTACCTATATGAACACAACTACAAAAAACTTTTCACACCAATAAAATTAGATCTAACTAATTGGAAAAACATCAATTGCTCACGGCTGGGTTGAGCTAATATAATAAAAATGACAATTTTACCTAAATTAAATTACATATTTAGTGCCATACCAATCAATCTACCACAAAATCACTTTACTGAGCTAGAAAAATTAGTGGAAAAAATCATTTGGAAGAACAAATGTCCAGAATATCAAGGCAATTAATGAAAAGAAATGCCAGGGAAGGTGGCCTAGCTGTACCAGATTTTAATCTCTATTATAAAGCAGCAGTCATCAAAACTACTTGGTACTGGCTGAGGAATAGAGTAGTGAATCAATGGAATAGACTGGGTACAAATGACTCAGTTGTCAACAATTACAGTAATATACTGTTTGATAAGCCCAAAGACCCCAGAAACTGGGCATAGACCACCATCTAATGCTGTACAACAAAATCAAGTCCAAATGAGTGCACTACCTAGGTATAAAGGCTGATACTGTAAATAATCTGGGGAAGCAAGGAATAGTTTACCTGTCAGATTTATGGAGTAGGGAAGACTTCATGATCAAAGAAGAGTTAGAGAGCATTATAAAATGTAAAATGGATAATCTTGATTACATTAAATTGAAAAGTTTCTGTATAAACAAAGCCAATATAACCAAGACCAAGAGGAAAGTGGGAAACTGGGAAAGAATTTTACAACCAGTGTCTCTGATAAAGGCCCCCTTTCTAAAATATACAGGGAATTAAGTCTAATCTATAAGAATACTAGTCATTCCCCAATTGATAAATGGTTAAAGGATATGAACAGGCAATTTTCAAAGGCAGAAATTAAAGATATCTATAAGCATAAGAAAAAATACTCTAAATCACTCTTGATTTGAAAAATGCAAATTGAAACAACTTTGAGGTACCATGTCTCACCAGCCAGATTTGCTAAGATGACAAAACAGGAAAATGACAAATGCTGAAGAGGATGTGGAAAAATTGGAACACTAATGCATTGTTGGTGGAGCTGTGAACTGATACAACCATTCTGGAGAACAATCTGGAACTATGCCCAAAGGGCTATAAATAATTGCATTCCCTTTCACCCAGCAATATCATTTCTAGGGTTATATTCTAAAGAGATCACAAAAGTGGGAGGAAGACTCATATGTACAAAAATATATATTGCAGCTCTCTTTGTGGTGGCAAAAAACTGGAAATTAAGGGGATGCCCATCAATTGGAGAATGTCTAAACAAGTTGTGGTATATGAATATAATAGAATACTATTGTGCTATAAGAAATGGGGACGAGATGGACTTCATATTTACCTGGAGAGGCTTATACAAATTGATGCTAACTGAGAAGAGCAGAACC
>CM053585.1:124380333-124405289 GCA_028646515.1 Pseudochirops corinnae | reverse complement strand
ATATATATATATATATATATATATATATATATATATATATATATATATATATACATGTACATATGTATATATATTTACAATATATATGTATACAATACAGAAATTATTTTTTTGTCATTGGTGTATATTACAGAACAAAAATGGGAAATAGGTGAAAAGTTTGGGAAACAATAGAAGCCTAGTACAAAGGCATGATAAAGAAGTGATGAGAGACTTCAATTGTCCATACATCTGCTAGAATTATCTTCCAAAGTCAGAGCAGATAATAACTTCCTCACCTGTCTCAGGGATTATTTCATCCTTCAAAGGACAGAGAAATGAAGGAGAAATTGATCTGATTCTTTATATCATGGTTGTTAGGGTGGAATACAGGGAATTTGGGGAAGGAAGCGACCATTCCTGTCTAAAGTTTGTGATAGAAAAGGAGAGGAGGTCTGCGCATAGTCTTATATGAACCCCTGATTTGGAAAAAAAAAAAAACACAAACGTATTTCAAAATGGTCAGAGAAAGGATATGTAATATCTTAGCCCAGTGTCTGCCACATATTAAGTGCTGAGTAAGTGTTTATTAAATTAAATTGTAGGTGGATTAAATTGCTAAAGAGGAAGCAAAGGGAATGGAGAGAAACCCAAGAAGGAAATTCTGACAATGCAAAGGGGAACATTTTCAACAGGGAAGAAAAATGGGACATATCTGAAGAGTTAGATGTGGGTGCAGAGAGAACTCATTAGTTAACTTGGAATTAAGAAGCAAAGTATAGAAAATGGAAGCAATGTCAGGCAACAGAATGACTATGAAAGAATAGCAGAATTCAGTAATAAAAAGTGTCATCAACGTTAAAGTTCAAAGTGAACTGAGATTGGTAAGAGAAGTTAAGGATAATAAAAAAGATTGCACATGCAGTAATCATCAGAAGTAGGAATTTAAGGCAGATTCTCTGATTACCAAGGCCCTGCTTTGTCTGCTGTATCACACTACCTCCTCATTATGGGTGTTTCCAGAAACTTATATCATTATGTCTAACAGCTGAAAAGTTTCATATATTTGAGGTTTCCTACATGCATGTACCATTTTCTGTCTTCATATATCCAAATTTACAAGAGAAAATAAAATTATTTTTCAATAGTATGAGGCAATATGGTAAAGCAGAAACAAACCCTGTACTCAAACCCTGGGTCTGAAACCTGTTTAAAGCTCACTAATTCTGTAACCTTGGGGAAGTCACTTGAGCTCTCTAAAAGTTTGTTTTCTCAATTGTAAAGTTAGTAAACATTTATTAAGCACCTACTATGTGCTAAGGATCTGTACTACACATTGGGATGCAAAGAAAGGCAAAAGACAGTCCTTGACTGTAAGATCCTCCTAATCTGATGGGGGAGACAATGTACAAATGACTATGTACAAACTACACACAGGATTAATGGCATATAATTAGAAATAATAACTAGAATTAAGGGGCCTCAGGAAAGGCTTCCTATAGTAAATGGATTTTTAGCTGGTACTTGAAGGAGATCAGAGAAGCCAGGAGGCAGAGGTGAAGAGGGAGGGAATTTCAGGGATTGGAGGCAAACAGAGAGTATGTGGAGATAAGAGATAGGGTGTTTTAATTGAGAAACAGCAAAAAGGCCAGTGTTACTTGATTTCAGAATAGGAATGTGTGAGTATGAGTGTGTGTGTGTGTGTGTGTGTTGTACAAGGTATAGGAAGATTGGAAATGGTGTAATTGGGGGAGGGTATGCTAAAAAGGGCTTTGAATGCCAGAGTGTTTTATATTGTATTCTGGAGGTGATAGGGAACCACTGGAGTTTATTGAGTGGTGTGTGTATATGTATGTGACATGACTTATACTTCAGAAGAGTCCCTTTGATGGCTCAGTGGAAGATGTACTAGAGTGGGGAGATATTTGTGGCAAGTAGACTGACCAGGTAACTATCACAATAGTCCAGGCATGAGGAGAGGAGAGCCTGCACAAAGATGGTGACAATACCAGAAGAGAGAAAGGGGTCCATGCAAAAGATGTTACAAACAGACAATCAATAGGACTTGGGAACAGATTGGATAATGGGAATGAACGAGAGTAAGGAGTCATGAATGATACCTGGGTTTTGAACCTGGATCCTCCAAGGATGATGGTACCCTCTATAATAACAGGGAAGTTTGGAATGAGGGATCTGATAGGATCTCAGACTTGTAAAATTCATCATAGGTTGTTTAATCTTGCCTATGCCTCAAGAAACATTCCCTTTAACATCAGCCTTCAAAGATGGTCATACAATATGTATCTCATATTCCCACTCTCTGAGTTGTTGGTTGCATACCTTTTGGAGAATGGTCAGGACTCTCTTGGAGTCTGATCCCAGTTCCTTAGGGATCCTGAGCCTCCATGTGGGAGAACACTGTTATACAGCACTATAAATGTTACCCTGGATACTTCACCAGCATCAATGAGCTAAATTCATCCTGTCACAGAGAATTGATATCAGATCCTTTTTCTGAAGACAGCTGTTTATAGAGAAAGAACCCCAAATGGCTGAGAAGGGAATGGAATCCATGGAGGTGAGAGAAGAGCATAGAAAGCGAAGGAAGCTGTGTCACTACGTAAAATCACATTTTCTATATAAGGTTTAACATACTTAATTTGTATCCCACCTCCAACATTTAGTAGTTTTGTGACTAAAAGCATATCACTGAATATGACTAATCCTCTGTTTTCTAATCTGAGAATCTGAGCTATCTACCTCACAGATCTGTTGTATGTGTCAAATTAAACTGTGTATGTAATATGCTTTGTATGACCATGATATCTTGGGAACTTGTCACAGAGAAAGTGACATGATGAACAGTTTACACTAGGGTATTAGTGATTTAATGCTTTTTTTCACTCCTAGAACACCATGCTTTGAAATAGGGTACCTGAAAAGGAAAATGAATAAACTAGTAACAGCAGATTAAGAACTGCCTGTGTTGTGATAATAAAAGTCCTTCCTAAATGTTAAATTATTAAGATATATGGTAAATTGGAGGTGGTGGTAGAGGCTAGATACTTAGCCCCTAAAATCCCCTCCAGATCTCAACCTTTGATCCTAGAATTCCATTCACCTCAGTCATTCCATGCTTACTAGTCTGTTTCCTTGGATATTTTTGAGCCATAGTGCGCATTCACCTTCTGCCACTTCAGACAGTACAACTTTCACTTGACCTCATCTGGCCTTTTCTCTAAACCATGTGTCCCCCTTATTAGAACTAATGAGCACTTCATTGAAAACTGAGCATCCTAATAAACCCCTATTTTCCTGAATAAACTTTCAGGGGAAAAAAAACTCCAAATGAAAGTACCTGGGAGTCTCAAGTTACTGGCAGCCCTATTAGTACAGAGAGTGAAGAGACCAGGACCAGATGTATGCTTTTCTGTGAGATGGATTGGACTTTAAAACAGTACTGCCATCTGGAACTACCCCAAGCAGATGAAGGCTCCCGACATGTTGACCACTGCTGCCCTCTCCTGGACAAACTGAGGCACCTACAGCTGAAATTTCTTTTCAAAGAGCATTGCATCAGGAACTAGTTATGCTTGTGGTTAGTCCTGCTGCAGTTATGAAGTGCAGCATTCTTTGAAAAAGACAGCACTGAATTTCTCATGATTAGAGGCTGCTGAGGAAAGTGGGATGGCATAGACACCATGAGTCATGCTCAAGTGAACCGGGCCAGCATTTCTTGGCTGAGGCAAATGTGAAACGTTTCCAAGCTCCAAAATCTTTTACACGGTGTTAAGATACACATAAGTTTAAAAGATGACATTCATCACCTGCTAGTTATAGACAAGAGGTTGTATTAATCCTGCCAGGGCTTGAAATCACTCACTATTTTCCAGGATAGGATTAGCAGCAATCCAGAAAAATGCAGACTAGCTGGCATGGCATGGCTTGTCTAGGCCAGGTCTTCTAGATTGGAACTAGAATGAGGGAATGAAGCAAAGGGCAGACAACATGAGTTGATCTCCAATTACATGCAGGGGGTGGGGGGGGAGGTTATGTTTTAGGCTATCAAGTAACCCAAGCTACTCACCAAAATGGAGACCTAACTTTTAACACATATTTTTTTTTTTCAGTCCCATTGCATGGTTTTGAGTTATAGAATATTGCAATCTCCATAGAATTAAATTTGGTAAAAACCCAAAATGTAATGAAGAAGGCATAGACCTCATGGGTGGGCTATCACACATTAGAAATGAAGTACAAAATCATCCTTAAATTGTGTAAAGGATATCAACGGAGAAATTTGTGACAGGAAAAACAGAAACAAACATTGGGCAGGTCATATAGCAAGAGGAAGTTCTGGCCAGTGGATGGCCCTCACAGAGAAGATGGCCAACATGTTCCATTGGTAGCCACAGAATATGAAGAAATTACCAAAAAGGCCCCAGAGAATTGGATAGACTCTCTGTGGTAAATTTATGGGAAATACAGATGAAACTTTCATAGTATGGGTAGGCATGATGAGTTGAAGGGAATATCCACACAAGGAACACACAGGCCCCCTGGAGTACTGGAGAAAAGATTCTAATTGATGTCCTTAACGCTTGATCAACAGGGACAAAAGATTGCTACCCTAGAATCCTTTAGTCATTTCATGCTATTGTCACCTCAGCTCTTATGTTACCTCATGATGCCAATAGACCTTACAGAAGCCAAATTTCCAGTGCCTGAATTGAGCCTGGGTCTGTGTCTCTAAAGATAGCCTGGGAAAATGAAAATGTGAAGATACTGGAAATGTTTTGTTTCCTTTCATTCCTGCAAAATGAGAACTGAAAAAAGTGGTATGTTGCCCTAAAGTGACATCTACTCTGTTATGGAAAAGTGAGAGAGCATAGGTTGGAAGAAACTTCAATATTTGTCATATTAAAAGGTACAGTAGGGTAGGAAAAAATGAAATGAAGTACAAAAAATTCTATATCTAAAAGGGGAAATGACAGAGTTTGTTATGGAAAGTAGAGCCAAGACGAATTTTAAAAAAAACAACTTAAGGGCAAGTTGGGTGAAATCATATACGTAGTAGAACATATTTTCATAAAACTTGATGACATTTTTGTAATACTAGAACTCACTAAAGGTTTTTGCCATTAACTTTTGGCTTATGGGTAGAATGGAGCATGAGACTACCTGATTTGGGTTGGATCTATTTTTTATTTTATTTTATTTTTAGCTTAGGAAAGTGCAAAGTCTCATACTTTCACTGTATTTCTGGAACTGACATTTTTTCATTAATGTTTTGCCTTGAGGCTTCACAACTGAAACTCACCAGAAGTGCATATCTTTTCTAGTCACTTTTTAAAATGCCTAAATGAAGAAAATATCAGCACAAAATCAGTGAAGACATCTTTTTATGTATAGTTTATGGTTACAAATATGATTGCACATGATCCTAAAAATAACCTAGTGAAGGTAGCAAGACTGACTTTCAGAGAGTTTTGGCCCCATATATATTAGCTAAAACCATAACTAAGGCAGGACAATTAGGGCTATGCTCAGGGAGTTCAATTTAGAGGGTCCTAATACAATCTGCATTTCATCAGCAAGTATAAACAACAGAGACAAGCAACTTTTTAGCAAGAAAAATTATTAAAAGATTTTTAAAACTACCAAATTAGTGGCTGGGATGAGTCTCTTCCCTAGCCTGTCCTATCTCTTCCACAGCACAGCCACCTTCGTATCCATTGTGCTTCTTTGTTCCAGGGGACAATTTGTGGTAATTTCTGCAGGCATAAACATTCCTAGTTATACATCTTCATATGTTGTCTCTTTCTTTATCAGTGAGCACTGAGAAAATGAAGTCAACCTAAAGGTAACATCTAGGAATTAATATGAACTATGGAAACTGTTTAGAAAAAAAAAAATAAGAGGAAGTAGCCAGTCATCACAAGGATTTTGAGATGGAGGTGGAACCATGGAGACGGGTATCCCAGTGCTTCTCTTAGACTTTTTATTTTCTCCCTTCAGAAAAGGTACGTGGTAGTTCTTACACAAAGATGAATCAAATCAATTAATGTGACTGAAAACTGCCTCTGTGTCCAAATTCCCCTCTTACCAGTTTGTCATTGATGCCTGCATTTCACCATGAAAAATTCATTCTACTGGGTTAAGACCAAGGGTGTGCTGGCAAATGCTTATATAACCATCACTCCAGAAAAATAAATCATATGCATTAAACTTTTGAATTTAATTTACATTACTAATATTTTCTTCATCATTTTCTTAAGTCTAAATAATCAGTCAACAAGACAATAAATCAAGTCTTGATTTGCAGCACTGGCCAGTTTCCCAGGTTTAAATGCTCATAATGAAAATTTAACAATCAGCTCTTGAGAGGCATTAGGAATTAGTTCCTATATGCTCCCAGATAAGACTCAGGTTTCTGCTAAAATATAGGATTATTGGAAGAAGAAATAGACAACCCAATTTAATTAATGCTTCAGTGTGAATTAATATTTCAGACAAATGGGCTGCAGAGGAAGAGGCATTTAACAGGACTTAGAAGAGGAACATGAAAAGAGGAAGATCTTATCTCTAGACTCAGTCCCCATTGTCATAGACCAGGGGTGGGGAATCTGCAGCCTCAAGGCCACATGTGGCCCTCTAGGTCCTCAAGTACAGCACTGAATCCAAACTTCACAGAAAAGAATCTTAATAAAAGGATTTATCCTGTGAAGTTTGGATTCAGTCAAAGGGCCACACTTGAGGACCTAGAGGGTCACATGTGGCCTCGAGGCTGTAGGTTCCCAGCACCCTATCATAGAAAATTCTATTTTTTTTTCAAATAGGAGTTTAATGATAAAGAAGGAGAGCTCAGAATGATTATGTTCAAGACCAGAATGTGATCTAGGCAAAACCATGAAATAAAGAAATTTTAGTTTCTCTCCTTCCTACTAGTACTACTGTTCTCTCTCCCAGTACTTTCATGTTCTGTGCTGCAGCTAAGACGTGCAGAAGATAGAACACTAGATTTAGAGTCAGGAAGACCTGGATTCAAATCTAGGCTCAGATCCTTACCAGCTATGTGACCCTGGCCACTGTGACTTAACCTCTGTTTGCCCGTTCCCTTAGTTATGAAATAGGGATAATAACAACACCTACCTCAGGGCTGTTTTGAGGATCAAATAATATGATATTTATAAAGCACTTAGCACAGCCTGGCACATAGTAGGCACTTCATAAATGTGTATTTCTTTCCCCTTCCTCTGTAGGGAGGCAGAGTAGTAGAGGGTTGACTCTGGAGTCATGAGACATGGATTTGAATCCCAGGTCTTTCCTTTATCACATGTGTGACCTTGGAGTTTGTTTAATCTCTCTGGGCTTCAGTCTCCTCTGAACATTGGACTATAAATTGAGAAGCTGGACATAATGACTTTGATCATCTTTTCCAGGTATCATTCTCTGATTGCATGATCCTGAGAATTTACTATTTTAGATCTTGGAGAAGATACATGAATAAGTCACATGTGGCTTAAGAAAAATAATGACACCATGATTTGTGATTCCAGCTATTAGTGAGCTCACACCCTCGGCAGTTCACTAAGGTTTGAAGTTGCTGAGTGTGTGCCAGCCTGCACTGGTAAAGGCATTTTCACATAAGAGCTCCCTATACCAATGAAATTACAAATCTAGTCCCTATCTTTATTATTGAACAACCATATCCAAGACATGTAGTCAATGACTGAGATGTAAGCTAATACATTTAGGCAAACATATATGATAGCAAATATCTATATTTCTAAAAATTTTAGGGCATTAGCATGATGTCTCAACACTATTTTGCATTGGGGGAGCTGGAACCCTCAGATATCTGCTCAAGACTAGCCATCTGACGCTAGCAGATGTATTTATTTCAGCCTTCCATGTCCCTTCTTGGGAAAAACAGGGATGTGGCATAAATGCAGCTAATAAAAGGAAGTAAACTAATTGAAACCCAAATCTAGGCTTGTGAGATTAAAGAATCACTTAATTGGCTATTAAATGAATGGTTTGTAATAAAAGGCATTTTGCTTTTCTCATTTATTTTGAAGACATCTACCTGGCAGTATGATACAACAAATATTTCTAAAGTACCTTCTTTGTCTGAGACATTATTCTAGGAGATATAGATTAAAGCATTACAAAACATTCTCTGCCCTCAAGAAGTTTATATTTTACTAAGGTAATACAACATGTACAAAAATTTTTAAATGAAAAGCAAATTTAGGAGGGTGGAAATCTTGATAATGTCAGGGGAGGGGATGACCAAAAAAAGGTTTCCAAACACTGAAGGAATTCTGAGTGGCAAAAGTGAGGAAGGAGTATGTTTGTGTTAAGGTCTGTGTGAAGACATAACAATGATGATCATGGTGCACTGAATTTGGGGACCAAGTAGTGGTCCACTTTGACTAAAGTACACGAATGGGAGCAATATGAAATAAGTATGGAAAAGTAGGATAAAATAAAGGACTGCATTTATGCTTTATCCTGGAGGTAGTTAGAGAGCATTGAAGACTTTTGTGCAAGACATGATTAAATTCAAGTTTTAGAAATATTGATTTGGTAGCTGTAAGGAGGACAGTTTAGAGAGAAAAGAGACTAGAAACAAGGAGTCTGACTAGAAAGTCACTACAGTAGTCCATGTGAAAGGTGATAAAGATCAGAGAGTGGGCACGTGAGTAAAGAGAAGGAGTTGGATACACACACACACAAACTATAGAGGCAAAAAACAATTTCAGTTTATCCAATAATTTATCTGGACTTCCATTTTTTTAGTCTCTAACATAAGGGGAGTACATTAGATGGCTCCAAGTGTACTTACGATCTCTAAATCTATTGATTCTATGAGTAGATTTGGAGAATGAGTGAGTTGTGAAATTGGATGACTAAAAAAGTGATAGTGCCCTCAACAGAGAAAGGAAAGTTAAAAAACAAAAAAAAAACCCAGATTTGGGGGAGAAGATGAGTTGCATTTTATACATGGTAAACCTGAGAGGTAGATGGACTTGTGTTGAAGTCCATCAAGCATCATTTGGCCATGAGAAAACAAAGTGAAGGAGATAAATTAGGGTTATTTATATAGATTTGGGAGACATGACAGAAGCTGGAGCTTATGAGAAGATGGTAAATATTAGTGGACCCCATCACTCACAAGATTAATGGTATTCTACCTATACCCCATATAGCAGATATATGTAGCATTGTGGATAAAATCATGGATTTGGAGGAAGGAATAGGAGTTTTTGTGCCCCAACTCTGAGGCATCTAATTGTGTGACCCTAAGTAAATGACTTTTTCTTTTTGAGCCTCAGTTTCCTTATGGCAATAACGATGTCTATCTCACAGGGTTGTAGTAAAATTAAAATGAAATACAAAATGCTATATATAGAAAATTCTGCATATAATCATCATTATTACTATTATTATTACTATTGTTATTATTATATCATTTAAAATTAGGAAAATAAAGATGGTCTGGATAACTCAGTTGCCTATCCTTTCTGACAACTACCAGGATTTCTCACCCAGCTTTTGAGGGGATATATGGCTTTAATCAAGTTGTGCCCTTGTTGGCCACTAGTTTAGTTTAAACCACAAACCTGTCTGTCCTCACTTAAGAGTGCCTCCAGGCAATGAGAGAACATACCAGGCCCTCTCCAAAGGTCTCTTTCAAGTAGCTGGACTGTTATTTAAGATTAGGAAACTTTGTTATATTGAAGACAACAAATGTCATAATATTTTTACTAGTTATCTGAGAAGAAAAGCACAAATAATAGAATAGAGAAAATTCTATAAGAAATTTTAAAACAACTCAATCAGCAATCCTTGTTCAAGTTTTTTAAGCTGAAAAAGAATCAATTTACATTTATCAGAGAATCTCTCAAAATTATTTTCTTTTTTTGCTAAACATGCTATGTTGATAGTTTCTACAGGATGTAGCTTTAATTTTTCCATGCATCAAACATATCATTATTAAATATATCCTATCACCTTACAGTCAAAGATATTCAACCATTAATATCATAACAAATATCCAGTTGCCCATTCAACAGAATATCATATATATTATGAAGAACACACATGGTTCATCTATTTGGTTTTTGGTTACGGTGAAAATTCTGATTGATTATGGATATTATTCAGAAACCTGTGTGGTACTCATAGGCTTAATGTGATCAACACAATGTAATTCACAAACAGAAGAACCTAGAACACATCACCATCTATAATGCGTTTATTTGAACTCTGAACTGGGCATACTTGAAAATAATACAGAGGTGGAAGGTGGCTGTGAACAGACTACAATACATTATAATCAATTGAAATGGAGGATTTGCAGTAAAAAGGAAGGAAGTGACATGAAGAATATAATCAGAGAAATTTATAATTGGGAAAAAAAGATGGACCCATCATGTAGTAACTAAGAGATGACCCATGAATAGCTCACATGTTTCCAGACCACTTAGCTATCCAAGCAATGTCAAGAGATCTAGAGGAAGACTCCCAGCAAGTTGGACTAGTCCCTTATTATATTTTTTACAGGAAAATATAAACAAGAGTTATACCAGATTGACAAGGGTAGATGGGCTGTGATTAAAATAGTTACAGGTAGGGGTGGAATATTCACCTTGATCAATTAAGAGAGATAGATGGATGTGTGTATGTAAATGCATAGGTCACACATTTGTTTTTATTTCCTCCACTAAAACCCCCACCCCTATACCTCACCTTAACATGAAGGTGGCTCTCAGTTTTGCAAAACTATTCCTTTACATTTCAAATTCTAAGCTATCTTCTTAGTTCAAGAACTACCCATGTCTCGAACCATGATCTCTCTTCCAAGTTCAAACCTTTATCTTCAAATAGGATACCTATGATTCACCATTAGCAATTCAATTTCAACATATCCAAAAAGGATGTACTGTCTTTTCTCAATCCTGCTTCTCTTTCTAAATCATTCTAAACCAAGTGTTATTTTTTACTTTTCTTGTTTCCTCATCTCCCATATCCAATCTAGTCTTGTTGTTCCTACTTCCAAGATTTCTCTTGCTTCCACCCTTTCTTCTCTATTTATGCTACCATTATTCTAGTTCAGCCTCTCATGACTATAACCAATACTCTATTCAAGTAGCCTCTTAAGAGACCCTCTTACCTCCCTCTTTCCATTCAAATAATTTCAAAAAAGTTTTCAAGAAGATTCTACAGTATTATGTTAGGGACTATAGATAAAACAGCAAAAACATAAATAGTACATGCCCTCAAGAAGCTTAAATTCAAGTGAGGATTAGGGTAAGAAACATGAACAGAGATACATGTTTCCAAATTAAAAATAAGTATAATACAACATACAGTGTACAATAACTACAAATTAACTTCTGAAGTGGGGGGACAGTCACTGATAACTGGGTATAAGAAAATAAAGATGACTGTAAGAACTATATGAGCTATTCTTTTAAATAATTAAGGAATTCTGTTGCAAAAGAGAAAGAATATTCTAGTGTTGAAGACAACCTATATAAAGTCACAGAGATGGGGTATAGGATGTTATAAAGGGAATATACAGGGAAGAAGAACAAATAGTCCAGTTTTGTTTTAACATAAAGGACATAAAGGGGAAAAATGTGGAATAACTATCAAAAGCTAAATTGGAACCCAATTATGAAGGATTTTAAATGTTATAAAGAAGATAGGTAGGTAGAGAGCAGGATCTTGCTCTTACTATCTTGAGAATTTATTGTTTTATTTTAATGTGAATATTTACACATCAGAAATCAGCAAATTCTATTATATATGTATATACACACACACATATATATGTATACATGCCCATATATAATTTTCACAACAACCCTCTGAAGTATCATTGTACTGATTTTAAAGTAGAGGAAGCTGAGACAGACAAAGATTAAAATTTGACCAGAGACACATAGCTAATGTCTGAGGATGGACTTAAACTCAAGCCTTTCTGATTTCAGGCCCAGAACTCTCTCTGCTGCAACACCCAGCTACTTCTCAGACATAATGAAGACATGGGTGGCAGCTATGTAAGTAGAAAAAAGAAGATGGATAGAAGAAATATTACATAAATAAAACCAACAAGGCTTAGTTGAGAAGGGAGAGGTTTTTGGGGAAGAGAATGAATTCCATTTTGAAACTATTGAGTTTCATATGCTTATTGGACATCCTAGTGGTCACGTGTTGCATGCAATGGCTGATGGGGTTAGGAACTCAGGAGGGAGATAAAAATGGAATATATGTGTTTTAGAGTCATCTGAATAGAGATAATAGTTGAACCCCATAGGAAGTGATGGGATTACCAAAAGGAAGCATACAGAAAGAAGAAAGAGGGTCTAAGAAGGAGCCTCTGAAGCAACCAGGGACATGGGTGATAAACCAACAAAGGACAGTAGGCAGTAACAATAAATCAAGAAGGAGAAGATTATTGGAAGTTTTGAAAAGAACAGTTTCAATTATGTAGTATAGTGAGAAATAAGACAAAGAACTAAGAAGTGAGTGGTAGATTAAATGGAGACAATGAGTGTAGATGGCTATTTCTAGAAAGTTGACAGTGAAAGGGAAGACAGATAAAGGATGATAATTTGAGAGGATGGTGATGTCAACTAAAAGGTTTTTGTTTGTTTTCATGGATGGAACAAATCTTGTCATGTATACAACATTACTTCAACATTGAAAACCACTGGTTTATCCTCATTACACATAACATTTACTCTACATTTTCAATAACCACTCCTTATTACAAGAAAGACTCTATTGATTAATAAGATTTTTTGTGTTTTTAATAGGAATGGATATTGTATTTTCTCAAAAGTTTTTTCTGTATCTATTGATATTATCAAATGATTTTTGTGGTTGGTTTTTAATACGTGGTCAATCATACTGATAATTTTCCCCATATTGACCCAATCCTGCATCTTTGGTATAAATCCCACCTTCTCATAGTGTATGATCTTTAAAATACACTGCTATAATCTTACTGAGCTTCTTTTTTTTTTTAACTTCCACATCAATATCCATTAGGGAAATTGGCCAATAGATTTCTTTTTCTATTTTTTCTCCTTCCTGGCTCAGTTCTCAAAATAAAATTTTGTTATAAAATGGATTTGGTAGGATTCTTTCATTTTTTTTTAACTTTAGTTTTTTTTTATTTTATTTTTTTGGTTTACATCATTGATTTCCACAAGATTTTAAGTTACAAATTTTCTCCCTGTCTTTCCCCGACCCACCACGCCAAAATAGTGATCCTACTGTATACCCCATGCACCAATCTGCTCTCTCCTATATCCTCCTCCATCACCCCTCTGTCTGGTAGGGTCAAATGGATCTCCCTATCCCAGTGCCTGTATATCTTATTTCCCAGTTGCATGTAAATAATAATAATTATTATATATATATATATATATATATATACATATATACATACATACACACACACATATATATATACATATACATATATATATATATATATACACACACATTTATCATTTGATTTTAGAACTTTAAATTCTGGATTCTTTCCATTTCTCCTTTGTTACCCACCCCCACTGAAAGTCAGGTAATTCAATATAGGCCATACATGTGTAGTTACATAGAACATCTCCACAATGAACATATTGTGTAACACTGATTATATTTCCCTTCTTCCTATCCCCCACCCCCACCCCCACCCACCTTGTTCTGTTTTCTACTTTGTCCCTGTCCCTTTACTGAAGTGTGGGCTTCTAACATCCCTCTCCCCCAACCCTGCTCTCCCCTCCATACTCCCCCTCTCATCCCCATCTCCCCTACTCTCCTATAGGGCAAGATACCCTCTTTAGAGTATACGTCATTCCTTCCCTAAGCCAAATTCAATGAGAGTAAGGGTGACCCATTCCCTTTTGCCTTCCTGTTCTTCCCGTCCATAGTAACAGTTATCCCTTGCCTCTTCTACAGGAGATGATTAACCCCATTCTGTCTCTCCCTGTCTCCTCTCATTCTATTCCTCTCCCACCTCTTAATTACATCTTTTAAAGTATCATCCCTTCCTATTAAACTGATCCTGTGCCCTCTATCTCCATACACATAAATACCTGTACTCACATACATATTCATATGCATATATACCCTCCTATATAGACATATGTTTGTATACATATATATACATTTATATTCCCTTCTTCTATCCTCATACTGAGAAAAGTTTCACAAGTTACAATTTTCCTTTTTCCATGTTGGCATGTAAATAGTTCAACTTTGATAAGTTCCTTATGATTTCTTTTCTATGTTTACCTTCTCATGCTTCTTGTGTTTGAATGTCAAATTTTCTGTTCAGTTCTGGTTTTTCCTCAAGAACGCTTGGAAGTGCTTCATCTCATTGAATGACCATATTTTCCCTTGAAACATTATACTCAGTTTTGCTGGGTAGGTGATTCTTGGTTTTAATCCCAGCTCCCTTGATCTCCAGAATATCATATTCCAGGCCCTTCGATCCCTTAATGTAGAAGCTGCTAGATCCTGGGTTATCCTGATTGTGTTTCCACAGTATTCAAACTGTTTCTTCCTGGTAGCTTGCAATATTTGCTCCTTGATCTGGGAACTCAGGAACCTAGCTATAACATTCCCAGGAATTTTTCTTTGGGGATCTTTTTCAAGAAGTGATGAGTGAATTCTTTCAAGTCCTATTTTGCCCTCTGGTTCTAAAATATCTGGGCAATTTTCCTTGAGAATTTCTTGAAGGATGCTTTCTAGGTTCTTTTTTTGGCCATGGCTTTCAGGTAGTTCAATAATTTTTAAATTGTCTCTCCTGGATCTATTTTCCAAGTCAGTGGCTTTTTCAAGGACGTATTTCACATTGCCTTCTATTTTTTCATTTGTTTGGATCTGTTTAATAGTATCTTGCTTTCTCATAAAGTCATTTGCTTCCATTTGCTCCACTCTTATTCTGAAGGAACTATTCTCTTCATTGAGCTTTTGAGATTCTTTTTCCATCTGGCAAATTTGACTTTTTAAGGCATTCTTCTCCTCATTGGCTTTTTTGGGCCTCCTTTGTCATTTGATTTAGTCTATTTTTTATGGTATTATTTTCTTCAATCAGGTTGTTGACTCTCTTGTCATGATTTTCTTGCATCATTCTCATTTCTCTCCCCAATTTTTCCTCCACTTCTCTTATTTGGTTTTTAAGATCATTTTAAAGCTCCTCTATGGCTCTTTCCACCTTGTATTTTTCTTGGAAGCTTTTGGTGAGGGAGTTTTGACTGTGTTATCTCCCTCCCATTCCATGCTTTGATCCTTTTCGTACCCAAAAAAGGAATCTAAGGTTTGATTGCTGGACTTGCTTTGCTTCCTTTGCATGCTCATGTTGCCAGTCAGTTACTTGGTTTTTGGGCTCAGTAGTAAAACTCTGCTTTCAGAGAGGAGACCTCTGTTCCAAATCACTAGGGTTTTCACAGCTGCCAGAGCTATAAAAAGGCAACCATTATTTTGCAACCCCCACCAGCTTTGGCTCACTAAAAATGCATCTCAGGACCACCACCCAAGACCATGACCTGATCCAGGCAGCTCAAGGAATGAGCACTTAGGCTGTGAATGATCACTTGGACCCCCTGCAATCTGCAGGCTGGGAGCTTCTGAAGCAGCTACATGGAGGCATCTGCGGGGTCGCTGCTTCAGACTGCTGCTAGCTCTGGAGGCAGTTTGGCCAGACCATCTCCCCCAAGTTAGCCAAGTTCCACTGATCTTTTTCCTTTGTCTTTGCCTCTTGTAGGTTGGTGATTCTGGAAATAGCCACAGCTGTTGTTGATCTGCTCTCCTGAATGCTACCGCCAGGGCTTTTCTTCAACTTCCCGGGGCTGAAACCACATGGGGCTTGGCTTTGCTTCCAGCTCACTGCAATGACTTCCTGCCAGGCTGCCTTCAGGGGGAGCTTTGTTATCCCATCATTTTTGTGGAGTCTGGAGCTCGAAAATTTGTTTAGAGTCATATTTTATGGGTATTTGAGGTGGTATTGGGGGGGAGCTCATGGAGTTGTCCTGTTTCTACGCTGCCATCTTGACTCTGCTCTGCCCCCCCCCCCCAGCAATCACCCTAAGACTCTTTTCTTTACCTAATTTTTCAAATAGTTTACACAGTAGTGGAGTTGATTCTTATGCTTCCTTTCTCTTGCAAACTTCTGTACATATTGCAAGAATGGTTAAGGTGTTCAGATACTGAACCCTGGCTTGCCTCTTGCACTTTTCTGACATAACTTTACATAAATGGGAGTGGTTTCAAATCAAAACTGAACAGCAAGCACCCTAGCTTACCCAAGATGGCTGCTAGCACAGATTCTTTTATCTGGTTTTCTAAAGGAAAGCTACTCAAAAAGGGTTAATGATCTTACTTTAATCAAATATATGTGTGTATACATATATATGTATATATCTACATATATATGTGTATGTATGTATATATATATATATATATACATACATACACATATATATATAATTTACTTCACTCAAGGGAAAAGTCAGCACCCTGAACCTCAGAAAATACAGACATAAATTACAAGCATACAAAAAATACATACAGAGAAAATAATATAATTCAACAGACCAATAGACAGGGCTTCTGTCTGACCACTACATATATACAGTGTTAGATACCAGAGAGAGAAGCACCAACATCTAGGTTTTCAAAGCTGTAAGGCTCAATGGCTACCCAGAGTCTCATCTGACCAAATCACACAACTCTTCCCATAATTGAGCCCCATAGTAAAACCTCACCTCAGAGGTATATATAGCCTCCTCCATGGTCAGAGAACATCATGACCTTCTGATCCACTGCCTAATTACAAAGTAACAAAAGGTGGGCCTTCCTGAAAAAACAAGCCTCCCCTAAGCAAGCTCTCATGTTGGGCTTCAAATGAGGCCCATTAAGGGGCAGAGAAGATCTTCAAATTCCTAGACCTATTAAGGGCTAGGGAAAACCTTCATATTCCCTTAGCATTACACCCCCCAGACATTTTATGTCCCTGGATATATCAGAGTCATGGTACACATCTTCTTCATAGGAACAACTTTCTTAGCAAATTGAAGGCTTATTGTTATGCAGTCCAAATATGGATGTGGATGTGGATGAGTAGTCCAAATACAATAGATGTGCACTGAGATTTTTTTTTCCATCTACACTAAAGTTCCAGCGGAGAAACAGGACCTGATGGAATGAAGTGATTGTTGATGGCTATCTGCTGTCAGATAGAAGAATGTTTTGCCCATTTTCTTTTTAATTTTCTTTTGTATATGTGTTAGCAACATGATTACAAACTCAGTGTCTAAGTCTATGGTAGCTTGGAAAGAAAACTGAGAAAGCAAGGAGGAAGCAAGTATAGAGGGGCAGAGTTAAATACATACATATATTTAAATATACACATATACATATATGTATGAATTTTATGTAGTATATATCACATTCCATATTTAATATTTTATCAATATTTTGTTTCATAAACTGGACTTAAGGTAACAAAAGATTAATTTACCTGTAAGCCAAAGGTAAAATGCATTGCCATTTTTTGTAGAGGATTCTACTTGTCTACAGGTTTTCAGACTTCCTGTGGTTAGGGATGATACAGTTTGTTAAAAAGGAATATAAAGACCATGAGCAATGAGTGTTCTGATAGATGAAATAAAATAGCACATGGTGTTTATCTCCCATATTTCACCCAAACCCTTCTATTTTCACTTACGTGGCAGCATATATAAACCAAGACTAAAAGCAAATACTGCACAGGTCTTTACTCTACACATGAGCAAGCATTTATTTAGTATGGATTTTTATTTTCATATACATTATGTTAAAGGAAGAGAGGCACATTTGAGACTACATTTGTGATTTTTTATAAGTCTCTACAGTTTAAGGTGATATTTCCTTTTTAGTGGATTTTTAAAATGAAAGCTTTCTGAATATAATTTAGAATTTTTGTCCCTCCCTATTCTCATTTTGAATTTTTCCCCCTTTTGCTTTTACAGAATATTTTTTTCACAGTATAGTTTTTGATATCCCCATCTTAAAACCACTGCCATGGGATTTTTCTCCCCCATAAATGATCAAACTATATACCATTTGATTCCAAAGTCATGGTCTATTGTGATTATCAGGATATAATTGCCTAAAATATTATTGACTGCTCAAAAAAATTGAAATTATGCACTATTGACTACCTAGTTATTTAATGAAACAGTATGACACGGTGAATAGAAATCTGGTCAGGAAGATCTAGAATTAAGTATTTCCTCAAGCACTTATTTGAAGTGTTAACATTGGCAAATTTTTAACATCTGTATGCCTCAGTTTTCTCATGCATAATGTGCATAACAATAATATCAATTTCACATTTGTTTTTTGAACTTTGAATGATGGACTATATATAAAACTTAAAGTACTGCATAAATCTGAATATAGTTCCTAGCTACTTTATATTTTGGTTACTGCTTGACAGATTATCCCCATATTATACATTTTAATGAATTTTTTATATATTTCATTAAATATTTCCCAATGATATCTAAAAATTTAACATTAATTTTTTAACATTTTGAGTTCCAAATTCTTTTTTTTTTTTTTTTTACCATCTCTCTTCCACCTTGAGAGGGCAAACAATATGATATCAATTATACAAGTTAAGCTGGGCAAAACATTTTCAATATTAGTAATGTTGAATAAAACATAAAACAAATAAAAATGGAGAAAAAATTAAAAGTGTGCTTCAATTTGCATTCAGATTGTGTCAGTTCTCCCTCTGGAAGTAGATAGCATTTTTCATCATGATTCCTTTAGAAATGTCTTAGATCATTGTTTTAACTAGAGTATCAAAGCCTTTGACAGTTTCTCATGCCTAAAATATTGCCATTACTGTGTATGATGCTCTCCTGGTTCTGCTCACTTCACTTTGCATCAGTTCATATAATTCTTCCCAGGTTTGTTTTTTCTTCTGAAACTATTCAGTTTGTCATTTCTTATGGCACAATAGCACTTCATCACAATCATATACCGTAACTTGTTCAGCCATTCCCTAGTTGATGGCCATCCTTTCAATTGCCAATTCTTTGCCACCATAAAAAGTACAAATAGGTCCCTTCTCTTTTCTTCAATCTCTTTGGGATACAGATGTCATAGTGGTATTGCTGCATCAAAGAGTAGGCACAGTTTTGTTTTGTTGTTGTTGTTTGTCCTTTGGGCATAATTCCAAACTGTTTTCCAGAATGGTTAGACTAGTTCAGAACTCCACAAAACAGTGCTTAGTGTCCCAATTTTTTTTTCACATCCTTCCTAGCATTTGTAATTTTCCTTTCTGTCATGTTAGCCAACTCAATAATTGTTAGGTGGCACCTCAGTTGTTTTAATTTGCATTTCTCTAACCAGTAGTGATTTAGAACTTTTTTTTCAATGTACCTATTTATAGCTTTTTCTTCATCTGAAAATTGTTCACATCTTTTGATCATTTATCAATTGGGAAATGGTTCATATTTGTATAAGTCTGACTCACTTTCCTATATTTTTGAGAAATGAAGCCTTTATCAGAGAAACTTGCTGTAAAATATTTTCACCAGTTTCTTTTATTCCTTCTAAGAATTTGAGCTGCATTGGTTTGATTTGTGTAAAGGTTTTTGGGTTTTTTTGTTTCATCTAATTATAATTATTCATTTTACTTCCCATGATCCTTCCTGCCTCTTGTTTTATCACAATCTTTTCCCCTATGCATACATTTGCTGGGCATATTGTCCCATGCTCCCCCAATTTCCTTATGATATTATCATTTATGTCTACATCATGTACCCATTTTGACCTTATTTTGGTATATGATATGAGATGTTGTTCTGTGCCTAATTTTTTTTTAACATACTGCTTTGTAGTTTTCCTAGTTTTTTTTTTTAGATGATAAATTATTACCATGAAGCTTGGATCTTTGGATTTGTCAAACACTAAACAACTAAGTGAACACACTTCATACTGTGTATTGTGCAATGATCCAAAACAATGCCAAAAAACTCATGATGAAAAATGCTATCCCTAGCCAGAAAAAGAACTAATGGATTCTGAATACAGATTGAAGCATGCAATTTTCACTTCATTTTTTCATAGCTTTTCCCCCTCCAGTTCTGTTTCTTCTTTCACAATATAATATAGAAATATGTTTTACATGATTGCACATATATAAACTATATCAAATTTCATATCATCTTATTGAGGAGAGAGGGGAAGGAGGGAGGAAGAAAATTTTGGAACTCAAAATCTTATAAAACTGAATGTTAAAATTGTATTTACATGTAATTGGAAAAAATGCTATTAAAATAATGTATATTGTATATATAATCCCTTTTACTCACTTCAAATTAGTTTCTTCACTGGTACTAGATTGTTTTGATGATTATTAATTTGTAAAATGGTTTCTTTTTTCTTTTTTAATTAAAATTTCCCAATTACATGTAAAGCAATTTTGACAATAATTTTTTTTTAAATGTTGAGTTCCAAATTCTTCTCCTCCCTGTCCTCTCCATACCCATCCAGAGAAGACAAGCACTTTGATTCTTTTTGTTATTTCTTTTTTTTTCTTTTTTTGCTTTTTGGAGGGCAGTAGTGGTTAAGTGACTTGCCCAAGGTCACATGGCTAGTTTTTGTGTTAAGTGTCTGAAGCCTTATTTGAACTCAGGTCCTCCTGACTCCTGGGCCAGTGCTCTATTCATTGCACCACCTAGCTGCCCCAAGCACTTTGATTTCTATTACGCATGCGAGATGAGCTCATGCCAAACAGAATTCTATATTAGACACGGTACAAAAAACAAAACAATAAAAATAAAGTTATAAAGTGTATACTTCAGTATGCATTCAGAGTTCATTAGTTCTCTTTCTGGAGGTAGATAGCATTTTTTATCATGGGTCCTTGGGAATTGTCTTGGATTGTTTGTTTGATCAGAATTTCTAAGTCTTTCACAGTTGACCCACTCATTTTTCAGGATTAGATTATTTAGTTTCCAATTAAATTTTATTCTTTATTGAATTTAACTTTTATTGTACTATGTTCTGAAAAGCATTAAATTTCTGCTTGTCTGTGTTTGATTGTGATATTGTTATACATAATACAGGATCAATTCTTATGAAAATGCCATTGACAGTTGAGATAAAAAAGTATCCTTATAGTCCCACTCAGTTTTCTCCAGAAGTCTTTCAGATCTAACTTTTATGAGATTCTTTTCATCTCTTTAATTTCTTTCTTGTTTATTTTAAGGTAAGATTTATTTAGTTTTTAGAAGAGCAAGTTGAGGTTCCCTATGAATATAGTTTAAGTCTACTTCCTCCTCTAATTCGTTTAACTTTTTCTTTAAGAATTTGGATGCCATAACTTTTGGGACATAGATGTTTAGTAATAATATTACTTTATTATTTATAATTGCTTTTAGTAAGAGGTAATTTCTGAATTTATACCTTTTATTTAGGTCTATTTTTTGCTTTTTCTTCATCTGAGATCATGATTGCTTTTTTTTTGCTTCAACTGAAACGTAACAGATTGTGCTCCAACAGAATTTTAACTTGTGTGTCTTTCTATTTTGTGTGCATGTGTGTGTTTAAAACCTATTATTTTGTTCGGTTTTCTTATCCATTCTGCTATCACCTTTCATTTTATGGGTGAGTTCACATTCACAGTTATGACTACTAACTGTTCATTTCTTTTATTCTATTTTCCTCTTTTTCTCTCTCTCACTTTCTCTCTCTCTCGCTCTCTCTCTCACCCTCTTCCTCTCCTCCACTCTTTCTATTTGTCTCTGTCTCCCCCTCTCACTCTCTTCTTCTCTCTCTCTCCCTCTGTCTCTCTCTCCCCCCTCTCTCCTCTTCTAACATCTGTTTCACTTCTGACCACTGCCTTCTTTTATCTAACCTCCTTTTTATCACTTCCCTTCCTTTTCCTCTTTCCATTCTACTTCCTTATTGGTTAAGATAGATTTCTATTATTAATTGGGTGTGTGTATATTTTTTCCTCCTTTGAACTAATTTAGATGTGAGTGATGTTCAAGTGTTGCTTACCCCCCCATTTCCTCCTCTACTGTAAAAGTTCTTCCTTGTTTGCCTCTTTTATGTGAAATAATTTCCCCCAATCTTCTTCTTCCTTTCCTCTTCTCCCAATGCATCCTTCTTTCTCACCAGCCATTTTTTTTACATCATTCCAACATAAGCAACTCTTTCTCATACCCTCTTTCTATGTAGATTCCTTCTAAATGCCCTAATGATAAAGGTCTTAGAAGTTACATATATGATTTTCCCATATAGAAAGACAGTCTAAATTTATTGAATCCCTTCTGATTTCTCTTTCATGTTTACCTTTTTTACACTTCTCTTGAGTCTTGTATCTAAAAGTCAAAATTTCTATACAATTTTATTAAAAATCAGGAATGTTTGAAAGTCCTCTATTTTGTTAAATATCCATTTTTCTCTTGAAAGATTATGCTGAGGGGCAGCTAGGTGGCACAGTGAATAGAACACTGGCCCTGGAGTCAGGAGGACGTGAGTTCAAATTTGACCTCAGACAATTAACATTTACTAGCCATGTGACCTTGGGCAACTCACTTAACCCCAACTGTCCTCCAAAAAGCAAAAAAAAAAAAATGAAAATGAAAAATTATGCTGGTCTTTTTGAGGGCATGACAGGGAACTTCTTCTTGTTCATAATCCTAGATCTTTTGCTTTCTGGAATAATCACATTGCAATCCTTCTGCTCCTTTAAGGTGGAAACCACCATATTTTGTATGATCCCGAATTTGATTCTTCAGTATTTGGGTAGTTTCTTTCTGGCTTCTTTATCTTTGACCTGAGAGCTTTAGGATTTGGCTATGTGTCTGGAAGCTTGTATTTTGGGATCTCTTTCAGGTGGTGATCTGTTGATTCTTTCACTTTTCATTTTACCCTTTGATTCTAAGATATCAGGGCAACTTTGTTTGATAATTTATAAAATATGATGGCTAGGTCCTTTCTTTCACCATAGATTTCAGGTAATTCAATATTTCTTGAATTGCCTCTCCTTAATTTATTTTCCGGGTCATTTCTTTTTCTGATGATACATTCCACATTTTCTTCTTTTTTTATTCTTTTGACCTTATTTCATTTTTTCTTGATGTCTCATGAAGTCATTAGCTTCCACTTGACCCATTCTAATTTTTAAGAAAGTATTGTCTTCAGTGAGCTTCTGTACCTCTTTTCTCACTCGACCAATTCTGCTTTTCAAGGTGTTATTTTCTTCAGTATTTTTGTGTCTGTTTTATCAAGTTGTTAATTGTCTTTTCATATTTTTCCTCCTTTGTTCTTGTTTCCTTACCTAATTCTTCCTCTACCACTTTTATTGGAGAATAAGATCTAGAGAAGAAAATGGCAAACCACTCCAGTATCTTTGCCAAGTAAACCCCAAAAATGGGGTAATGGAGAATTGGACATGATTGAAATGATCCAGCAACAACAAGTGCTATCTTTCCTTTTGAAACTACTAGTGATAACTGGCCATCTCTAAATCTCATAAAACTCTTTCCAAAAGTTCTATACTATCCTTATTTTTAATATGCCTAAAATCAAAAGATTTCTTATTTTTCTGTATCCATTGCTTGACAACACATTTTTCTATTTTATTCAGCATATCAATCATGAAAGTATTTTATACAAGCAATATATGGGATTTCCCCAAAGTCTTAATGCAATTTATTACACTAAGAAAAATAAATTCTTCTCTGCATCATTTTATAGATGAGGAACTAAAGCAAATAGGGTTAAGTGACTTGTCCAGGTTCACATAGCTAGAAAGTGTCTGAGGCTGTATCGGAACTCATGAAGATGAGTCTTCATGATTCCAAGTCTAGTGTCATTGTCACTTAGATATCACTTAATCTCTTGTTGCTGTTGTTGTTTTGGAAGAAGGAGTGTAAATTACTAGACTGTAATGTAGATCTTCCCTGCCCCTTAATAAGCTTAAGAGAATTTGAAGACCTTCCCTGCTTTGAAAATATACCCTGTCCCCTTATGGCTGAATGTAATCACATGGAGTCTGTGGTGAGAGGAGTTTGCTAAAGGGTGGAGCAGAACCAAAAAGAAGTTGGGAGTCAGAGCAGCTAGACATGGTGGGAGGAGAGGACACATATGAAGGAGACAGGTAAGCTTGTTAATGTTGGTGTTTGCCACATGCTGTGACCTAGGCTTGTGTTGGTTTGTAGGAAGGCTAAAGGATGGTGTGACTCTCTGCTACATTGTGGTGCATAAAATTCTATTTTGCTATGATGGATTCAGTTTCCTGGTGTTGGAATTTGGTTTTCTGGTGTCTTAATAAGTGTTTTGCTTCTGTCTTCTATATGGAGAGTCTGTCATATTTTGTGATTGCGCACTATGCAGGCATAATTATAGTGACCATTAGCACTGTGAATATTGCATTAGCACTACATAGATCCAGCTGATCATTTTAAAAGTCCACAAGATAGTGACAATATAAAATAATACCTGGAAAATGACCTCTAAACTTTTTTTTTTTAATTGATTTGAGATTTATTTTTTTTTAATTTTATTATAGTTTACATCATTCATTTCCACAAGATTTTGAGTTACATATTTTCTCCCCGTCTTTCCCCCACCCACCACCCCAAAACCGCCATCCCAGTGTGTCCCCCCTCCCCCAGTCTATTCTCTCCTATGTCACTTTTCGGTAGGGCAGGATGGATCTCCCAACCACAGTGCCTGTGTATCTCAAGTTCCAGTTGGATGTAGTCAATACTAATAACAATAATTGCATATAGATAGATAGATAGATAGATAGATAGATAGATAGATAGATACACATTCATAACATTTGATTATGGAACTCCAGATTCCAGATTCTTTCTCCTCCTCCCTCACCTCCCATCCCCACTGGAAGGACAAGCAATCAAATACAGGCTGAACAT
>CM053585.1:124357882-124379833 GCA_028646515.1 Pseudochirops corinnae | reverse complement strand
AAGGTGCTGGGACCCTTCCTACTTACTTCCAGTTCGCTGGATAATGAGAACTCCAAGACAGAGGCCCAAGATGGCTATCCGGATCCAGGCCGCTCAACACGAGAGCACTGGCCTCAGAACAATCACTTAGTCCCCCTGCTGTCTGCAGGCTATGGGCGGGAAGCTGCAATACAAAGGTGGGTGCAAAACCTCTGCCTTTCGCTTTTCTGCTCTGGAGGCCTTTCAGCCAGACTGCTTTTCTCCCAAGACCTAGCAGTTCCCACTGACCTAGTTCTGAACGCTGCTCGCAGCTGCTGCTAATCCGCTCACCAGAGAGGCTCCTCCACTCCTCCCGTCCAGTTGCCCCCGGGGCACAGCCTCAGCTTCAGGCCAGGCTGGTTTGGTTCACAGTGCTGATATGGTTCCTTGTAGCTGAGCTGACTTTAGTGGGAAGTATCTTTGTGTGCATTTTGGAGTTTTAGGATTGGTTTAGAGTCCTATTTTATGGGTATTTTGGGGTGGCTATGTGAGAGCTGCAATATGTTGCTGCTGCTAAGCCACCATCTTGGCTCTGCCCCCGCTAGGAGTTTTCTTTTGGGGATCTTTTTCAAGAGGTGATTGGTGAATTCTTTCAAGTTCTATTTTGTCCTCTGGTGCTAAAATATCTGGGCTATTTTCCCTGAGAATTTCTTGAAGGATGCTTTCTAGGCTCTTTTTTTTTGATCATGGCTTTCAGCTAGTCCAATAATTTTTAAATAGTCTCTCCTGGATCTATTTTTCCAGATCAGTGGTTTTTTTCAATGAGATATTTCACATTGCCCTCTATTTTTTTCATTTATTTGGATCTGTTTAATAGTGTCCTGATTTCTCATAAAATCATTTGCTTCTATTTGCTCCACTGTTATTCTGAAAGAATTATTTTCTTCCGTGAGCTTTTGAGATTCTTTTTCCATTTGGGAAATTCGACTTTTTAAGGCATTCTTCTCCTCATTGGCTTTTTGGGCCTCTTTTGTCATTTAAGTTAGTCTTTTTTAAGGTGTTATTTTCTTCAGTCAGGTTGTTGACTCTCTTTTCATGATTTTCTTGCATCATTCTCATTTCCCTCCCTGATTTTTCCTCCACTTCTCTTATTTGGTTTTCAAAATCTTTCTTAAGCTGCTCTATGGCTTGTAACAAGCCTACATTTTTCTTGGAAGCTTTTAGTGCAGGAATTCTGGCTGTGTTGTCTTCCTCCTGTTCCATGCTTCGATACTTTTGTTCCCAAAAAAGGAATCGAAAGTTAGAGTACTGAGCTTTTTTGCTTCCTTTGTCTGCTCATGTTGCCACTCAGTTACTTGACTTTTGGGCTCAGTAGGACTCTGCTTTTTGGAGGGGAGAGCTCTGTCCCAAATAGCTGGGGTTTTTGCAGCTGCTGGAGCTATTAGGAAGCTGTCTCTACAGCTCCCACCAGCTTTGGCTCAGTGGTCATGAACGTCAGGACCACCACCCAATACCACGATCCCAATCCAGGCAGCTCAAGGCAAGAGCACTTAACCTCTGAATGATTGCTTGCCCCCCCTGAAATCTGTAGGCCATGAGCTCTGAAGCAGCCACATGGAGCCTACTGCAGGGCCACCACTTCAGCCACTTCTAGCTCTGGAGGCAGGGGCTGGACTCTCTCCCCCAAATTTAGCCAAGTTCCACTGACCTTTTCCCTTTGTGCTTAGCTCTTATGGGTTGGTAATTATGGAAGCTGCTACAGCTGCTGGTGATCCACTCTCCTGAAAGCCCCAGCTGCAGCTTCTCCTGGATGGCCTGGGACTAAAACCACATGGTGTTGGGGTCTGCTCCTAACCCACTGTGATGAACACTTTCCGTCCTTCTGCTGGGCTGCCTTCAGCAAGAGCCTGGTTTCTCTGCCATTTTATGAGTTCTGTAACTCTAAAATTTGTTTAGAGTCATAGTTTCTAGTTATTTGAGGTAGTTATGGGGGGAGCTCCGGAGTTTTCCTGCTTCTACACCACCATCTTGACTCCGCCCCCCCATCATCCCCATTTTACATGTAAGATAGAGAGCGAAAGTGTCTTGCCCATGATGACAAAACAAGTAAGGCTCTGGAGAACATGGGAGCCTAAGTCTCCTAATTCTTGGCCTAGCATGTTCTTAAGTATTTCAGGCCAACTTAGGATAACAACTGAATCTTTTTTAAAGAGTCTGCAAAGTGTTTTTACTTACCTTATCTCATTAGAGCCTCTGAGGTAGATATTATGGATGACATCACCCCCATTATATGGATGACAAAAGTAAGAGGGGGAAAATGATTTGCCTGTTAAATAGCTTATAAGTATGAGGGCAAGATTGGAATCCATGTCTTCGTGACTCTGAGCTGAGTGTTATGTTGGAGGTCAGTATGAAAAAAATGACAGTACATTCCTATGGATGAGATTGTTTAACTGACTGTCATCGTCTGTAAATGTACATTGAATGCCTAGAAGGAGTGGACCAAAGAATGACTTCGTGGAGAAAAAGGAAACCCAAGAATGACATTAAAGTATTGTTTTTAATTAGTTCTGGGCAATTGATATGATGGCTTCCTTGGCCCCTATAACACCTATAAGAATTTCTTTTTTCAGTCTTGATGATTCTCAACGAACTTTCTTGGATCCTAAAATTTGAGCTGTTTTTTCATTATTCTCTATACCTCTTTTCTCCCTGTACATTATTTTCTACTTGTACACTTTATAACTGAACACCAATTCAATTCCAGTTGTCCTACTCATCTCTTGATTCTTCGTCTCTTCCATAAGATCAAACATGGAGAGTTGAAGCGACATCAGAGAATATCTAGTCCAATCCTCTCATTTTACAGAGCAGGAAATGAAAGTCCAGGAAATTTGACAATTTGACTAAGGTCCCATAAGGAATAAATATCAGTGGCAGGATTTGAACTCAGTCCTTCTGAGTCTAGAGTCAGCGTTCTTTCTTACTACAGCCAGTGCTCTCTATTGTGTGCCACCTTGGTTTGATGTTTTCCTGGATGAGGGTGGGTACATTCAAAGATATGTTCTTTGTCATGCAGATGATTGCCCACAACAGCCTGGATAGACACAAGCATTAGGAAATGCACAGAAGCTGTATTTATGGAGCGTGAAGACTTTCCAAAGGGTTCCTTATAGGAAGGTGCTTGAAATTCATTGATGTCAAATGGGCTAGGCATGGTCTGGAACACATTTTCTCATTTCAGGCTGACCTCAGAGACTGTTTTCCAACACAAAACATCTTCTGGCCAGCATATCCCAAGTTGGTTTGTGATCTTTACATTGAATGCCAGAGTCTGCTATGCACTTCCTATCATTTTAAGCCAGGGTATGAAGGTGACTGTCTGGAGTACCATGTGTCTCCCACTCCTTTCAGATGAAGATAAGATCTGTTTTCTTTCCTTCTTGGCGGGAAATGTACAACATACATGCATTGAACATCCCCACAATGAGATTGGCTCCTGCTGGCCATTCTTCTGGCAGGAGCCCTGTACCATGCAAAACGTGAAACACAAATGCGCTTTCTCCATTGCCTAAGGTCCCTGTTTGTGATCCTTTCCCCGCCTTTTGGGCTTGGAGGTAATTGCTGCCCCCATTTGGACAGCATCAGGGATTTGAAAAGCATTCCTAATCAAAGAGGGAGATAAAAGGGTCTGACTTCTCAAACTGACTGCTAGAAGGGAAAATCAGGGTACATTAGCTTGCTGGTGCCTTTGCCAGAAATTAATCTTCAGCTTGTGGTAAAGAGATGGATTTGGGCTCTTCTCCTCATCCTGGCCCCTGCAAGCAGCACTGGTGGCACCAGTGGAAGTCAGAGCCAGGAGCATATCCCATGTGGGGTCGGGCCTGGAGGGAATCTATTTTTGCAACCACCAATACATTTGTTCCCTTTCATGGTTCCAGTTTGTATCTGGCAGCTTAAGTCCAGATTCCAGTTCTGCTGCAGACTAGCTGTGTGCCTTTGGCCAAGTCTCATAATATTAATTGTTGGACCTAGGTTTTTTTTTTCTTCTTTTTTTAAAAGATTGGGGTGGACTAAAGCAGGATTTCTTAACTAGGGTTTGTCAATATTTTTTTAAAAAATATATTCTTATGTGTTTTTGAAAGTGATTAAATTTCAATATTTCAATATAATTGAATTTCTGTATCCTTGAATTCATTTTAAATCTTCTGTGTTTATTTTTTTGTTTAAAAACTTTATTCTGAAAAGAAGTTGATTGGTTTTATCAAAATGCCAACAGGGTTCATAACATACACACACACACACACACACACACACACACACACACACAAGATTAAGAACCTTGGGCTAGAGGGCCTCTAAGGTCCCTTCCAGCTGTATCTATAATAATCCCTCAGTACCAACTGATATAGATAAAAGAGCACTTAACTTGGAGTCAGGAGAACTGACTTTTTGTTACAGATTCACATTTTATTAACTATGAATCACTGAGAAAAAATCTTTTGGCCTCAGTTTTTCCATCCTCAAGATGGGGACAACCCTACTCACAATTTTATAATAAGGATCAACTGTGTATCTAAAACACTTAGTCAGCGTTAAGCACTGTATACATACGATTGACTATAGTCTTAAGCCTAACTTCTCATCTTCAAAAACTCAATAGTACAACACTGATCTTCAGTTCTAGTACCAAGCAGATCAAGGATATATGCTTTTTCAGGAAAGGGATTATGACCTGTGTAACTTCTCTCCATCCTTGAAGTCCTATGTGGTGAAGTCATTTATCCTGACTCCAACCCATATAGATCTGTCCTGTCTCTGAATACCGATAGCACTGATTTTATTATGTACATAATTTGGCACTTCATTAGAGGTTATCCTGTTCTTTAATTGCTTTCCATCTGAAACTCTTATCTTTCTGATTATAATCACTTTAAGAACTAAAACTGGAATCTTCTCCTTAGTCTAGTCTTTCTTTACAGCTGAGTGCTGAGTTCACAGTAGTTATTTGACAATACTATCTTTGAGCAAAGTGCTTTGCAAACAATGGAACACACACAGTATAAGTTTGAATTACCTTAACATTATTATTATTAATTATTAGTTATCATTACTGCTACTGCTATTACTACTACTACTGCTACTACTATTACTATTATTACTATTACTACTACTACTACCACTAATTTGGTTTTATCTTGGCAGCCAGGTTGCACAACAGATAGAATGGTAGACCTGGGAGCCAGGAAGACCTGAGTTCAAATCCTTCCTGAGATACCAATTAGTTTTCTGACTCCGAGTAAACTTTGAGTACCCTTTCTCTGTTTTATTTCATGCATCTGTAAAATGGGGATAACAAAATTTTAAAAACAAAAATTAAAAAATATTTTACATGCAACTGGGAAATAGGATATTTAGACACTGGGGTAAAGAAATCCATCTTGCTCTACTAGAAAGTTAAGGGAGTGATCGGGGAGGATATAAGAGAGAACAGATTGGGGGAAGGGGTATTCAGTAAGCTTGCTATCTTGGGATGGGGAGTAGGGGTAAGACAGAGAGAAAATTTGTAACTCAAAATCTTGTGGAAATGAATGTTGAAAACTAAAAATAAATAAATAAAAGATTTTTTAAAATAAAAAAATAAAATGGGGATAATAATAGCAACTAACTCCCAGAGTTGTTGAAGACAATATGAGCTAATATTTGTAAAGCGTTTTGCAAAACGAAAAAATTCTATGTAAACCATAAGATTTATTATTGTTGTTTTGACAGGGCTCCCATTGAAACAATCCTAGTAAAAGCTATTATTGTATTATTGTTGTTTTACATTTAATTCCCTACAGGTGAATAAAATAACTACTTTTTATAATTGAATAAAATTATTAGGATGTAAGTTCATCCTCTCCAAGTGCACTGAAAGTATCCTTGGTTCAACTCAGTAATAAAGTAGCCATCAAGGATGATGTGCCGTTCATCTCATTTCCACATGATTTTTTTATCTCTTCTGCCAGATTTCTATATTTTGAAAGCTTTTTAAAACCATTCAATGTAGCTGGGAGATTATAAGTATGTTGCATGATTGTATGTATGAAAAACATTGTTCTTGAGTTTCAATGCACCAATGTTATGTTTAGGCAGTTGTGGTCAACAGTTTAGTCTGCAGTGATGGAGCTTTAAATACAATTGTTGAGTTCTCCAGGATATTTTGAAGTCTCTCTTTATTGTATTGGGATTGGATGTCTAATAGTCCAATAAAGATTGCAAGTTTCTTATCTGTTGTCCTTGCAAATCAAGTCATGTCCTATCCAGTGTTTGGTATATGTTCATATTTTATAGCCTGAGAAAATGTGTGTTGCATAGCTTGTCATTTCCTTGTACATGAGTAGCTAGTATATACTCCTCCATTTTCACAGATACATCCAAGTAATTCAGCCATTTGTTCCTCACTCCTTTGTAGACAAATAGTCGTAAATTCTTAGCTAGGGGGCCAATTTCATTCAATCTACTTTCTGCCACAGGTCGTGGATGTGTCTCCAATGATTTAGTATCTCCAAAGCATCTACTTTGCTTCTCCACCTTAAACTTTCTGTTTATCATCACAATCCTTTCACCTCTTCCCTCCTTATACAGCATTTTGGAATTTTGAAGCTCACTAAAACTAAAACTTAAGATAATTCAATTCAATCTTCTAAACATCTATTTTTAAATAAATTTTATAAATATATTGTTTTCATTACTTTTCCCAAAGTTTCCCTCTTTCTACTGTCTCCCAAAGAGCCATCCTTTATAATAAAGAAGAAAAAAGGAAGAAAAGTAAACTTTTGAAAAACGATTTAAAAAGGTTATGTTATATGAAGTATCTCACACCCACAGTCTCCATTTCTTGGAAGAAACAGGGGAATGTGTCTTATAACATCATCTCTTTGGAATCAAGTTTGTCCATTATAATTTCAGTGTTGAATTTTTATTTTTTGGTACTATTCAGTCCATTTATATTATGGTAGTTATTGTAATTTTTCTGGTTCTACTTTCTATGTTTTGCATTAGTTCATTTAAATTCGTCCATGTTTCTCTGTATACATCATTTTCTTCATTTTTTACAACTCAGTAATAGGTCATTACATCATTTACCACAATTGTTTAACAATTCCCCAACCAATGGACATCTACTTTGTTTTTGGTTCTTTGCTACCATAAAAAGTGCTGCTATAGCTGTTTTGGTGTATATAGGAACTTTCTTCTTATTAAAGACATCTTTGGGGGTATGTTGCTTAATAGTGAAATCTCTAAATTAAATTAAATTTAATCACTTCATATAACCCTCAATTGTCTTTCAGGTTAGTTGGATCAATTTACAGCTCCACCAATAGAGCATTAGCGTTCTTGTCTTTCCACAAACCCTCTAAAATTATTTGTTTTCTTTTCAAATGTGTTGGATGCAAAATACACTATGAAATTTTTAAAATTTGATTTTCTCTTATTATTAGCTATTTGTAGCATTCTTTCATATGGCCATCTTATAGTTATGAAGTGCCAACTATGTACAAGCACTATGCAAAGTTCTGGTGAAATAAAGAAAAACATATAATAGTCCTTGACCTCAAGGAGATTTCGTTCTACTGGTGGGGATATGACATGTAAACACAAACATATATTATACATGATAATTTGAGAGGAAGAGGGAGAACACTGATAATTAAGAGGAGAGGCTTCCCATAGAAATTAGTACATTAGCTGTGTTTTCAAGGAAACTAGGAATATAGGGAGGTAGAGGTGAGAAGGAAGTGTGGTCTACACCTGGGTGATAACCTATTCAAAGGCATAATAGAGTAGGGATATGGAATGCTGAGTTGAGGAATAACATGTAGCCTAGTTTAGCTGGAACACATTGACTGAAGAGGAGAAATGTGCAAATATGCCTGGAAAGGTGGTCTGGAGGCAAACTGTAAAGGTTTTAAATATCAGAGTGATAGATATGTAATTGATCTTAGAGACAATAGTCACTGAATGGTCCTGAGCATGGAAGTGCCACAGACAGGCTTGTGCTATATGAAAATTATTTTGTTAGCTTTGGGGAGATTGGATTAGAGCCAGAAGAGCCTAAAAGCCAGGAGTCCAATTTGGAGGCATTAAGCCTTCAGGAAAGATCTAAATTAAGGAATTAATCCTGCAAATATTGGTCTTAGAGTTCATGGCCTAATAGAAGCACATAAAGTAAAAATGGACATTAGAGGTAGGAGGTGATTTGCACCCAGGTCGTCCAGATTTGATGACCAAAATTCTATTCCCTAACTATTCTACTTCAGGTGTCCCCAGATTTCACAAAAAGAGGTAATCCTTTCATTGCATACTCTCTTTCTCTTTGAATTGTTTTGGGAAGTTGAATTTCAGGCCACATGGTTCTATTTCATAAATTGTTATTATTCAATAACAGAAGTTAGGTTAGTGAGTCAGGAAAATATGTTAATGATAGGAGTACTAACAGCAATAACAGGAAATAATTATAGATGAAATTTATATAATCATTTAAAATTTTCAGGGTAGGGAGTAGCCATACAGTACAATCCTATGTTAATTAATTACTGGTGTTAATTAGGTGATAAGCTTCAGTAGTAGTAAATTTCTGTTCATTAGGTCAAATCCCAGAGGTAATTGTAGGAGGTGGAAGGGACACAGAGAATGTTTGAAGTGGGGTGAACCATCTAATTATGGTTCCAGTATATTGTCAACAATGCTTTATTGCTCCTTATTGGATAGTCTCCCAAACCATTATACACTTTGACCTCAAATCTTGATTCTAATTCATTAACATATATTACTTAAGATCAGGTAACAAAGTCATCTATAGCTATTATACTCTTCCCCTCCCCCCCAAAAAAAATTAATTTCTGGTTGACTACAATATACATCATAGCATCATTTGAATTAAAATTATTATACACAATTTCATAATTGCTACCAAGTAATATTCCAAACTGGCAAAATAGGCTTACTGCTACAAGTCCAACATGGAATTCTCCCTCCCAATTAACCTCTTTCATAAATTTGTATTCAAGTTAAATGAACATCTGTAAATATTCAACAAAACTCATGAGTAGGTCAATACTCATTCTACTTTGGAAGAATGAGTTCATCTGGACCTTCTTCTAGATTCCTGTCTGCCTTCTCCCAAGTTAAATCATCTTTGGGACTGCCACATTCATATCTTATAATCCAATTCAAGCCTATTGCTTCATCTGTTATTAGTAGATACACAACTAAACTTTTTGCCTATGCCAGGCCCTTAAAATATTCTAACAGTTACTGGCTTGTCTTAAATGGTATTCATTTAACTTCCAAAAGCACTTTAATTATATCTGGCTCAGACCCACTCACACACAATATTCTCATGTTCTGACTTGGGCTGCAACCTCTACTCCTTCCTCTGGGTGCTCCCCTCTCCCCACAAAGACAAATAAGATATGGCTTCCTATGGTATAGCAGGAATGTGACAATCATATTTAGACGGTGGCTCTGCCAGTTTCTTCAGCTATAATGTCTTTGTTGCTATTGGAAACCACCATTAATACTGTAACCCATCTTCCTAGTACTGGCCATTTTGGATAAGTGTAAACTGGTATTAAATAAACACCATCATTCTGGCTTCATAATAGCAATAGAGAGAGAGTACTATTCATTCTTGACAGTCTCTAGGGAATGGTAGTTGGAAGGCTCCAGGGTTTGGAAGTTTCTCTGATTGAAGAAGGGAAGCTTCTATTGTGAGGTTACAGGTGCTTAAAGGCTGAGTTCACAGCTGTGAATGGATTTTCTCTCTAGATAACTTGGTTTATAGCTAAGCTAGTCATAGAAGAAAAAAAGAGGGGTAGGCTCAAAAATCAAAAGAATGTATGTCTCTTTTATGTAAGCAGGAATTTCCTGAATGCATGTAAACAGATATCAGTTGGAGATTACAATAAGGGTTGGCAATTCTTGGCTTAATGGTGCTGTTGGTCTAGTCTAGTGATACTGGCAAGTCTTAGATTTAGGGCACAATGTAAGGCAAATTTTCCTAACAATTAGAGCCTTCTAGACAGACTAATGTACTGCCTTGGGGAGAGAGAAGTTTTCCTTCCTTGTGACTGGTATTCTCTAAGCAAAGGCTGAAAATTCATTTATTGGAAGAGTTATCTGAGAGGGCTCATGCTTCATATAGAAGTTGGGGCTTCTAAATATGGGTAACATAGAGAATTATTTATAACAAGAAAAAGGTTTCCTCCCATATGTAATATAAATTATGGAGAGATTAGGGAGAATTAGGTTTATCTATAATCTCTTGCATGTAAGGCTGGTCTCCTTGAGAGAGATTTATAGTAATTACATGGGAGGTAGATATTGGAGGGGAAAACTCAGGTGTATACCTGATAAAAGATCAACAGGACAGTTGGGAGGCACTCCCCCTTGGCCTCTCCCTGAGTGGTGCACAAAATCTCTCTTTTGCCAGTCTAGGGAGATGCCTTTATTCTATTTTTGGCTAATAATCACTCTCTTCTTATTCTTTTCCTGCTTGTCACCTTGATCTAGTTAAGAGATAGTATAGCTGAACAACAGAAGAAAGCTTGTGATTTTCTAAGGGACAAAATCATTACTATGCTGCCTCTACCTATCACACTTCATGCTTTTACCAGATGACTTCTTTCCCAAATGGATATGATTAGCCTTAAATACACACCAAAATTTAGTAATCACTACCTTCTTTCTGTAGAATGGGAATAAGCAGGAGTTAGAGCAAGAATAGAAAGCTTTGGGGCAAGGGGAGTATCTGGGTATATACTGAAAGCTCAGCCAGCTACCACAGGAACCTATGCTTTATGGCTTTGATTCCTTTCACTCTCAGAGAAAAGTTGAGGCAAAATACTGAAATACTGGGACAATTAACCTCAACTTCTTCCCCTTAGCCCAGGAGCTAAAGAAAAAAGAAATTGACTCCAACGGGTCTCTGAGTTCACGTCAATCTGTTCTGATCAGCATGGGAAGCACAATCATGACACTGGGCTATAATAATAGTAGCTCCACTCCTTTGGTCTCAACATCTGCCTTGGGTGGTTTGGATGCTGGTGAGTAGAATGCTCAGATATGAAGGCCCTGCCTATATTGTCAAGATCAAAGTCAAATTCTGAATTCTAATTTTCAAAGCAGTTTCTTTCATTCATTTGTCTTTCTAACTGAATTATTTGCAAAATTCTTATGTCATCCTACATTTTCACAGGGTGCCTTTCCTTTTCTTGTAGCCAATGAAAGTGATTTTGGCTTTGCTCATTCATTTCTTATTACTTCTCCTAAACAGCATTATTTGGATGCCTGCACAACAGGGTGTCATTTTCTTGGTTGTTACCCAGGGAGAGGAAGATTTCACACTAAAAGCAATCGTGTAATACCTGTTCTAAGAAAATGATATATACATAATGAAGATGGGGAGATGCCTAACGCTAATACTAAACCTCACCCAAACCTTAACCATCACCCTGACCCTTACCGTCACCCTAAACCTCACCCTAAACGTAAACCAGACCAAAACTCTCACCCAAAGCCTACCCCTAAATATAACCATAACCCTAACGCACACCCTATCCCTAACATTATCCCTAACCTTAACCTTCACCCTCACCATACCACTAATCTTCACCGCAACCCTAACCCTCATCCACACCCTAACCCCAACACTAACCCTCAACCGAACCGCAACGCTCAACCTGCTTTAGGGCACAATGTAAGGCAAATTTTCCTAACAATTAGAGCCTTCTAGACAGACTAATGTACTGCCTTGGGGAGAGAGAAGTTTTCCTTCCTTGTGACTGGTATTCTCTAAGCAAAGGCTGAAAATTCATTTATTGGAAGAGTTATCTGAGAGGGCTCATGCTTCATATAGAAGTTGGGGCTTCTAAATATGGGTAACATAGAGAATTATTTATAACAAGAAAAAGGTTTCCTCCCATATGTAATATATATCTCTCTATATCATTTAGAAAATGATATATACATAATGAAGATGGGGAGATGCCTCTATCTCCACAGTCACTGCAGTAATGTGTTATGTAAGGTTCTCATATTCTTTACAAACTGGTTGGATGAATAAGCATTTATTAAGTACTTACTATATGTAATGTTCTGGGAATGGAAACTGAAAAATGGAGATAGTCTGCTCTCAAAAAACTCACATTTTAATGGGGGAGAAAAATATAGGAGATTTCAACTGTAAGTCAGATGGAAAGTCCTTCTGGTCCTTGGGGTACAGCAGCAGAGCAGATGGTAATGCAGTTTCTTTAATGTCATTCCCATTGATCAAACTATATCTGTTTCTGACATTATACGATGGTTCTAGTTAAGTCTGAATGCTCATTGTCTTTTCCCATCATATTTCTCTTTCCTTCCTTCATAAATCTTAAATGAGCTTCTTACTCCCCAGATCTGAGACTGACCTAGGAACCAAGTATTTATTGGCTTTAGTAGCTTTATCTTGGAACAATTAACTGTTGACTCTCACCTTCAGGTTCCTTAGGAGAGACTTTGGTGAAACTACCACAGCTCCACTGAGAAGGGAATCATTGAGTAAAATGACTATGTCCTCCCATCCTTTGGCCTGTGGAACAGCCACTAAAGTGGGTGGACATTTTGCCTATAAGGATGTTTAATGGTTAAACATCAATGGATTTAACCTGAAAGGTCTGCCCCTAAGAACCCATTATTAAAGAGATAGAAGAAAATGTATTCTACCACCCACAGACCTGAAGGGCGTTGGCACAGATAAAGTGAGGAGACTTCTATGGCACCAATTTCCTTCCTGTCTCTCTTTCCCTTTCTCCTTGTCCTGGACAAAAGAAGAAATAAATGCTGTTGAAGTCGTTGTCCCTTCTTTGCTATCCGTTGCTAAATACAGACTGATGGTTGTTTGGACAGATGTGAATTCCTTCCTCTTGGAGTTTTAGGTCAGTCTTCCCTAGCCATGCACATGTTGGAGCCCTCAGCATCATTTCTTCCAGAGCTAGCTCTGTAGCCCCTCTCAGGACAATGGTTCTGAATACTTCCTTCAGAAAGTAATGCCAATGACTTGTCCTTTCTGGACTTTGAGTCACAAGGTCAGGCTCTCCAATCATTTAACCTCTAGCTTATCAGCCCTACTATATATTTAAGGCATATTGCTGACTTAAATGTGGCATAAAATTACCTGGGAATAAGGACTTTGTTTTTCCAATGGTGTCATTCCCTTTCTTACAGCAATGACAGTGATTTTGGCTCTGTTAATTTCATTTCTTCTTACTCCTCCTAATTATTACTATCAGGATGCCTGAATTACAGGATGCCACTGTCTTAATTTTTAACCAAGAAGAAGATATTATACTAAGAGTCATACGCTTCCAAGGAGAGGATACACATATAGTGAAGAACCCAATTTTCACTGCTTCTTCTGAGTCAGTTCAAGGATCACTGTCCTGTTGGAGTCCTTTTGAATTTGAAATACATTTACTTCAACAGTAGGCAATGTTTATTAAAAGTTTACTATGTTCTTAGGAACACACAAATATAATGACTCAGCAATACCTCTGTCAGTCTCAAAAAGGAAAAACAAAAAGAGTAATGAACCATATATACAGAAATATTTATATCAGAGCTTTTATTGTTGGGAAAAATAACTGGACTGTGGGTGGTGCCCATCACTTGGGAAATGGATGGATATATTGTAACATATGAATGCAATGAAATATTACTGTGCCATAAGAAAGGACAGATATGAAAAATTAAGACAAACTCAATGAACTGCTGCAAAGTAAAGCTGGCAGAATTAAGAGAACCATTTAAGCAATTACCACAGTATGTAAAGGAAAGCATCATTGAAAGGCATTGTAACCTGATCAATGCAATGACCAACATTGATTCCAGAGGACTGAAACACAGACTACAGGTGCAGAGCAAAACATATGTTGTACAACAGGGTCCAATGCATTAGTTTGTTTTGTTTAACTTTAGTTCTCTGTTACAAGGAACAATTCTATTAGGAGGTAGAGGTCATTGGGAAGTGCCAATAAGGTTAAAAAGCAAAGAAGAAAAAATTTTTAAGCTACAACTTAACTCAGAGTAGCAATGGAATACAAACAGATGGCTATGATTTAGAATGAAGCTACCATCATTCCTAATGATCCAGGAATTCTTTGCCCCACTCTAGTTATTGATATCTTTCTTATTTTGAATCTTTTTTTTATCATTACTTATTTTCTCTCCTCATTCAGACTGTAAGTTTTTTGAGACTAGGAACAATGTCTCTTATTTTTTTTCCTTATTCTCTTACAATTCCTAGGATAATTCTCACAAAAGATGTACTAGTGTGACATGGTTTTACCTCGTGTAGTGTTAGTCAATCAATAAGTATTCATTAAGTGCCTACTGTATGGAGTAATCACTGTGGATATAGAGAAAGGCAAAAGACAGTTCTTTTCCTCAATGAGCTCACAATCCAAAGGCAAAGACAGCATAATTATATCTATAATTATCTACAAACAAATATATACAAGCTGAGTTGTAAAGAATTAATAGAGGAGAAACACTAAAATTAAGAAGGGTCAAGAAACGCTTCCTGTAGAAGATAGGATTTTAGCTGAGATATGAAGGCAATGATGGGAAGAGCCTTGGATTTAATTTCAGAAAACTCCTCTCCCTCTTAAATTTCAGCTCTAAGACTTATTTGACATTGGTCAAATCACTTCTTTGGGACTCATTTCCTTATCAGTAAAATGAGGAAGTTGTACTAGATCAGAGTTTCTTAACATGGGGTCTGTGCATATATTTTAATATTTTTATAACTGTACTATTAAGTATAATTGGTTTCCTTTTTAACACTATATATTTTATTTTATCTTATCCATTTAAAAATATTATTATAAGAAGGGGCCTGTAGGCTTCACAAAAAAGTTGAAAATCCCTCAACTAGATGATATTTAAAGTTTCTCAGCTTTAAAATCTCTGATCCTATCATAAGCATTGATGCCAAAGAGTCCAAATGAATCGCTGGATTCAAGATGGGCTCATGCCCAAAAGCTATGGTCTTGATGGAGTTAACTAGTGAAAGGAGGAAGCTGTGAAGACCTGCAGTTGACTTTCAAGAGTAGCTGTCTGCCTAGTCAAAGTCAGCTCACATCTGGCATGCACCTGAGTAAATCTGAAAAGTTTCCTTTTCAATATCATGTAAAATCTGCACCTTGACTCATGCCTATTAAATTCACTGTGGCAATATCACCGGCAACCATGGAAGTATTTTTCTCATGTATTTGATGGACTCCAAGGAGAACATTGAAAACAAAAGAAAAAAAAACACAGTGAAAACTGCCAACCAAGCTGCTTATGTTAATAATTTCATTAAGCTCTTCAGCTTTTTTTTTTTCACCCTGTGAACTTTTCTCTGCTTTGGGAGGAGTCAGTGAAGCCTCTGGAGCAACCTTCCCTTTTCCCCCTGCCCTGTCAGATCACTCTCTCTCCCTTTTCTACCTATCCCCATCTCTTCCTCCCTTCTTTTCTCCCTCCCTTTCTCCATCCTTCTCTCCATCTTCCTATCCTGATACCCACCAAACACTCCCTGAATACCCATCCTCTGCTTATTCTGACAACCTTGTCAATCCATCCTCATCTTATCCAGGACAAGTACTGTATGAGTGCCCTTTCTTGCTCCAACCTTGTCGAATGAGACTTCTTTGTCCTGAAGGCTATTTATGTGCCAAAGACCTATGGTGCACATCAAGTGCTGATGGAGTCACATTGATTAGTGATAAGGATATGATCCTGGAGAGATGATCTGAACACTTCCATAGTATTCTCAACAGACTATCAACCAACATTGAATCCATTGACCATATAATTCAGGTTGAAGTCAGTCCCTCTTTAGCCAAACTTCCAACTGAAGATGTTTTAAATACCATTAGTGTGGTAAAGCACCTGGTGAAGATTCTATTCAACCTGAGATTTATAAGGCAGGTGGCCCACTGTTCATACAAAAGCTGATGAAAATTTTCCAGGTTATATAGCAAGAGAAGGTTATCCCCTAAGAGTTCCAGGATACTTCCATTGTCCATCTCTAAAAAGAAAAACAAAATAGGTTGTCCTGTGACAATCACAAATGGGTCTCTCTCTTAGTCATTGCTACCAATATTCTTGCCAGGCTGAATACTGACCTGGAAGGTGGTTATCTATCTGACAACTAGTGTGGCTTCAGAAATGGCTGAGGAATGGTCAATATGGTGTTTTCTGCCCAATAACTCCAGGAGAAATTTCAGGAGCAGAACAGACGTCTGCACAGAACATTCACTGATCTGACCAAGGCATTGATACTGTCAGTCATGAGGGTTTGTAAAAAAATCATAGCAAAATTTGGTTGCTCAGAGACGTTCATTAGTGTTATATGCCAGTTTCATGATGGAATCTTTGCATAGGTTCTGGGTAAAGGAGAATGCTCTCACATTTTCCCTGTGAAGACAACTTGTGTGCTTGCTCCCAGGCTTCTAACCATGTTTTCAGTGACCTTGTTGGACACCTTCAATGAGGACAAAAATGGCATCAAGGTCAGCTACCTCATTGTCCTCATTGATGATAAATTATTTAAATCAAAAAGGCTACAAACAAAGAAGAAAGTGGAGGGACAGTTGACACTTGACTTTTTGTTCACAGATAACTGCACTCAATGAAGCCTCTGAAGTTGAGACAAAATAAAGCATGGATCAATTCTCTGCAACTTATGCTAATTTAGACCTGATAATTTACACCAAGAAAACAGAGATTCTAACTATTTGATTGACTAAAATGATAAATGCCCTTTAATTGGGGAATGGATAAACAAGCTGTGTGTATATGATTGTGATGGAACACTACTATGATATAAGAAATGATGGGACAGTTTATTTAGAAAAATATGGAAGGACTTAGACCTATGAAAGATGATGCTATTCACCTCAAGAGAAAGAAATTTTATATATTATATATATATATATATATATATACATATATATGTGTGTATGTGTGTATGTGTGTGTGTATACTATGGTCTTACATATATGTATGTTTGTATGTGTACACATATGTATGTATGTTCATCAATATGTATGTATATGTGTGTGTTTCCCTATAATTGTAGCCTTCTCTGGGTAGGGGTGGGGGGAGAGGAAAAAATTAAAATAAAAAGTTCACAGCAGACAACAAAAGAAAACTTAAAAAAGAAGGATGGAAAAGCTGAGAAGCTTTGAAAACAATGTGTAATATTTACTACATAGGTTTTCTTGAAATGGAAATTTATTGTTTTATAATGAATCCTCTCATGCTCTTCATGTTTTCTTGCATACATTTAAAGGTTTTTTTTCTCATTTTTATATTTAAGTTTAAAATTAATTTTAAAAAAACTAAATAATTGAAACAGAGATTCTCCACCAGCAAGTACTGCACCACCCTTACATGGAACTATCAGTTACAATAAATGGAGAAATTTTGAATGTTCACTTACCCTGGCAGTATACCTTCCATGGATGTCCATATAGATGATGAAGTTGGTTCATGCATTTCCAGAGCTAGTTCAGTGTTTGGGAGGTTCTTAAGGGAAGTATGGGCAAGAAGTGGTATTAGACTGCCTACCAAACTGAAAGTCTATCCAGCCATTGTGCTGACTTCATTGTTATATGTCTATGAAACCTGGATAGTGTACCAGTTCTGTTCAAGGAAACTGAATTGATTCCATTTAAATTGACTTGGGAAGATTCTGAAGATCTCCTGGCAAGATGTGGTACCAGACACTGAGGGCCTTTTTCAAGCTGAAGTATCAAATATTCAACCTCTGGTGCGGAGAGAGAAACTGTAATGGGCTGGCCACATTGTTCCAATGCCAAAAGTATGTATGTCTAAAAATCTATTTTATGAAGAACTCACACAAGGCAAGTGCTCACATGGAGGCCAGAAGAAGCAATATAAGGGCACTCTCAAAGTTTCTCTGAAGAACTTTGGAATTGATTGTGAGACATAGGAGACATTGGTGTAGGACCACCCAGCATGGTATGCCTGCATCAAAGAAGGCACTGTTCCCTATGAGCAAAGCAGAATTTCAGTAGCTCAAAAGAAATTTGAGATTTGCTGATTGAGAGACATTTCCATTCCAAATGTTCCTATAGGTTATTTGTGCCCAAACAGCGATAGAGCTTTCAGAGCTTGTATTGGTCTGATCGGCCACAGTTGGCCACACTGTACCCTGACCCAAACATAGTGACATCATTTTGGTCCTCTTCAAGTACAAAGGACAACTAGCAACCAACCTCCAAAAATGGGATCCCTCTTCTTAAATCTTACTGCCATTTTGTTTTAAAAGTAAAATTTTTTTGTTATTAATGCATTTTTTATTTTTTTAATATTTTAGAATATATCCCTACCTACATGTACCTTCCTACCTACCTACATGAGCCTTCCTTTGTCACAAATAAAAAAAAAAAAGAAAAAGTCATTGATTGGGTCACTGATTCTGACACTATCTACAGTACCCTGTCCACAGAATACTCCCTTTTTTCTGCTAAGAGCATGAAGGTACTTAATAGCAACTTTTTTACTATTATTTTTCTTTTCTTTCATTTGTTTTATTGATTGTCTTTTAAAACTCTGCATTCATTTTCATTTAAAACACTGTGTTCCTTTCCCCAGTCCTCTTTATCAACCATCTCCTTGTTATAAAAGAAAAAAAAAATCAGCAAAATCAACTAACATTTCAAACTTTCTTATGGGATAGGCAACATTCTATACTGGTAGACAAATGTTTCTAGTAAAATAATGTAGGTACATTCTGCTCTTCTCTGGGGTTGATTTTGATCATTACAATTATTCAGTATTCAATTTCTCTTTATGATCGTTTTTGCTTTGGATGCCAAAGTATTTTGTATTTTCTCCTGGAGGCAATAGGCAATACAGTGGTATGCCAATAAATTTGGCAATCTAAGTGATGTAGATGAATATTTACAAAAATATAAATTGTTCAGATTAACAGAAGAGGAAATAAAATACTTAAATAACCTCATTTCAGAAAAAGAAATTGAACTAGACATCAATGAACTCCCTAAGAAAAATCTCCAGGACCAGATAGATTTACATGTGAATTCTGCCAAACATTTGAAAAACAATTAAGTCCAATACTATATAAACAAATTAGAAAAATAGGCAAAGAAAGAGTGCTATTAAATTCCTTTTATGACCCAAATATCCTGCTGATGCCCAAACCAGAAAGAGCCAAAACAGAGAAAGAAAATTATAGACCAATTTCTGTAATGAATTGATGTAAACATTTTAAATAAAACATTAGCAAAGAAATTACAACAATTTATCACAAGGATACTATGATCAAGTGAGATTCATATCTGGAATTCAGGGCTTTTTCAATATCAGGAAAATTATCAGCATAATTGATCATATCAATAACACAAGTAATAGAAATTATCTGATTATCTCAATAGATGCAGAAAAAGCTTTTGATAAAATATAACACCTACTCTTTAAAAAACACTAGAGACAACAGGAATTCCCTTGGAATGATATAATATTATCTATTTAAAACCATAAGCAAGCATTATGTGTGATGGGAATAAGCTATAAGTTTTCCCAATAAGACCAGGGGTGAAAAATACCATCACTATTATTCAATATTGTACTAGAAATATTAACTTTAGCAATAAGAGAAGAAATGGAAATTAAAGGAATTATAACAGGCAATGAGAAACTAAAACTATCACTCTTTTCAGATGATGTGATGAATCCTAGAAATCAAGAAATCCTAGAAAATCAAGCAAAAAAACTATTTTAAATAAAACTATTTGAAATAATTAACAACTTTAGCAAAGTAGCAAGATACAAAATAAACCCACACAAATCATCAGTATTGATATATATTATCAACAAAATGCAGTGACAAGTGATAGAAAGAGAAATTCCATTAAAAATAACTGTAGACAACGTAAAATATTTAAGAGTCTGTCTGCCAAAACAAACCCAGGAACTATATGAACACAATTACAAAACATTTTTCACAGAAATAAAGTCAGATCTGAATAATTAGAAAAATATAAGTTACTTATAGGTTGGCTGAGTCTAATAATAATAATAATAATAATAATAATAATTTTTATTCTAATTCTTCTTTCACAACATGACTAATGTGGAAATATGTTTAATATGATTGCACATATAGAAGGTATATCAGATCGCTTACTGTCTTGAGGGGAAGAAAAATTTGGAACTCAAAATAATATAAAAGTGGATACTGAAAGCTAAAATATATAATGCATTTGGGTTAAGAAGAAAAGTAGTACAATGGAAAAATATTTGTATCATATTTCTGTGCTAAAAGTTGGATATGCAAGATGTATAAATAAGTAACACACATACAAATAGAGCCTTTCCCAACAGATACATCACTGAAAGATATTAAGAAACATTTCTCAAAAGAAGAACTGCAAAGTATTAAGAACCACATAAAAGGTAGTCCCATATCACTAATACTAGGAGAAATGTAAGTTAATACAATCCTGGGGTTTTACCTCAAACCCTGCAAATCGACGGATGAGGAAAAAATGACAGCAGTCAATGTTGGAAAGGTTATGGGAATATAGGCACACTAACACATAGTTGGTGGAGCTATGAATTGCTACAATCATTTTGGAAAGTGATTTAGAATTATGCAAACAAAATGATGAAACTACCTATATCTATTGACTTACAGATCATATTACTGGGTTTATATACCAAAGCGTTCATTTATAAGAAGAAAGTTGCCATAGACACCCTAATGTTTATAGTAGCACTTTATACAATAACAAAGAATTGGGGAAAAAATAGATGACTATAATTTAGGGAAAGTGCTAAACAAATTGTGGTACATGGATGTAATTGACTTCTAAGCCTCCTAATTATCTCATAGTTTCCAAATCCAAATCCAGCCTTTTCTTGATACACATTCTCCTTAACCTCTCTTCAGTCTTTGATTCTGTTGGTTATTCTCCCCTCCTTAATATTCTCTTTAGATTTTATGGAGATGGGAGAGACAGGTAGAGATATCTCCAGTCATCCTGATCTATATCTTGCCACTGAACCCAGATGACTCCAGAGGAGAAAGTGAGGCTGGTGACTTTGCATAGTCCTCCCTTACTTAAATCCAAGCCACTTCCAAGTCATGGCATTGCCTTCCTGATGCCATAGTCTTCCTTAAGAACAAAGGAAAAATAATTTCCTGTGTGTAGGACAAGCTGCCCCACTGGGGATCCAACTGATCACTTCCAGTTGTTCAATGAAGCTTCCCCTTTCATTTCCTTTCCTTCTTCCTCTGCGTTGGTCCATATGTGGTATAATACCCTTACCTGAGGGTGCTCTGTCCAAAAGAATGCAAATTTTGATCCCTGAAATTTGCCAAGATACCTTAGAGTTTACAAGTTGGATTTCTTTCTTAGGGACCATGCCTTAAAGTCAAATCATCCCAGCCCAAGACCCACTTGGGCATTGTTTGGGTCCTGATGCCTCAGAGTGAATGTAAATAGCAACTGTTTTTGTTTTGGCCAGAAACCCTATGGATGTTGCTTTCCCAGATTATTTTTAAAAATTAATTTATTTATGTTTAGTTTTCAACATTAATTTCCACTACATTTTGATTTACAGTTTTTTCTCTCAGTCTTTCCCCTAACCGCAAACCAAAATAGTAAGCCTACTGAATACATTTGTTTTTAAAACTTTGAGTTCCAGATTTTTTTCCCTTCTTCCCTCCTCACCCATCCCAACTGGGAATATAAGCAAGTAAATTTAGGCTTTACATGTGTAGTTACCCAAATCATTTCCATAATTGTTATATTGTGAAAGACTAACTATATTTCCCTCCATTCTGTCCCATCCCTCACTTATTCTAATTTTCTCCTTTGACTCTATCTCTTTTCAAAAATGTATGCTTTTAACTACCCCCATCCCCAATCT
>CM053585.1:124330375-124349352 GCA_028646515.1 Pseudochirops corinnae | reverse complement strand
AAAAAAAAGAGTATCTAAAAATTGAAAGAAAACTCAGAAGTCTCATAATATGAGATCAACAGAACTCTACAATATCAGTGACAAGTAGTCCTCTAGCCTCCATTGTAAAATTTCCAGTGATAGGAAATTGGGGCAGCCAGATGGTTCAGTGGATGGAGCATTGGACCTGTAGTCAGGAATATCTGAGTTCAAATCCAAACTCAAATATTTACTAGCTGCATGACCCTGGGCAAGTCACTTAACCCTGATTGCCTCAATTTCCTCATCTGTAAAATGAGCTGGAGAAGAAATTCATAAACTGATATCTTTACCAAGAATAGCCCAAATAGAGTCATGAAAAGTCAGGAATGACTAAACAGTAAAAGTGATAGAAAACTGACTTTATTCCAAGGTGTATGGAGTGGGGCACCTGGGAAAGAAGTCAGTTTTCTATCATATCCCTCCTTCTATGCTGGTTGTTCCCTTCTCTGATATATACATATATAGCTTTAGAAAGTTGCCAAGGGCACTGAGTAAGTACATAAGTGATTTGGGGCTTGAGTGAAGATTTTCCTGACTCTCAAGGTCAGCTCTCTATCTACTATGATCCCTCACATGACAAAAATGTAGAACTAAAAAAAATCTGAAGGACCACATTCAAATCTACAAAGTTAATTTATGTAATGAAAATTTACATTAGGTAGCCAAAAAAAAAAATTTATCTCCAAATTGGTTAGTATCATGACAAAGCTTACCTATAGATTTCTAATCCTGATAAGATGCTAATAAGGTAGCTACCCTGTCTTCAGCTTATGTTCCCCACTTGGACAAATCACTTAATCTCTCTAGGCCTTAATTTTCTCAATCTTAAAATTAAAGAATTATATTAGATGATCTCTTTGATCATGTATTCCTGAATTCAGCAGTAGAGCCCATCTTTTTTTGTTTTGTAATGTAATTCAAACAAAAATGATCATCTTTTCTTCATCTTGTGCCAACAAAGACATATTTCCTAATAACTTCCTGGCAAACCAGGCTTATGATCCTAGAAGATTCTACTTAGCTTAAGTCCTCAATCTATTTCTATGGTTTAAGTTGCATAGCAACTAGCCTAAGTGAACAGACTATACCAGCTGGGATGTCCTCAAAGAGCCCCCTTGAAATGAGGGCTTCTTCCAAAGCTTTTATCTCACAACTTCCACAATTTATCCAGCAGTGACAAAAGAATTAGGCTCTACCAGCTTGCCTGGCAAACAGCCCCACCCCAGGCAATTTGGTGTCTTTACAGATAAGGCAGCTTTTTCCTTTCTAATTTTGATGAAAGACTTGCTGGCTCAAAAAAGGCTTGAATGAAAGCCAGCTGTTTCTAAATTGATCTGGGAAACCAGTGACAGGTGAGTGCCACATGGTTTTAGGTTGTGTAGCTGCCCAGCTTGAGTTAAGAGAGCCAAACCCAGTATGTAATTAAAAAAAAGCAAAGGGTTGGGTTGGGCAGACTAAGGAATTGTGTATGTGGGAATGAATATCAGGTTGAATATTTCCCCACTGTGCCCAAATAGACTTAGGCAGGCTGCCTCTACCTAAACATTCTCAGAGACTGTTGGCTTTTTCTGAACAGCTTGATATCTATTATAACAAAACTATTGGTTTGGTCACATCAGTCCAACTATTCAATTTTAGCAGAATGGGAAATTTGTCAAATGTATTGATCCAATAACCCCAGAAACAACCTTTTTTTCAGAATGTGTTGCCTAGGTAACCATGCAACTTAATATAGTAATGAAAATGTTAATAATCTGAGCTGCTCCCAAATGTAATGGTCTACCTTGAAAAGATCTGGAGGTGGGGGTGTGGGCGGAGGTGGAAGAAGCATGTGTTAAGAACCTTCTATTTATCAGGCAACATGCTAAGTTCTTTTGTAAAATACTGTAAAGAATACAACCCTTAAGTGTGTGGCACATGATAAATGCTTAGTAAATGCTTCTTCCATTGCTCTTTCCCTCTTTTCCAAATCTTATCTCATTTGATCCTCATGACAGACCTGTAAGGTAGATGCTGTTAATATCAAATTAAAGCAAAGAGAGGTTTAAAGATTTGCCTAGGGTTACAAATATACTAAGTGTCTGGGACTGGATTTGAATTCAGGTCCTACCTGACTCAGCCCCAGTACTCTATCCACTAGGACACCTAAAGCTAGAAGTGCTCTTGAAGATCATTAGTCCAAATGGTCCCAACCAAGTTCTGTGTGTGTGTGTGTGTGTGTGTGCACCTGATGGATCTGCTTTGGCAGTCCTAAAATTTGTCTCTGTGTAGAAAGGCTTTGGCGTCCAAACAAGGCAGTGAATCCCCTACGAATTCACCCCCAGCAATGACTAATGATCACAACTCCATGGCTAGAGCTTAATGTTTTTGAGGAAAAAAAAATAACTTTGATATCAACTAAGATACAACTCTTTCTATGCTTAGTAATTTACCACTTAGTATTAATGCTAGATCTACAGGAAAAAAAGGTGTTTTTCATAAGGACATAGAAAGAGACAATATGTGATACCTAGAAGTGGAAGGGAAAGTGCTACAAAGGGATGGAGGGAATAGAATAAAGGAAACAGATTCTATTGCAGGAGTGAAAGGACATCAGTATCAGTTAAATCAGGGGTATTTATCCTGGGCTTCACAAACCTTCAAAAGGTTCGTGGATAGATTGCAGAGAGTCAATGAAACTGACTGGGGAAATTTTTACCCTGAACAAAGTCCAGATAGAAGATGCATTCTCTGTAGTCTAGTGGTTATTAATCTAGCATCTGTCAGCTTTTTAAATATTATTTTGATAACTATATCTCAATATAATTTATTTCCTTTATAATCTTATATATTTTAATTTATACATTTGAAAGGATATCATTTTTAGGAATCCATATGTATTCACCAGAGTGCCAAAGGGTTCCTGACCAATAGAACAAGGTTAAAAACCCCTAATCCAGTTCAATTCTAACCTGCCACATGGCCAATAATAGGCTTTATAAACAAGGTGTGTTGGAGCTCACCAATTGTTAAATTTTCTGTTAGCATTTATACCTTGAAAATCAGCAAATGCTACAAATCAAGGCCTAATTTATTGTTTTATTGATCATCATTTTGTTGATCACATAAAATAAAGTGATGGAGATAATGTTAATAATCAAATTATACTTTAAAATGTATGTTGTGTTTTCAGAGAGACAGTTATTAAACACTTACCTGCACACCCCTGTTTACAACATCCCTAATTCAGCCTCCACTCAGAGACTTCTGTGTCTAGGAGTTATGAAGAGAGAACCACAATAAAGAATGTTATCAAGGAAATGAATGATCCAAGAAGAAAAAAGTGCTGGGATTGTGGTGGAATTGACATATAACTGATGACCAACTCATGTGCTATCAAGAGAAGTTATGAGAAATTGAGACAAGCCCCAGGCATATTGAATGAACCCCCTGTGGAGAACTTTTGGGAAAACATGCATATGAGTCTCATGTGGTAGGAAGGTATAGATAGGTTACAATATTAATCAGTGAAAGCAATACTCACATGAAGATCACAGATGCATTGGCATATTGGGTAAATTATGAAACTTTTCCTCAATTTATGAGTAGTTTTTCTTCTTACCCTAAAAAAGCTAAAACTATCCCACAATAATCTGGTAAGCAGGTAGTATATCATTGGCCCCCTTTTCCAAATGAAGAAAATGTCTAATGATCTTAAATGACTTGTACAAGACCAACCCTTGAAACTAGTTCTTGGGATTCTGAGTCCTGAGCTCTTTCCAGAACCCTATGCTATTTCTCTAATATTAGGTCATGACTAGAAGTTTATAATAGCACCACTTTCAAATATCCTTTGCTTTCTAACTCTCAGTGTTTGGTGTAATAATCAAAGTGTGGAAACAGAAATAAGTGAAAATGAAAGTGGTTATTTTCCAACTAACTTGGCCTCCTCCTTCCCAGATTTACTGTATTAAAAGCCCAAATATTCTATTAGCATTCTTTTCTTCTAAGGCCATTGTTCAAGTCTTGGGAAGGATTTGTGGTGTGAGAGAGTCATAGAAACACAGATTGTTAGAATGGTAAGGAACCTTAGAAGTGATCTAATTCAACTCCTGCTGACTAAGAAACTGAGGACCTTATCATTGATAGAAAATATCCTCATATACCTGGTAAGTAGCAGCATTCCCCCCTCCTCCCCCAACCCAAATGGTGTAGTTGAAAAAAAGTGAATTTGGAGTAAAAGAACTTGGTTTAAATTCTAGTTCTGCTACTTACTACTTGTGTTGACTTTGGTGAATTAATTATATCGCTGACCCTTAATTTCTTGATTTATAAAATTAGAAAACTGGAATGGAGTGAGGAGAGAATTGAGGTACGTAGGCAAATTAGATGAGTATTGCAATATTCCAAGAGAGAGGCAATGAAGTCCTGAACTAGGGTGAGGGATGTGCGAGTGGAGAATTGAAGATATATGCAGGACATGTTGGATAGAAAGATTATAAATTTTGGCAATTGATAGGATTGGGGGATTAGCAAGAGTGATGACTTGCGGATGACTTTAATGTGGTGACTTAAAGAACAGCACTGCCCGCAAAAGAAATAGGAAGGTTCAGAAGACCTCAGATACTTGACACTTACTAGCTGTGTGACCTTGGGCAAGTCACTTAACTCCAATTGTCTTACCTTCCCCCCTCCAAAAAAAAGAAAAGATAATTCTGTTTTGGACCTGTTGAGTATGGGATGTGTAGGCAATACGCAATTTTAAATGTCCCCTAGATACTTTTTGGTGTCATGACCTTCTGGATGTTGAGAAGTCTAAGGAGGAGGCAGGAGATCAAGCATGTCCACTACTGGCCTCAAGCTATTGTGACCTTGTGGTTCTCGAGTAATCTTATAAGGAGAAGCTTATACAATGTGTAAATAAAGTGTAAACTTTTCGGTTTTTCAAAGTGAAAATAACCCATTTATAATCACTTGCTTACAAATAACAAATGCTCAATAAATATTTGCCAGTAATTGACTAAACTATCTATTCTCTGCTTACTTGGCTTTTAGGAATACTTAGCTTTCTTCAAAGTTCAGCTCAAATCCATTCATGAGGACTGTTGATCTGCCTATTATTACCAAACTGCCCTCATTAGCTTATACACATTTTGTTGATTTCTTGTACATAATATATATGTACACATACACACATGTATATACGTGAGTATAATGTTGCCCCCACTCCCTCATATATACCTTAAAGGCACAGACTATTTTATTTTTTTCTTTATATCTCCAGTATCTCACACAGTGCCTTTCATATAGTAGTACTTACTAATTGTTTTAATAAATGACTTCAATAAATGATTGATTGGTTCAACTAACCTGGTTGTTGATGTAGATTCAGCCCATACCTTACCAATAAGTAAGGGAATGGGAAAAGGTTTTCTAAAGGGTCATTGCCTTAAAGATTCTGAAGCAACCAGATGTGAAAAGAGTATTCTCTCATTTTGAAGTATCCACCCTGTGAACTTACTGTTATTCCGAGGATTTAAGTCAGCATATCATTTTTATACCTACATCAACGTTTGTATGCTCTATGGAACAAAGGTTTATGCTCCAATGCCAGAGCTAACATTAAAAAAAATCCATCATATTTTACTCCTTTCAGTTTGAGCAGAATGTTGAAATACGACTTAGGAAATTATCCCCCCCAATTCATTTTTAATAAAAAGTGGGAACTGGATATGAGTTTTTAATAACACCTATGTATGCATTTAACTTTTATTTTTTATATATAAGAAGTGGAGTATGAGCTTTAGGCACACCCAATTAAGCTTTTCAAATAAAAAAATGAAAAGTTGGAAGTATTTTTGTGTTGCAGATTCCTTCAGGGTGCAGGAAAGGGACATTTTCATTTTTGGAGATTAAAAAACTATTTTCTTTGTCCTTTCCTTATATCTTCTCCCATTTTTCCTCTTTAATACCATCGATATAATTATAGAATGAAATTCAGCACCGCAGTTAAGTCTAGATGACACTCCACACTTACACCAGCTGCCTCTCCTCTTACTTGCCACCTTTCATGTATCCATTACTGAACTGTTCTTCCACCTCTTTGTTTCTTCCATTTCTCACCTAATTTCCTTTACTCTCCTTCCTGACCTGCTTGGTACCAGAAAGACAGAGGTTAATAAGTGCTGGCTGTAATTTGTCTCCCTGTATGATGTTGATGGAAGGTAAAGGAGTATGGAGAACTCACTCTCGAGGCTATTCTTTACAGGAGTTTTATCAACTGGAATAGTTCTTGGATCAGTTTGGAATTGAATAGTAGGTCAGTAGCAGACTTAGCCAGGGTTGAGAGAAGATTCATTACTTGTTAGTTGTCTTTGCTTCCACGAAGTGGAAAGAGCCCTACCTCAGGAGTCTGGGGACCCAAGTTTAAATCCTGGGTCTGTTACTTATATTATGTGTGACTTTCAATAAATTTCTTAACCTCTTCAGGCTTTCGTCTACTCATCTGTTAAATGAGAGATTAGGCTTGATGAGTTCTCTAGTCCTTTCCAACTACATAAGGCTCTGAAATTACATCCCATCATTGCACATTCTGCTTTAAGGCCCAACAGATTTTCTATAGTATTTTTGCATTTTACCGAAGAAATATACAGATTAAGCAAAATTTAAGAAAAAAATCTACATAAGCTTTTTACCTTTCTTTCTTTCTTTTTTTAAAATGAGACACTAAAACTGTTACTTGAATGATTACTTTGTCCCTAGACTTCACAAATCCTTATAGCTCATCCTGGTTTTGAAACCAACAGACATGTTTGCTGGGGGTAGGGGCATTTGACAGTATTTATCTTATTCTTAATAAAAGAAACTTGAACCAGGTGAGCTATAGTCCTCTTGTATCTAGGTTAGTTTTTTTTTTTTTTAAATAATAAAAAGTACAAGTTCTGGCATATTGTTGCTTCCTTTTATAGTCTTATTTGAGTATACTCAGGGAAATCACTATTTGTATATCAAGGCATCCCCACCCCCACTTCATATTTAATAAGTACACAAAAAAGGTACTTCCTGTAACTAGTCAGTCCTTATCAAAAGGGGATTCTTTTTAGGGAAGTTATTGTTAATTCAGCAAAGTTAAACACAGTGAAAACTTGGAAGAAGTGAGTTCCTGACTCAACTAAAAGTCAGTTTTCAAAATAATCATTTGTTTGTGTTCAATTGGTTGTTAGTTCAGGTTTGTTCTACCTCCTATCCTCCCCACCCGCAAACCCCTCTCTACCACCATTCATGTATGGGAACACAGTCCTAATCTCAGTTCTCATCTTTCTCATTTGTCAAATGAGAATGTGGAAGCAGATAATATTTCCAATCCCAATTTTAAAAATATTATGAAAGCATTCAAAAAGTATTCTAGTCTGAAGCCTTTGGGCTAATCTAAGACAGAAACCCTTATCAGTCTTTCTTTAAGGATCAATTCTCAAATAATGTTCTGTTCCTCTTGTTTTGACTAACCCAAGTAGGATTCCTCCCTCAAAGTTATTAAGTGGTGACTAGGCAAGGACAAAACAAGGGCCTTAGAGAATGATCTACTAAAAAGTAGTAGCGCCTTTCCCAATGCTTTGAAGGGATTTGGGTAAAGATCTACCTAAGATTAGGAAGAAGTCACTGATTTCTGTCGCTAGTGAGTAACTTTCAGGGATTGGGAGAGTGGACTCTTTGAGCAGTGTCCATAGCAGGGTTGAGTGGTTTTTGGAAAGTGCTTCCCCCAAATTAAGTGACTATTGTTTTGGATTTTTTGATGAAGATAAAAAGTTAACTTTCTCCTTTCCCTGAGTTGCATAACCATGTTTTATCATATTACATAATTTCCTTGTTCAAGAATCCAAGTGTTATTTCAAAATACCTTGTGTTAGAGACATATCTAAGTACATCAAATGACTCTGCTAGTTTGGACATTTTTTCTCTCTAAGCAGATCAGTGCTTGGGCTAAAATAATGAGAATTATAAAAATGATTCTGGAAGGCTTTGGCTACAACACAGCATATTATTAACTTTGTTTTCCTTTGACAAGAAAGTTGGACTAGATCAGTAGAGGTCCACACACCAAAGAGTTTTTGAACAGATTTAAGGGAGTCCATGATCTTGTAAGAGAAAATATTTACATCTTTATTTACACCAAGCTCTAATAGGAAATTCACATTTCTTTCAATTATGAACATAAGCTACAAACCATTATTCTTAGAAGGGGTCCATTGGCTTTATCAGACTGCCAAAGAGGCCTATGGCACAAGAAAGTTTAAAACTATCTGGACTTTATAGTCTTTAATATGGCTCCCTATGAACTATGTTGCAATACAATCCATTTTATTTTAGAGAAACTCATTACTAACACTTTCATTCTCACAATAAACTGGACTCTATCTCTTCATAACTTTCATATACTAATCCTGGTTATGTCCTCCAGAGATGAACGAAGAACCAGGATCACCACCCAATTATCCAGACTGCCTGTCTAGGGATCTTTCCACTGAGGAGAGAGAAGCAGGGGACCTTCAAAGTTCACCTCTTCCTGGTTTCAGATGCACTATTGTTAAAATAGTGTATGAAGGACTAGGGGCAAAAAAATGGAACAGAAATAGCCAGGGCCAAGATTTACCAAGGCATTGAACTAACTTAGCCAAGAATGCTTTTTTTTTTTTAATTTTTGGACTTGCTACATCTTTAGCTGGGTTACTATTAAACTAATCCTGAAAATAGATATCCCTGCTCCTTATTTAATGAGTTTAAAGAATTTTATAAATGCTACTTTATTTCCATATTTCTGTACAGTTCTTTTGTGCAGAGATAGTGGGGTAGCAAGGTGGTGTGATGACAATGTGATGTTCACAGCATTTATTCAAACACCAGAAAGCTGAAGACCAACACCAGAAAGCCAAATCTATCATAGCAACCAAGAAATTGGTACACATAACCAATGCAGTGAGCACCAACATCCCCAAGCCTTCCCTCCATCAGGCCTTCAAAACAAAACAGGTTCCCTTCAGCAAAAATGTGCCTCTCTCACTCACACTAGCTGCTCTGCCTCTGTGCTACTTGCTCCCAGATCTGCTTAGTGCTCTCCCTTTCTCCTTCCTGCTCCACCCTTCCTGTTCCACCCTTTCAGCAAGTTCCTCCCACTGTGGACTCCATGTGATTACATTTGGCCTATTAAGGACAGAGAATGCCTTTAAATTTCCTTATGCCTATTAAGGGGCTGGGAAGATCATCAAATTGCCATTTCCATTACATTTGGCCCCAAGATCTTTCATGTCCCTAACACAGGTCAATGGGAGTTTAAGAGTAATTGGTGTCAACAGAATTTTACAGCAATATAACAGGGATGATACACAATAAACAGAAAACAATACCTTAAGGTGAGGCTTGAGCACAAGAACCCCATCATTCCCCTAACTCACTTAACTGTGAAATCTTATCCAGCACCTCCAAAAGAGGGTGCTCTACTTCCCCAATTAGTAGAGTCAGAATTAGGTGCTTACGAGCAGGAGGAGCCATCTTAACTATGATATTTCTGTGAAGAACTGCTAAAGGGATATCGTGATATGCATTTGCATCTCCAACCATGATAGCAGTTTTCATTATGTCCTCCTTTAGCTCTCTCATATAGTCTCTAAGTGAGAACCAGGGTCTATCTCCACCAGGCCACATAGAGTGAGTTGGTTATTGCATCTCTCTGCAATTAAAGCTAATAGATTAGTTGCATTATTGCCTCCTTGCAAATGGTAATCCCTAAGAGTTTGATGTACAAAAGGATTCTCACTAATACCTATTAATTTCAAGCAATTCATACTATCTATAGATACTTCTCTGGTTCCTTTGTCACTGATTCTCACCATCCAAGACACTAATGATTCTCCCATCCTCTGGGTGAATCACCTTAATATATCAGTAACATCTTGTTGAGTGAAAACCACAAATATGTGAACTCTGTTTGGCTCCAGTGATTTTCCTGCTTTCTTTTTCGTATGGGGCAAACTTCTGCATTGGAAGCCTCCTCATGTAACTTTGTTCCATTCTCCTCACATGCATTCTCCTGGCAGTTATTAGGGTAACTATGCCCAGCCTGTACAAAAACTGTATGCACATTCCTTTTGTTAGTTTTTCCTTTCCTTTCAGCTAAATGAACAGTAGCTTGTTTTTCTACCACCTGAGACCTTCCAGCTTACTTTTCTAATAGAGATCCAAAGTGTTGTGGCACAGAAAAAATTATCATGCAAACCAGCCAACTCCCTTTCCATCTGAGCTTTTTCCTCCAGCAGCTTATTTCTACTTTTAAATGTAAGACAATAACTTGTTAGCAAGGCCCAGCCTCTCCTACACACCCCTGCCAGTTCTTTCCCCAGTTCTATTGGTATTCCTTGCAAACATGTTTCCAAATCGCTGGATTCTCCCTTATGTAGCCACAGTTCCCAGTTTTCACAGTGCCTTGTGCTTTTAGCTCATTCTTTTTCTAGGGAGGAATAAGGTCAATCCTCCCATCCTGAGATATCAATTTCCTTCTCTAAAGCCCTTCTGCCTCCAAAAAGAGGTCTGTTATTTTGTGATCCCATCCTTGTCACCAAATATTATGCCAATGTAATATTCACAGCACTCATGGTGGCTATGAATATGCTGGTGTAGTTCTGAATCACAAAATGTAATAGACGCTCCACATGGAAGACAGAACTAAAACATTTATTCAAACATCAGAAAGCTGAATCACAACACCAGAAAGTCAAATCCATCATAGCAACCAAAAAGTTGGTACACATAACCAATGCAGTGAGCATTCCCCAAGACTTCCCTTCATCAGGCCTTCAAAAAAAACAGTCTCCCTTAAGCAAAAATGTCCCTCTTTCACTCATACTAGCTACTCTGCCTCTGTGCTGGTTGCTCCCAGTTCTGCTAGTTATCTCCCGTGGGACAGGGAAGGTCTTAAAATTCCCTTCGGCCTATTAAGGGGAAGAGAAGATTTTCAAATTCCTATTTCCATTACAAGTGGTGAAGTGGATAAGGCGCTATCCTGTAGTCAGGAGGACCTGAGTTCAAATTCAGCCTCAAACACTTAACACTTACTAACTCTGTAACTCTAGGCAAATCATTTTACCCCATTTTCCCCTTGCAACCAAAAAAGAAAACAAGAGAGATGGTTATATCCTTGTAACTACCTGGGGCAGAGCTATAAACTGAACTAAATGATCTCTCTATTCCCTTCAAGCACAAAATTTAATTATCTTGTAATCACAGAGATTCTTCTAAAATTAATAGCCAATTTCAACACAGATGTCAACTACAAGATAATCAGAAATACTGTTTTAAATAATAACTCACATATCTATATTAATTAGTGGTTGACAAAGTGCTTTTCTTACAATAGTCCTATGAGATGGGTTGTACAAATGTGAAATTTTACAGAAGAAGAAACTAAGGTTTTGAGGAGTTAAGTGGCATAGTTATCGTGACACAGGCATAATTATCTGAGAAAGAACTTAAACACTTGTGTCCTGACTCCAATTCCAGTACACTTTCTACTCTGAGAGGTAAGATAAGATTTAATATTCAGTCTCTTTTTTTTACAGCTCATATATTCAGTACAAAATCACAATATCTAACCTACACAGATCATAATTACTATTCAACAATCAATTCAGTTAAATTTAGGAAACCTTTATTAAGCACCTACTAAGCACAACTAATGCTAGACTGGACTCAGGACTTCTAGGTTGGAATCCTTCCTTTGACCCTTTCTAGTTGTATAAACATAGGCACACATAAATGTTAACATCGATATTAAAATTGTCTGAGTCTTGGTTTCCTCATCTTCATCTATAAATTTTGTTATGATATTAGCTAGGTAGTTCATGTAAACTAAGGGCCTCCTTTTAAATATCCATTCTGATTGGTAAATAAGGTCTTCAATGCTTGGCTACTGTTATTGTTTTTGAGGAAGACCAATGATACCATGGATTGACACTTTGACTTGCACATGAGTTGGATTCAAGTGAGAGAGAGTTGTGCCAAGTCATTGGCCTCACTCTCCCTTCCAGAACCATCAAAGTCCAGTGGCAGGAGAAAAAGTCAAGATGACTAGCAATGGACCAGGATGTAGTTGATGACTTTGGTATCTTCTATGTCTGACCAAGCACTAAAAACTCCACAACACTTGCTTCACCTTGCCTTCATGGTCACTGGGATAAATTGTTCTTACCTGCCCATTTTGCCAGGGGAAGTCTTCACTTGCTTGGGGTAGACGTCCCCTAATACACAAATGGGTGAAAGGCCTGTAAGTTAACCTCAACTTGCTTTAGCCCATCTGCCAAGATGGTTTTATGAGGGTGTGACCACTGCACATGCTATAGATTCTTAGAGCCACAAGTGAGAGTTGTGTTATATGAAAGGAAAGAAGGTTAGCATTCCCCTTGATAACAGTGGAAGAGGTCCTAAGTAGCCTTTACAACATATATACAGTTAAGGTATTGCCACCTACTCTGTGATATCTAATCAAGCTCAGCTATTATACTCTAGGGTTATTCCTCAGGGGTTAGCAAGAGTGGGGAACCTGCAGCCTTGAGACCACATGTGGCCTTCTATGTCCTTCAGTGCAGCCTTTTTACTAAGTCCAAGTTTTACATAACAAATACCTTTATTAAGGGGATTTGTTCTGTGAAGTTTGGATTCAGTCAAAGGGCTGCAGTTGGACCTAGATAGTTATATGTGACCTTGAAGCAGCAGATTCTCCATCCCTGGTTAGAGTGTCTTGATATGCTCCAAAACAGAGCAAATTAGCTCTCCTGGTAGTAACCATGTATCTCAACTCAAACCAAGAAAAAAACTAATCTCACCTAAGGGGAACATCCCCAAAGTCAACTGAAAATCAAGAACATGCCTAGAAGCAAAGAGGTTTTTTCCTCCATGAAACTGATCCCAAAGAGAGACTGGGAATGTACTCATTTTATTTCTTAAAGGAAACAAGATTGTGAGGGCACAGTAGAAATATTATATAATCAGGCAATGGAGGCCCAAAGATGAAATTGACATAAAAGATCACAAAGTAACTTAGTGGCATTTCCCTTAGGACATTTTGTATTCCATCAAAACTGGCCTACTAACTTTGCTTACATTCAGATGTCAACACTCAGAGAAAGCATTCAGTCTTCATTTCTATATTTCAAGCATTCTTACATCTTTCAGGGCTCTGTCCCAGTGCCATCTCCTCTGCGTAGCTTTTCTCAAGTTGCATACTGAGAGAGTTCTTTCCCTATTCAGAAATTCCTATGGAATTCTGTCCTTTTTGCTCAGTTAATCTCTGCCTGGTATTATACTTACTAATGTTTATGGCACATACTGCCCCACATCTCAGTAGGAAATATACTCCATGAGATCAGAGACTGGGTCATTTTTTCGTCTTTTTTATATCTAAATTTCCTAGCACAATGTCTAACATAGAGGAGAGATAGAAAGAGATAGACAGAGATAGAGGAGAGACAAAGTTAAGCAGAGATTCAGACACAGAGAGAAAATGTGAGATAGGCAGAGAGACAGAGAGCAACAGAGAGAGACAGAAACAGAGAAAGAGATAGAAACAGAGTCAGAGAGAAGACAGGCATACAAACAGAGACAGAGATGCAGTGACAAAGACAGAAAGAGATACAGATGAGTTCAGGTTAGACTGAACAGCTTCAGCTGACTAAATAACTTTCTAGTTTCCCGGGCAGAATTTTTCTTCTGGAACATATATGCTTGGCAGATATGCAAATCCATCAGACAGTGAGTGGTTAATCAAAGTCTGTTGAAATGAATTGGATCATGTCTCCATATTTATATTCCTACATCTAAAGTAACAAATCAGTGAATAGACTAGAATAAAATAACATACTAATTGCAAAATTAGTGTCAAAAGACTTAGGGAGGGGAGAGGTCTACAAAACCTTCTCCACCTTCTGTGTTGAGTATTTCTCAATTTCACATTTGAATTTGTTGTTACATTTGATTCTTCTCTTTCTCTCACCCCCCCATAGGAATTAGCTAATAAGTTCTATTAACTACATATCTATAACATCTTCTCTTCTCTTCCCGCCATAACCACCCTATTTAAGCCTACATATCACCTCTAAAGATAACCAGTAGCAACTCTATTCTCTCCCTTATCCAAAGCAGGTCAGGTCACCAACAGATTAGTCTTCTTTATGCAAGTCATTCCACTTCTCAACATCTCCAAATATCTTCTTATTGCCGAATGAGGAAAGTTCAAACTCCTTTTGCCTACTGTTCAAGGCTCTTCACAAGTAGCTTTTCTCTTAACTTGTTCTGCACACCTCCATATTCTCTATGCTCTAGCCAAGTCAGATTAGGAGCTGTGCCCTGAATATGACCTATACTTTCCCACCTCTATGTCCACTTGCTTGTGATGCACTCCTATCTCTGTTTGTTCAATTCATGTCATTTGTTGTTGTTCAGTCATTTCAATCATGTCTGACTGACCCTGTGATCCTATTTACAGTGCTTTGTCATTTTCTTCTCTTGCTCATGTTACAGATGAGGAAACTGAGAGAAAGAGGATTAAGTGACTTGCCCAGGGTCACACAGCTAGTAAGTGTCCGAGGCCAGATTTGAACTCTGGTGTTCCTTGCTCCAGGCCTGGTGCTCTATCCACTGAGTCACCTGGGTGCCTTTGTTCAATTTGTACCCATCCTTTAAGACTCAATCCAAATACCTTTACCTCTAGGAAGCCTTTCTTTACATTTGTTAGTGATTGTACTATTTTCATAGAAGAAGGAGGAGGATGAGAAGGAGGAGGAAAAATGTAGGCATTTTACACATGTTGTCTATTCTGATCCTCACAAAAACCCTGTAAGTTGGTGTTATTATTATCCTCATTTTACAGATAAGAAAAGTGAGGATGAAAGAAGTTACATGACTTGTCCAGGGTCACACAGAAGGACTTTTTGAGGCAGGATTTGAATTTAGGTCTTCTGGATTCAAAACCTAGTACTCTATCTACTGTACCTTATATTTATGATGTAGTCATTGTTACTAGAACTATATATACTTTGTCAAAGTTCCCTGACAGGCTATAAATTTCACAAGGGTAGGATTTTTGTCTTATTTAAACTCTGTGTTTTCTCCAATTCGAGAATGATACTCTGCAAAGTAGAAGACATTAATAGTACATGTTTAGTGACTTGTATACACATAAGATAAGAGCTCATGAAATCACAAGGACTAGAGCCATAAAGAGGTCAGATTCAACACCCTCATTAAACAAATAAGTACACGAAGCACTGAATATACCAAGGCCATACACTGCATCCCAGGCCATTGTCAGCTGTCGTAACTTTTTCTTGTCACAGAATTTCAATGACTTTGGAAGAGAAAGCAAGCCTGACAACTTGGCGCAACTCTACTTCATTAGAATCCAATTCATGCACAAGTAAAGACAGCACCTATGATTTCATTGGTCCTCTTTGAAAATGAAGGAAGAACAGCTACAGTACAGTGCTTGGCATAAAGTAGGTACATATGCAATAAATGATGAATTAAATTGAATTAAAAACAAATGTCCATCCAGAAAGCTGATATGATAGCCCAAGGTCACACATGGGGACCAAACTACATGGACTAGGAGATGAACCCAGGTACTCTGACCACGAGTGCATCCCCTCCCATTCTCCATCATTTTTCAAAGCTAATTTTACATAGAAGACGGAACCTGAACTGAACCTTGAGGAGATATAGGAAGAGAAGAGTCTTAGAAATGGGAACTTGGGTACCAGTGAGGTAGGGTATCATGAAAAGTCATTCTAAATCAATATACAGATTCACAACCTTTATATTTTGGAGGAAGTCAACATTCTTCCCTCACACACACATACATACTAATGAATTTTCCAATCAATGACCATTTCCCTAGATCAAGAATAGCAATTAGCACCTTTCCCTCTCCTGCTGCTCAAGGAGCCGGCTGCCACCATGACACTGTAACCATCAGAACCAGGAAGTTCATGACAAACAGACTTCTTCAGCGTAAACAGATGGTTATAGATGTGCTTCATTCTGGAAAGGCTACAGTGCCCAAGACTGAAATTCAAAAAAAACTGGCCAAGATGTACAAGACAACTCCAGACGTCATTTTTGTCTTTGGATTCAGAAACCATTTTGGTGGTGACAAAACAACAGGATTTGGCATGATTTATGATTCCCTTTACTATGCAAAGAAAAATGAAACAAAGCACAGACTTGCAAGGCATGATATGTATGAGAAGAAAAAGACATCAAGAAAGCAGCAAAAGGAACGCAAAAACAGAATGAAGAGAGTCAGGGTTACTGCCAATGCAAATGTTGGTGCTGGCAAAAAGAAGGAAAAAGGCACAATGGATTATGTTTATCTGTGAAGATAATTTTTCACCAGACCACAAATAAACTATATAAAACTTAAAAAAAGAGAAGAATAGCAATTAGCAAGTCTTAGAACCTACCTTATCTAATACTTGCTTACTTGCTTGAAGAGAAAAAAATTGATCACTTCAGATAAGAGTATTTTGCCTACAATAAAAGCCATTAACAAAGTGTGTCTATTTGCCTAAAATGTATGAATTAGTGTACTCTGAGCTCCCTGACAGGGAGATAGAAGAGGCATCATAATAAAATATTTGAGGCATCTCAGAATTCAAATGGATGTCAGAAATAAATAAGTCAAACTACATCTAAACAAAAATAAAGTCTATATAACCTAGGCCAGGGGGTTACCACCCTATTTGAACCCCTCAATTAAGGGGAAACCCATTGCCCATTGAAGAAGCCCAAGACAAGTGGTATGTGTGTGTTTGTGTGGGTGTGTTTGTGTTTAATGACAAAATCAAAATATGCTTGTACCCATTTTTCTTTGTTCTGCCTTCTAGGACCAAGCAAAATAGATTTAATTACTGGACAAATAAAAGATAACATTCACATGGAAGTCACTGAATAGTATAAAATAATTGTGTATTCACTAAAACAAGAAGCTAAGAAAAGTCTGTCAAAATGGAGAAGCAAACAGTAGTGTCAGAAAGAAGAACCAGAGGACTAGGAGGGAAAAATTCAGTCCTTTAAAAAAAAAATCAGTGGCTGAAAGCTATTAAGTTCACTCTTCTAGTTCAAAGGGACTGGAAACGGCAATTTGTCAGGCAACTGTTGTCACTCTAGATGCCCACAGTGGGTCTCTTTGAAGCCCTTGATTGTCTACAGAAGGCCCTGGCAAGTCTTTCTCTTCTAAGGTCAGTATTTCCTCACTTTAGCACATTTCTGTCACAGTAATTGCGACTCTTCCTAATTCAATCAACAAAAGTGCTTTTCTTCAGAGTCCAAGTTGAAGTGATGTCCATATGTTCTGACTATGTCTACACAATCCATCTGAGTACTCTCTTGCCTTAGATGGACTGAAGCTCTGGCAGAGAGAGAAACAGAGAGAAATGAGAAAGAGACAGAGAGACAGAGAAAAACAGAGACAGAAAGACAGAGACAGAAAAACAGAGAGAGAGACAGAGACAGAGAGAGAGAGACATAAAGACAGACAGAACTAGGGCAACAGACACAGACAGACAGAAACAGACAGAAAGACACAGAGAGACAAAGACAGAGAGGGAGGGAAGTACCAAGAGACAGAGATAGAGAGAGAAATAGGCACAGGCAAAGAAAACAGAGAGACAGAGAAATAGAAACAGAAAGAGACAGAGACAGAACAAAGAAATAGAGAGAGATAGTGGAGAAAATAAAACAGAAAAGGGGAGAGACAGGCAGAGAGAGACACAAAGACAGAGACAAGAGAGTCAGAAAGAGATGGAAAAATAGAAACAGAGGCAGACAAAGAGAAAAAATAAAGCGATGCAGAAAGACATCAGAGAAGACAGACAGAGACAGATAAAACATGGAGATAGGGCAAGAGAGATGAAAAGAAGAGAGGGTGAAAGAGAGGCAAAAGAAAGGGAGAGGAGGAGGGAGGAAAGAGAGAAGGAGGGAAGGGGAAGAGAGGAGGAGGAAGGCAAAAGAGAGAAAGATAGAAAGGGGAAGAAAGAAGGTGAGAGAAAGGAGGGTAGAGAACCTAAAATTAATCTCTCAGCTAGTTAAGATTTATGGAGAGTGAGAGAGTATGTCTCAAAATCTAGTAGGGCCTGTCAGTTTAGGACCTATAGTTTTTATTCCAGGATAGGCAGATTTAGAGAGTGCAGCGACAACCAGACTTTTTATATTCAGTTTTACCACACTAGCCAGTCGAGATGGATGCAGGATATAATAGTGGTAACAACTGATATTTCTAGAATACTTTGCATCTTACAAAAGACCTCCTCACAACTTGTTAAGTATTGCAAGTGTTATTATCCTTATTTTACAGATGGAGAAACTGAGGCTTCAAGAGACTAAGCATATTGCCCTGAGTCTCAGCTAGTAAAATATGGAAGGATGGATTTGAACTCAAATATATCCTCCACTCCAAACTGAATTTTCCTTCCACTATAAAATGCTGCCTTTCCATAATAATTTGCAAAACAAATCATTTTCCATTTGTCCATGGACACTATGTAGATGGAAAGGCAATTGTACCATCGTGAGGCTATACTGGAGAAAAGTAGAGAAAACCTTCAGATGATAATATCTGACATTTACATAGAACTCTTAATGTATGCAAAGCCGTTTATACACATCTTGGCACGTCAGCCTTTCAACAACCCAGCAAGGTTAGTACTGCAGACTGGTGATCACCCAGATAGTCAGTGTTCAAGGCAGGATTCAAACCAGGTCTTGTCTGACATTCAGCCCAGCACTCTTTTCTTGAAAGATGCTTTCTAAGTTCGGTTTTTGATCATGGCTTTCTGGTAGTCCAATAATTTTTAAGTTGTCTCTCCTGGATCTGTTTTCCAGGTCAGTGGTTTTTTCAAGGAGATATTTCACATTGCCTTCTATTTTTTCATTTG
>CM053585.1:124314595-124329875 GCA_028646515.1 Pseudochirops corinnae | reverse complement strand
ACAGTGGTTCTCAACCTTCCTAATGCCGCAACCCTTTAATACTCATATGTGGGTGTATCCGCATGTGGGTGGACTCGCTTGGAGACAGATAGAGGAGCAGTGTCTCGGTTCCTAAGACCATTGGAAATGTGTTTTCCAATGGTCTTAGGTGACCCCATTCAACCCCCAAAGGGGTTGCGACCCACAGGTTGAGAACTGCTGCTCTAGGGCTTCACATAAACAATCCTTATCAGAATAACACTCATGAGGGCACATGATATCAATATAAGCAAACTCTATGCATGTATTTTATTATACACAAAGAGAAACATCATTGAGTGTCTCAGTGGAAACCTCGGTGTCATAATTATCAAAATCATTTACAGCATAACAAGAAATAAGTATAACCAACTTTTAAAAAATATCATAGACTTGGAGGTAAAAGGGACTTTAGAATATGGTAATATAGTCCCGAACACTTATTTTGATGGAATTTTACATCTGCCAGAACAAGGGTCAGAGACTGTAAGTGACTTGTCCAAAGTCAGATATATAGAAGTGGCAGAACTAAGATTTCAATTCAGATTCAATGATTTTAAAGCCAGCACTCTTTCTCCTCTACTACTCATATTGATAGCTTTTGTTGCTGCATAGCCATGGATCCTGCCTTGTTTACTTGCTGCTTCCTCAAATATGCCCACAGCTGCTCCATCTTCAAAAAGTCCTCCCTTGATCCATCCATCCCTGTTAGATATTATGCTGTATCTCTCCTACTTTTTGTAGCTTAAACTCTTTGAGAAGATGAACTACAAGAGGTGACTCCATTTGCTTTCCTCTCACTCTCTTCTTAACTCTCTACAGTCTGGCTTCTGGCCTCATCATTCAATTGAAAGTGCATATTCAAAAGCCACTAATGATCTCTTAATTGCCAAATCTAATGGCATTTTCTCAATCCTTGTTCTTCTTGACTCCTCAGTAGCCTTTGACATTGCTAATCACCCTCTTTTTAGTAATCTCTTCTCTCTAGATTTTCATGGCACCACTCTCCTTGGGTCTACTACTCCCTATCTGATTGTTCTTCAGTCTCCTTTGCTGGATCTTCATCTAGACCACACTCTTGCCACGTGATCTTCATAATCTTCCTAAGACAATTCAAATGGAGGTGATTCAGTTTTCTGGCATGGTACTGATAGACCGTCCAGGTTTCACAGGCTTACAACAATGAGGTTAGCACAACAGTTCTATGGATCTTTAGTTTCCTAGGTAGCCTAATACCTCTTCTCATACTTTCCTTCAGAGCCTCCTAAACACTGAGCTAGTTCTGGTAATGAGTGCATAAACCTCATTATCAATGTTTATATTGCTGGAAAATACACTACCAAAGTAAGTGAACTTATCCACAGCATTCAGAACATATGCATTTGCTGTAAAATGGTATGGGTGATGATGTCTTTTGATTCATGCATAAATTGGATTTAAGTGAGGCAGAGTTGCATGAAGTTGCCAGCCTCACTCTCTCCTCCAGAGTCATCACAGTCCAGTGGTAGAACAGAATCAAGAAAACTGGTGATGGTTCAAGATGGATGACTTTTTGTTCTTTGATGTCTAACCAATCTCTCAGCACTCCACAATGCTAGCTTCAGCTGCCTTCATAGCTGTTTGAATTGTCTTAGGAAGATTCTGAAGATCACCTGGCAAGATAAAGTACCAGACACGGGGGTCCTTACTAGAACTAAACTGCCAAGCATTCAAATTCTACTTCAGAGAGCACAACTCTGATGAACTGGTCATGTTGTTTGAATGCAAAACAAACACTTGCCAAAAAGATTATTTTATGGAGAACTCACACAGGGCAAGTATTCATATAGTGGTCAGAAGAAGCGATACAAGGACACTCTCAAGAACTTTAGAGTTGATCGTGTGCCATGGGAGACACTGGCACAGGACTACTCAGCATGGCATGCCCACATCAGAGAAGGTGCTGTGTTCCAGTAGCAAAGCAGAATTGAAACAGCTCAAAGAAATCCAAGGATAAGCAAACTTAGGATATGCACCCCCAAATGTTCACATGAACTAGTTGTGCTCGACCTGTAATAGAGCATTTTGAGGTTGTATTGCTGTGACTGACCACAGTCAGATGCACTGAAATTTAACTTTAATATAGTGATGTCACTTTGGTTCTCTTCAAGAATGAAGGACAACAACCAACCAACCAGGCCACACTCACTAACTGGATAGCCCACAAGACTCTATTCTGACCCTCCTCTCTTCTCCCTCTATACAATTTTATTTGCTCTCATAAGCTTCCATGGATTTAATTATCAACTCTATGCTGATTATTCTTAACTCTACTTATCCAGACCTAATCTCACTGATGACCTCCAGTCTTAAATCTTGGACTGGTTACTGGCCATTTCAAACCAAATGTCCTATAAATGTCTTTGATTCAAAGTATCCTAAAGCTGACTATATATGTACACATATACATATATCATACATACATATATACTTACATACATACACATATACGTGTACACATACATATTGCTTCAAAGTGCTTCCATCTTTTTAACTTCTCTATTACTGCTTAGGGCATGTTCTGTGACAGTCCTCTGGAAAAAGGGTGTCCCTTACAAGAGGACACAGGGTTTCCCTGTTGGCTCTGACTTTCTACAACTGGGCTCACACTTCCATACTCCCTCAGAGTAGATGCAGATATCAACAGATTAAATCCTTTCATAGGTCCCAGTTTATGTCTAAAGGACAAAATGTGGAGCAGCCAGAGATACTGGAGAAAACAACCCCTTAATGAGCTTGAATCCTGAGAATAACATGTAAAAACAATGAAAGTTCTTTCAATACAAAGCTTTATTGGCAAAGAAGGGGAAGAAGGGAAAGAAGAAAAAAAAGGGGACTCAACATACAACTCGGACATACACACACACATTAACATAAAGTATAACTCACATCAGGGTGTTGTAGTAGTAAGGATCACAGATATATGGGTCCATTAATCTGGAAAGGCACGGACCAAAGAGCCCTTTTGGGGGTGTGATACTTACACTTTAATTTTCGTGGCCACCTGGAGCTGGCTGCATATTAGGATTTGAGGGGATTTCTGGAGTACACAGATATAGAGAGAAAAAACAAGCTAACTGTTGAAGAAATATTTTTTTCATATGCACATCTATACTAACCTTAAAATACATCATTGGCAGGATTTTTCCATTAATAGATTCTATAAGCTACAGCCTCCCTTAAAGGTAGACTGTCACGGTAGTCTCAAAACCACCAGGCCTAATCCCATAACAGGACATCACCAATTCTCCCAGTCACCCAGGCTCACAAGCTAGGTGTCTTCCTCAACTCCTTATTCTTTCTCACCCTCACATTCCATCTGCTGCCAATCTGTTTCAATTCTATGTTTGAAACATCTCTCTCATGTGTTTCCTTTCTTCTCTGACACTGCCATTAACCTGGGACAGGCACTTTTCTTTCCATTACTAGATCCTTCCAATAACCTACTTATTGGTCAGGCTTCTGTCAATTTCTCCCCCTCCCCTAAATTCTCCATTCAGTTTCCAAAGTGATCTTTCTAAAGTTCAATTCTGACCATGTCAATCTCCTACTCCATAAATATCTGTTACCTCCATATTATAAAATCCTCTGTTTGGTGTTTAGAATCTATCCTCCATATTTCCATTTTTATGCCATACACTGTCACTACCATGTGCTCTAAGACAGAATAATATTGGCATCCTTACTGTTCCTTGAACAAGACCCTTCATCTCCAGACTTTAGGCATTGTCATGGACACCCCATGCTTGGCATATTTACTTCATGAAGGAATATCATGACATGGCTATTTCTTACCATTTAGCTCAGGACTTCCCAACATACCGCCTGGGTGCTTGCAGCTGGCCAAAGGATTTTGGGCAGCCCATGAAAAATGTAGGGTTGCTACTTCTCACTCTCCTGTTTGTCATGTGACCTGTGGCAACCAACTATCATCAGTATGTCTCTAGTCTAAGCTATCTGTGGCTGGAAGAAGTTTAGCCTATTTTAATTCTGGTCTATACCCACTGCCAAGTTGTTCAGGTCTGATTTAGTTTAACATCATTTTTTGTGATTAGATCCTAGGTTTTTAGGACTCATTCCCTTAAACCCTTCTATTGCTTTCACTTAAAGACCTAAAAGAAATGTGCTTAAAGTACAGTTTAAATTTATAACCCTGCACTTAGTCTCCCTATACTGATTTCTAAACCCCTTGCTAATGCATTAAACCAAAATTTTCTTCTGAGAAGTGACCTAAAAGCCTCTATGACTCTATATATTGGTCAGAATCTCTGTGTAGAAGAAGAGGAAGCTTAGGTCCAATACCACAGACCATGCTGCCACCCTGACATTCTTGACAATAAGATGACTGAGTTATACTCAGTACTATCCTACCACCATTCACATTTCTACAAGTAAAAACGGATTAGTAGTGATCCATTTGCATAAGAAGGAAAGCATGTTATATTAGAGTTAATCTATTAGACTTCAGGTGGGTTTGGATATTATCTTGCAGATGGTCTCACAAGGACCCTGGGTCTATTTTTTAAGTCATAACACTGAGTAAGCATACAATTGCAGTGTTTTGAAGAGGTTGCTTATCAACAAGCCAGCAGGAAACATCACTAGACAGGAAATAGGAAGACCTTTTGTCATCTCCCCAACTCTTTGTAACCTTGGGCAAGTCACTTAATCCCCTGTGGTAGAGGCAGGATAAGGCATGTATGTGCCCTAGGCAACATTTGAAAATGACAACCCTGTGTTACTGTCCACTGGGGCTTAGATCTATAACCTTAACACCTACAATTTGATTAGGGTTTTTTCTTTTAAAGATACATACTAAGAAAAACAGAATACTTTGCCATTTAAAATGTGTGTATTTGAAATCTGAGTGCAAATTGAAGCATACTTTTTCCATTTTATTTTTCTTGCTTTTTTTTGCAACATGCCCAACATAGAAATGTTTTGAATGATTTCACATGTATAATGGGTATCATACTGCTTGCCTCCTCAATGGGTGGGGGAAGGGCTGGAGGGAGGGAGAGAATTTGAAACTCAAATTTTTTAAAAAATGAATGTTAAAAATTAAAAATTAAATGTGCATGTTTATAAAAAGAAATATTAAAAATGAACCTTGTTGCTCATACCCACCCCTCCTTCAGCCCCAGTGGTTTGTACACTACATGACTATTTCCCAGAATCAAAGAATCTCAGTGACCATCTAGTCCAGTATATGCTTTAAAAAGATTTCTCTGTATGACATGACAGAAAAATCGTCATGCAACCTTTGCTTGAAGATTTCCTGAGGTAAAATTTCCTTTCCTCTTAAGAAAGTCAATTATATTTGTGGAATACTTAGGGAGTCTTTTTATTTATTTGTTTGTTTTAAATATGGAACCAAAATTTGCCTCTTTGCAACTTCTAACCATTTTTTACAGATGACCCTCTCAAGTCAAGCAGAAGTTTAATCTCTTCTGAAAATCTTCTAAATACTTGATGATAGTTAACACCCCCACCCCACTCCCATCAGTCTTCTCTCTTCCCAAGTATCATGCCCAACTATCCTAATATGGCATGAATTTGAGGCCTTTTAAACTGCCATACCTTACCTTCCCCCATCTGGATTCAAAGTAACTTTTTAATGTCTTTATAAAATGCATCACTCATAACCTAAAGTCATAATCCTGAGGTTTGTCTGACCGGGACAGAAGACAATAGAATTGACACCTTCTCATTCTATAGGCCTCCCCTAGTACAGTCTCAAACTGCATTAGATTTTTTTTTTTCTGCCATATCACAGTCTTGGCTCATAATGAGCTTGCAGGCCAATAAAATCCACAAATACTTTTCAGATGTCCAGACAAAACTTGGTCTAACCATTCTTGCTGCATCTTAAATTTATGAAGTTATTTTTTTTAATGAAAGTAATAAAAAGACTTTATATTTACCTATCAAATATCATGTTCTTTGACTCAACTCCATGTTCTCACTTTCAAGATTGTTTTGGATCTAGATGCTATCATCCAGTCCGTTACTTATCCCTCTCATATTTGTGAGAATATGCTGCAAATTTCCAAATCACTGACAAGAAGGTTAAACAACACAGGGCCAAACATAGACCCCTTGGGTATTCTACTAGAGACATACTTCCAAAATATTGACTTCTTTGGGGTCTAGCCATCCAGCCATGTCCAAATTGATCTAATTATACTGTCTTGCAGGGATGGGGAACCTGCTACCTCAAGGCCACCTATGTTCCTCTAGGTCAGCAGTTCTCAATCTGTGGGTTGCGATCCCTTTGGGGGTCAAATGACCCTTTCACAGGGGTCACCTAAGACCATCAGAAAATACATATTTCCAATGGTCTTAGGAACTGAGATACCACTCCTCTATCCGTCTCTAGGCAGGTCCGCCCACATGCAGATATGCCCACATATGAGTATTAAAGGGTTGCAGCATTAGAAAGGTTGAGAATCACTGCTCTAGGTCCTCAAGTGTGGCTCTTTGACTGAATCAGTCATTCACAAATCATCTCTTCACCAAGCTAAACATTCAGTACCTTCAACTATTCCTTATATTCTTTATATTAATTAAAGACCCTTCTTCTGTCCTGGTCACCTTCCTCTAGATGCTCTCCAATTTATCATCTTTCTACAAGTTATCTTGACTTTTGTCCTGCCACTGGCCTCCAATGACTCTGGCAGAGAGAGCGAGTCTGAAAACATTGTGCAATCTGCCTCACTTAAATTCAGTTCACCAGCAAGTCCAGACATCACTCCATGATGTCATCAAACCTCTTTGAGAACAAAGGATGAACATCAACAACCTATCGGTGCTTTTCCGAAAGACACTGGACTTTACTCTATACCTTTGCATTTTCTAAGAGAATAGCATTAGAGTTTTTATCAAGTGCTTTGCTACAATCTAGGTGAACAACATCTATGTCATTTCCCTGACCTACCAAACTAGTAGACTTATCAAAAAAGGAAGTAAAATTAGTGTGGGTGGCATCACCTCTTCTTGATAAATCTTTGTGATTCCCTGCTTCCTTTTCTAGATGTTCGCTAGTAATATTTTTAATAATACGCTCTAAAATTTCCCTAGGGATTGAAGTCAAGTTCATTGGTTTATAGGTTGCACAACATATTACATTATTTTTCTCTTTCTTTTTCAAAGTTATCACATTTCCTGTTTTCCAATTATCTGTTATATCTCCTCCTAGTCACACAGTTTTCTACATATCACTCCTGGCTCAGTATACCCACTTGCCTACCTATACATCTGATGATTCTCTATGACCCAATTTTTCCATTTCTAAAATGGATCAATGTTTTATAAGTAAAATGAGATAATAGTTCAAAATTGTTGGATCCAGATCCGGTTGGGAAGAGACCTCAGAGATCACCTACTCCAAGACATTCATTTTGTAGAGGAAGAAAAGAAGTTCTACAGGTCACACATGTAATAAGAATCAGAGACAAGATTAGAAGCTAGGTCCTCTGACTCAAGGTTCATACTCCTTTGACTATTATCATTAATATTACGCAATTATTAATTGTACCTTATTTTAGTAAGAAGCATCTAAAAGAAACATATAGTGGTATAGTGGAAAGAAACCAGAGGACTTGGCTTAAAAAATAGTATGTCCTAAAGCAATCACTTCAAATGTCTTGTTAAACAACTTCTATGGTATTGCATTCAACTATTCATATCATCCTTTAGGAAAGACACTGATAGGTTGTTGATGTTCATCCTTTGTTCTCAAAGAGGTTCAATGACATCATGGAGTGATGTCTGGACTTGCTGGTGAACTGGATGTAAGTGAGGCAGATTGCACAATGTTTTCAGCCTCGCTCTCTCTGCCAGAGTCATTGGAAGCCAGTGGCGGGACAAAAGTCAAGATGACTTGTGGAAAGATGATAAATTGGAGAGCGTCTAGAGGAAGGTGACCAGGACAGAGAATGGTCTTTAATCAATATAAGTAATATAAGGAATAGTTGAAGGTACTGAATGTTTAGCTTGGGGAAGAGATGACTTATGAAGGAGATAGGAACCATCTTTAAGGATCTGGTCAATTATGAAAAAAGGTAGAGTAGTGCAGGAAGTGCTAGACTTGGGAGTCAGAAAGACCTAGGTTCAAATCCACCTCAGACACTTACTAGCTAAATGACCCAGCTTAAGTCATTTAACCACTCCTTGCCTCAGTCCCCTTACCTGTAGAATGAGAGTATTGGAACCATGGCTTCTAAGTTCCCTTCCAGTTCTAATTCTATGATCTTATGGAAAAGAGATCAGACCCCATATGCTTGGCCATTGAAGGCAGAACCAAGAACATTGTGTAAAAGCTGAAAAGAGGTCAATTGATGATTTATATAAGGGAAAATTTCCTAATAATTAGAGCTCTCCAATAGTGGAACAGACTGCCTTGGGAGGTAGTATATTTTGCATCCGTTCCTAGAAGCCTTCAAGCAGAGGCTGAATGACCACTTATAGAGGAAACTTTAATAATGAATTGGGTTAAAAGCCTTGGAAGCCTCTTCCCAAACTGAGACTCGAGAATTTTGTGAGTTTACATGATCCTCTAAGGTTTGCTGCTTCCGGGTTCTAAATGAATAATATAAATATCCATGCCCACTCCCTAATTAAGCATTTCTTTAGTGTTTGCTATACATTCAGCGGCAACATATATTATTAAGCCACTGCCCTGGGTGCAGAGAGCACTAGGTTAAGTTTTGAGAGAGATACTTCAAAAGCACCAAGATTCATGACCTCATCCAAGTGGTCATTTCTTCCATGGAGACCAAATTCCAACCTCTTCACAGTGTAACAGGTGGTCTTCTAGAATTTTAACCTGGGATTGAGCTTTCCCAAATTCAATAAGACTGGTCCTTGGCCAGCAAGTACATGGACCATAATGGAGTCCTTAGCTGAAGTCCTTCCATATTACTATAATCCACCATAACTTGTGCTCCAGTGTCATAACCTTTGAGAATAGAAAGTCACTCCTACCCCATGATAGGGTTCTGGAGCAAGAGTTGATTAAAAGATATAAAGGGATGATTAAAATAAAAGTCTAGGCACTTCATTAAAGCTACAGTGCTAATGATTCAATAAATCATGTGTATAAAAAGTTGAAACACTGAATATTCTTGGTGTCTCTCGCCCCCTACTCATATGTCCATGGAGATGAGCCATAATGAATTTGAAAGTTGTATCTGATTAAATCCTAGGGACAGGAGAGGATCATGGAGGAAAGAAAGCAAACCTTTACTAAGCGCTTACACAGTGCCAGAATTATGCTAAGCATTTCACAAATATTTTCTCATTTTACCCTCATTACAACCCTGTGAAGTAGGTGCTATTATTAACCCCATTTTACAGTTGAGAAAACTGAGGTAGGTGGCAAATAACTGAATAGTAAGTTTCCAAGGTCACATTTGAACTCAGATCTTTCTGACTCTAGATCCAGAGCTCTATCCATGTGGGTGGCAGAAATATAGACAGAAGTATCTTCAGTGAAATGAATTAGATTATGTAACCATTGATACGACTTTTGTCTGATGGTTCTATAATCTTCATCAGAGCACCAGCTTAAAGGAGTAGACCGAGTGCCAGACTTGGAGCTAGGAAAATCTGTTTTCTAATCCCACCTCTAATATTAAGTCCCAAGCCTGGGAGACGTGTTTAAGTTCTCTGAAGCACAATTTCATTATCTGTAAAGTAGAATGATAACAGTTACCTCATAGGGGTGTTCTGAGATTTAAATGAAATAATGTGTGTAATGTTCTATGTAAATTTAAAAGTTCTATCCAATCCTAGTTTTGGTTTTTTTTTAATTATTATTCCCATTTTGTAGTTGTAAATTAAAGGATAGGTCTTGCTATGACTTGTACAAAGAAGGCTCATAATTCCAGTAAAATGCTCTTACTCCCAGCTTCCATCTACCTCTGCTCTGATGCTATTTTCTAGCAGTCATTATACTGCCTTATTTTCTCACATGAGTTTGAATGGTCTTAATATGTTGTTGTCACTTGAAATAGATGCTTTAAAACATTTTAAATTTTCCCCGAGGTCCCAGGGGAAAAGGACACAATTTTATGAGTCAAATAAACCAATAAATTAGAAATCATCTTCTAATATCAATGTCAACCACATTTTAAGCTTCCTTTCTCAATATTACCCATTCAAAACTATTTTCTAAGGCATACTCCTCAGGGATTTGTCACTTACTCAAGTGAAAAAGTTCATCTCCAGAGAAAGAGAAAGCTAAGCCTTGACATCTGAGGAACAGTTCCTACAGTATATGCACAGTCACTCTTCACTGCACAATGGAGTGATAACAGTACAAAAACAGAAATGAATACTGGGCTAGCCACTGCCTCCACCCTCATGGCTTCCAAACCCTACATTCCTAATGCTAATGTGCACTTTATGACATGTCACAGCACATGACAACTCTGGCAGGTAACATACAATGACCAGGTAGAACAGAGCATCCCATATGATTTGACTTGAACAAACCTACTGATCCCTATGGCAGCTGGCCAGGTTTAATTTTTTTCATTCTCCTTGGCTAGCTGGTGGGCCCAATTTTCTTTTTCACTTAGCTAAAATGGAATAGATAAAAAAATCAGGCAGTAGGTCTAATACCCTGGAAGCCCAAGGGCAGCCTGGTTCATTTGCTGCCTACTACTATGGGGTGAATTGGTAATTTGATCTCCATTACTTTTTACTACACTGGTGTGCTGAGCATCATTATGAGGTTCTATTTAAAGCAAATAAGGAAGACTTTCTTTGCCTCTTATGGGCACATCCCTGAGGGTGATGCTAGGGGTTAGGATGTTTCTTTACCATTCATGTCTATAACTTCAGGATGGATGGTGCAGAGAAGAGGGTTGGATTCCATGAGGTATGTTTGAGTCAATGGTTTTGTCAGAAAGCATGTGAATATCTATTCACACAGATGGTATTGAGAAAGGAAAAAAATACTTATCTTAGAGTCAGAGGTCCAGCTCAGACACTTGCTGATTGAGCGATCTATGGAAATTATAAAAATTTCCTCAATCTTATTATATTTATAGTCTGTCTGACAAAGTTCATTCAAATCAACATTACTTAAGTACCTACAATGTGTAAGGCATTGGAGACACAAAGACAAAACTGAAGTAGTTTCAGATCCCATAGAGTTGACATTCTATTAGGGAAATATAACAGGCACAAAGATGAGTAAATACAAGGTAATTTATAAGAGGACTAATACATGTGGGGTGGGAGTGGTTGTAAGAGAAGACCATACTTCAAAGCAGTACCTGAAGTGAAATTTAAAGGCATTTAAATTGAAAGGATTCTAACAGGCAAGAGTCATAGGATAGTAGATTTTGTGGTCAGAAGAACTTTGAAAGTCATCAAGTGTGATATCCTCATTTGACAGATAAGAAAACCAAGACTAGAAGAATTTAGATGATTTGAGTACTTTGATCTACTACAACTAGACTTTTTGAGTAGGGGTAATGATATGGTCAAACCTTTACTTGAAATTCATTTTGGCAGACATATGAGCATGTATCAGAAAGAAGGGGAAAAGCAATGAGGAGACAACTGCAATAGTAAAATAAACTATATTGAGACCCTGAACTAGAGTGAATGTAGAGAAAACAGATATAAGTGATGATTTATATGTGATGGAGGTAGACTTGACAAGACCTGGCATTGATGATGACTACAAGGGAGAGGGTAGAATTGAGGATAGATGCTAAGAGTGGCAAAGGTACATTTTTCCAATACTAGACTTCTCCCAAAAAAGTGAGAGTTGTCCTCAATTTTGACCATGATAGTTTAGAAAGGGAATTGACGAATTGAAGCATGCCCAGAAAAGAGTATATAGAATAATTCAAGGACCAAAAACTAGGTCAAAGAAAGATCAGAATTCAGAATGTTTCACATTCAAAAAAAGATTCAATGTTGGGGTCGCAGGATGATATATGTCTTCAAGTTATCAAAGGGCTCTCATGTGCAAGAGGGATTAGTCTTCTTCTTGGTCTTAGACAACAGAAGTAGGAATGATGAATAGAAGTAGGGAAGAAACAGGTTTTTGCTTTGATACAAAGAATATCTTGCTAACATAGCTTTCCCAAAATAAAATGGACTGCCTTAGGAGTAGTGAGTTTGCCATCCTTAAAAATTCTCCAGAAAAGACATCTCCAGATGATCACTTTGTGTGGATGTGGTAAAGGGTATTTCTATGCAGATATAGAATATATGGGCTGGATAATCTCAGAGGTTAGTGACTTGATGATTCATTTATTAACTACCTACAGTATTTGTGAAAATGAATCTTTTCTTTTTCTTCTTTACACATACACACACACACACACACACACACACACACACACATACACGTGACCCTGGATTCTCAAAGGCTGACTATACTAGCAAAGCATAGGCTCTGAAAGATTATACCAAGTTAGGAAGTGTTTAAGGATAACGATAGCAGCAGATTGTGTCAGCTGTCCAAGGATCAGCCTATGTACAGAGAGATTCATCAACAATAATCTGGTATTGAATATTTTGGCTATGATACTCCACACAATAATAATTTGTTAGCTTAAGTAAGTACAGAAAAATCTGTGCTATTGTATGAACTGGGGACTTTCCAAAGGAACCATCAAATTAAATCCTAGTTGGTCCATGTCTTAGTAGCTAAGTCACAGGGAATTGCATGAGGCAAACAGAGGTTATGTGACTTGCCCTGAAACACACAGCTAGTAAATGTCAGAGGTAGAATTTAAATCCATGTCTTCCTGAAACCAAGCCCAATACTATAGACCCTACACACATGGTCTTTTTGGTTTAAATAAATGTCTAAAAAATACTGACCAAGACTATCAGCAACTAAAAGAATTTGAGAAATGAGCATTTGCCTCATACTTATGAAATTCAAGTGCAATTTTCTTTATTGGCCCCCAAGGAATGACTGTAAAATTAATTAATTCAGTGCAATAAACATTCATTAAGTGCCTCTTATGTTCATTGTGCACCATGCTTGTTGGAAATTCCAAAGTGAAATAAAACAGTCTCTGCCCTCCAGAAGCTTATTACCCAATTTCAGGTCAAACATAAATAAATAAATAAATAAATGATCAAAGTTGATCTCAGAATAATAAACTTGATCCTAATTAGTAAATTTCTAAATAAGTATTCTCATTTTCCTGGCTTTTAGTTCAAGCTTTCTCTTTAGCCAGGGCACATGCCTTAGCTTATTGAATGTGCATGATGGTGGTGGTGAAAAATGATTGTGCTTCCAAGTTGTTTCTGCCAGGAATATTTGCATTTTAACTAAAAGAGGACCCCAGGAAGGGAGCAAGAATGAACATGAATGAAAAAATGAATGAATTTTCAGGCATCAGTGGGGGAGACGACCTCTCTAGGCCCTTATGTATCATGCCACTTATGTGACCACTCCCTTTATCTATGAATAAAGACTCTTTCTGTGTAATGGAGGGTGGGGGGGAGGAAGGACAAATTTTTACCCAACCTTGACTTCACCCAACTGTCCTGGTTTGTTGGTCCCCAGGAAATGTTGCTTAATGCTTCCATATCCGATGACATTGTTAAGCTGTCTTAGCTGGGGGTTTAACTGGTGGGGCATTGAAGTGGAGTGTGCCAGAAAACCCTAGGGCTTCAAGGATCAAAGTTGGGTGGTCTTTAGAACTGTCAGATGAGTTCCTAGGTGGTCTTATGCAAAGAGAACTCCTCTCTCAATATAAAAGACATCAGGAAATCAGGAAGTCATCTGTCCCCCAGTCAGGTAATAATTTGGTTTTCCTGGAAGGTCAGAATCCTAAAATGGGGATGAGGAGTTGTTTTTTTACAAAGGGGATCCTATTTGGGAACCTTGATAAACAAGATTTTTCAATACTGAAGACATTTAAACCAAGCCTCTCAGGTACTTCCCAAGAAAAAAAGGATGGGAAGTAACTCATTTGGGCTCTTCTTTTCCTACAAGTCAGGACTTATAGGACATAAGTCCAGTTTATTATCCTAATAAAAATCCTGGGGTGTGTTTTCAGGTATTTCAACAAATTCCAAAATGTCACACATTTTGACTACACCTTTCACCAGGCTATGGAAGGTAGATTTCCAACTCTGGTGGAGAGTGTTTAAGAGAAAATTAAAAAGCACAGAATGTGAGTGACTAAATAAATATGTATTTCCCTACCAACATTTCTAATTGGCTTATATTGAACAAAACACAGAATCACAGATTTAGAAATGAAATGACCTCGAAAGTCATGTAGTATAACAACCTCATTTTACAGATGAGAAAACTGAGGTTTAAGTGACTTGTCAATAGTTACATAATCAGTAATCATCACATGTCAGATTTAAACTCAAGTCCTCTTTCACTCCACCTCAGCCACACACAGTCATACATTACATCTCACCATTACCTACTAGTGTTCTATTTCCATCATTAGAAATTAATATTCCAGGTCAAGATGGTGGCACAGAAGCAGGAAAACTCTGTGGCTTCCCCCATAACCACCTCAGATACCTATAAAAGATGATTCTAAGCAAATTTTAGAGCTCCACAACCCTCAAAGTGATAGAGAAACAAATCTGCTGAAGGCAGCCCTGTAGGCAGACAGAAAGGGTTCATAAGTTTCATTAGTTACAATTACAGTTTTTCCATGTAGGCATGTAAATAGTTCAACTTTGATAAGTTCCAATTTCCTCTGTGTCTAAAGCCTCCTAAAGATATTCTTTGCCTTCACTGAGACACTTCGCTGGTACACCCTTGTACTTTCTCGGGACATTATCTCTGCTGTGACTGCTTTTCTCTTCAGGTCTTCAACCCAATAGCCATTTCAACTCCTCACTGTCCACTACTCTTAAATTTTTTGACCCATTTTCCTATTGCCTTTCTTCTCTTGCCAAACCTCAGCCCTATACTACCCCCACCATCTTCCTTCTCCACTTCTATTAATAAGCCACCAAATGAAGTTGGAGAAAGTTTCATATGTGAGCACATTAAAAATGCAACTGAGTCAAACAGTCCTTTTATTCTACCCTGATTCCCTACCTCATTTCCCATAGGAAGCTATTCTAAAGTTATAGAGAAGTTCTAATCTTTTCCTAAAGAAGCCCTCTGTAATGTTAATTAATTTAAATTTAAAGACCCTTTTTTGTTATGTCAAGTAAGGAGGTACTTAGCCCTTCATAACTAATCAAACCTCTGTGAAAGAAA
>CM053585.1:124292713-124314495 GCA_028646515.1 Pseudochirops corinnae | reverse complement strand
GGACTGGACAAGGACCTGGGAGCCTCTGAATCCAGGTGACTGTTTGGTGGATTCATGTAGGAGCTGCAACCCTGGAAGGGGATGCATAGAATCTGAGAGACAACGTCAAATCAAGATGAAGAAAAGGCCTCTCCTTGGATATTAAATGCTGTGAGGAAAATTGAGATTTACTCCAGACCTAGGGGTGGAGGGTTTGTGTATTTTCTAATGATTGTACTTAGTGACTAATGATACTTAGTAATTATGAATCTGAATAAGTGATTGATTAAGTTAACTGGTGGAGGGTTTGTGTATTTTCTAATGATTGTATTTAGTGATTAGCAATAGTTAGTAACTGATTTAACCTAGTTGTCCCATAAGTGGAAGACTGACTTGTATTCTGAGATGATTGAATGACTAAGTAAGGAGGTAAACCTCCTTAGGAATACCAGATGATTATTCTTTTGTTCTTTGCTCTAAATACTGTGACCACTTTTGTGAAAATTATGTGGTCATTTTAATGATAAGCTGTTGTGAACACTATATTGTAATTTTCTGTGATAAGATGTAATGTTGTGAATACTGTATCTTGATTTGTTGTGAATGTTTTCCTTTTATTTGTTCTTGAATAAGTAGAGTATTCACTATACTGTGTAAGCAGAATCTTAAAAGCTGTTCACAGTAGCATTCTTTTGGGAAGCTGCTCGTGCATGGCATTACACCCTCCTGTCCTCCCTTCTCTCAGCTGAGAATCTTGCCTCTTGCTTTACTGTGAAAAATGGGGCTAACTGATGTAATCTTCCTCTTATCCCATTCTCTTTATCTCAAAACCACTTGATATCTTCTCTTCCACTATCTTCTTTTTCTCATTCTCTGACAAGGAGCTACTCCATCTTGCAAAGACTAACCCTTCTACAGGAATATTTGACTTGTCTCTCCCAATAAAATGTAAGTTCACCAGAAGTAGGTATTGTTTCATTCTCTGCACCTGTATTCCCAGAATCCAGTAAATGCCTCAGACATAGTAGTTGAGAGCAGCTTGGAGGAGGGAGTAGTCAGAAGCAGAACACTTTTGAGGAGGGATAGGGTTGAAAGGAGAGAATAAATAGAATAAATGGGATGAGGGATAGGATTGCATAAAATACAGTCAGCAAAGTATGTGTAAAGAAAAATTTTGAAGCAAGTTTCTCTAATAAAGGCCTCATTTCTCAAACATATAGAGAACTGAGTTGAATTTATAAAAATAAGAGCCATTCCCCAATTGATAAATGATCAAAAGATATGAACAGCTTTCAAATGAAGTAATCAAAGCTCTCTATGGCCATATGAAAAGTGCTCTCACTATTGATTGGAGAAATGCAAATTAAAATAATTCTAAGGTTGTCCAAAATAATTTCTACCTATTAGATCGCCTAATAGGACAGAAAAGGAAAATGACAAATGTTGGTGGGGATGTGGAAAAATGAGATGTCAATGCATTGTTGGTGGAGTTATAAACTGATTTGACCATTCTGAAGAGCAGTTTGGAATTATGCCCAAAAGGCTACAAAACCATGCATTGTAATGTAATTGAAGCAATACCACTACTAGGTCTGTATCCCAAGAGACAAAAAAAGGAAAATATTTATAGCAGTTCTTTTCTGATGGCAAATAATTGGAAACTGAGGGGATGCCCATGAAATAGGAAATGGCTGGACAAATTGTGGTATGTGATTATGATAGAATACTATTCTGTTATAAGAAATGATGAGCAGGATGCTCTCAGAAAAGCCTGGAAAGACATACATGAGCTGAAGCAAAGAGAAAAATGTACTGTGTACAAAGTAATAGCAACATTGTAAGATGATCAGTTGTGAATGACAGCTATTCTCAGCAATACAACTATCCAAGACAATTCTGAAAAACTTATGGTGAAAAATCCTATCAATCTGCAGAGAAAGTACTGATGGTGTCTGAATACAGATTGAGGCATACTTTTTAACTTTCCTTATTTTTCCTGGGGATTTTTGTGTTTGTTTTGGTTTGGTTTGGTTTTATTTTGTTTTGTTTTTTGGTCTATGCTTTCTTTCACAAAATGACTATTATGGAAATGTTTTGCATGATTACACAGGCATAACCTATATTGAATTGCTTGTCTTCTCAATAGAGGCAGGTGGGGAAGGAAGAAGAGAGAATTTAGGATTCAAAGTTTTAAAAATGAATGCAAAAATTGTTTTTATGTGTAACCGGGTAAAAATAAGATACTAAATAAAAGAAAAAAAGAGAAGAATATATTTTCTCTCATTTTGACCTCTCCCCATTGGTATAGTAAAACAAAAACAAAACCCTTATAACAAACATTTGTAATCAAGTAAAACATAGGATATATACAAGAAAATGCATGCCTCATTTCATATCATAAACTTTTTTTTTTTAAGAGATGGGTGGCATGTAGTATCATTATCAGTCCCCTGGAATAATTTGTGATTTCCTCCTAGTAGACATAGGCCTAAGAAGGTTCCTTCCAGCCTAGGTAGTATTTTCCCACAAGACTTTGTGAGAATAAATTTTGTAATCTTATAAGTGATCCTAACTCTGTCCTCCAATTTGCAAGGCATCTCTTTCAGTTTTGTGTCATCTGAAAATTTGATAATTATGCTATCTTGGCATTTATATAAGTAATAAGATAAGTAAACATAAAATTTGTCATAAAAATGGTAAACAGTTAGCTCTTCTAGAGACTTTCTATCTAAGTTGAATCAGACCATTAATGATTACTCAGAATTTAGTCATTTAATCAGCACTGAATCCAAATTTAGCCCACATCTCTGCTTTATCTTTTATAATACCTTGATAAATGATCAAATTTAAAATTAGGGAAAATTAGATGAGAATTTCCATGATCTACTAATATAACTCTAGAAGAGTGGTTCTCAACCTTCCTAATGCCGTGACCCCTAGATACAGTTCCTCATGTTGTGGTGACCCCCAACCATAAAATTATTTTCATTGTTACTTCATAACTGTAATTTTGCTACTGTTATGAATTGTAATGTAAATATCTGATATGCAGGATGTATTTTCATTGTTAGAAATTGAACATGACCCACAGGTTGAGAACCACTGCTCTAGAAAGAGAAGGGAAAAAAGAAATGAAGTTAAGACACTATGACCTATTGCAATAATCTTCCAAATAGACTCATTGTTTCAAGTCTCTCCACTCTATTCAATCCTCCATATAGCTGCCAAAGGAATTTTCCTAAAGTTTTGGACTAACAACATCACCTCTCCCTTTCTCAACATATTCCAGTAATTTGCTCCCTAGTACCATCCTCTGGCATTTAAAATTCTGTAAAACCCAAACCCTCCTTATCTTTTCAGTCATCCTATACTCTGTTCCCTTCACTACACACATAAAGATGTACCATACTGGTCTACTTGCTATTCCTTGCCTACTCAAGCACCTAACTCCATTGTTTTGCACTAGTGCTCCCTTATGCTTGGAAAGATTTTTCTCACTCATTTCTCCTTCATCAGAATCTCTGGCTTCCATCAACACTCAACTGAAAGGCCACCTTCTGGAGGATGACTTTCTCTATCCCCCTGATGCTTGCATCTTCTCCTCTAAGTTTGTCTTCTAACTAGTCTTTGGCTCCAATATGGTGAATGAGTAAATAGGTACATAGCTATTTACTTTCACAGTGTCTCTTCCACTAGAATATAAGCTCTGAGAGGGCAGAGACTGCTTTTGCCTTTATTCATATTCCCAGAGCTTAACAGTGTGTCTGGCACACTTAAGAGCTTAATAAATGATTATTGATTGATTAATTTGATTGATTTTTATATCACCATGTTTTCCAAATGTATCTCTTTCCCTTCCCTACCTAGTGAATATCCCTTATGACAAAGACTATTTTTTTAAAGTGATTTGGCAAAACTTACTGAAAAACACTTAAATTGAGTCTAACAGTATATGTCATAATCTATACTCATTATCCCCTGCTTCTGCAAGAAAGGGAGGAAATTATATTATCTTATCTACTCTCCAAGGACAAATTTAATCATTAAAATTATGCAATACTTCTTTTGTTGTTGTAGTTTCATTGTAGTTTTTGTCATAGTTTAGTTGTAGTTTTTTCTATTTTTTATGTTGTCATTTTTAGTATAGTTCTCATTTATGTTGTCATAGCCTATGTGATAGTACTGACCACTACCTATCCCCATGCTCTCTTTCTTCATGTGCTAAAGCTAGCTAGTTAATTTCATGTATGGTACCCAAGATGGTGCCCAAGAGGAGTGGCCAAGCAACTACTATTCTAACTTTCACAAGATTCTAGAGTTAATGCTTGCAGGTGACTATTCTTACCAAATCTATAATTTATAAGTACCTACAGATGTATTTCTTATTAAAAACCATATACCAATATTGTCTTAATCAATATTTACTTAAAATGCAAAAAACACCACAAATAATATCACTTAATACTCCACCTTTAAAATTCAATTGCACTTTTCCACAACAAGAAAATAGCATCCAGGGAAAACAGGCAAACACTTAAAATTCCATGAGAGTAAAACATACATTTTTGGAACACCTGTGGCAAGGCATCTCAGAAATCCAGGACTAGAGACTTCAATGTCTTCTATCTCTCTCAGGAACTATGCACAAACATTTTTGTTGTTCATAACTTCTGTGCTGAATAGATGCATGCACTGCTAAGCTGAACTGATCAACACTGTGTTTGACTATCACCTCACCAGGTCTATCTAAACTGCAAGTTCAGCATTTTTTTTTTTCATTCTATGACATACATTCATTGATTCACTCTTTTAGCAAGCATTTATTAATTGCAAGTCATTATCTGGGTATTAGGATTAGAAAAACAATAATGAAAGTCTCTGCTTTCACAGGACTTACATTGTAATGATAGGAAGGGAGAAACAGCATGTACCAACATAGCCTATGTAAGCTCTGAGAATCCTTATCCTAATTCCCACTGCGTTAGAACTCCAAAGGTTGTCTGTATCTCCCCTTTCTAGTTCTAAGAACACCTCTGAAGGGTCACAGGTGAATCCTCAGTGCTATTGGATTAAGTCTCCACAAGTGCATTTTCATCCAAGATTATAAGTTAAGAATTAGTTAATAAGTTATAAGAAATTTTTAGAAAATGATATTTACATAAGTGGTTGAGTAAGAACTGACCCAAAATATTGCACTTAAATTTCTGTCAAATTCTGTTCCACAAGTGCACAGATTCCAGAGGAAAGTGGGCTCAAGCTTAGAGAACCCATGTGAACATGGGAAACTCATAGCCTTGGGTGCCAGATGTCCCTTTGTCTCATTCATGAAGTACTCAAAAATTTCCCCTTAAACATGGTGAATTACTCTCCAGTCTATCCTTTTCTAGTATAGGCAAATGAGCCTATTGTGACTGTTTCATTTTTTGCATAAATGAGTTTTATAATTTGTCCAGAACTTTGCTATAACATGGGCTTGGAATGGGTTTGTTCATAATATGTCTCTGTATATTAACTATTCCCTACAATTGACTCATTCTTCTATTCTCATCTAAACCTAATTTGGTTCTTACACACTTGGAGTCAAGACTGACCTCATTTTAAGTTTCATCTCTGACAATTTTCCTCTTTGAGCCTTAATTTCCTAATCTGTAAAATGAAGATAATAATAACTATAGTACCTACTTTACAATCCCATTGTGAGGGTCAAATGAGATAATGTACATAAATCAAATTGTCTTAAAATATTGTCTAAATGTCAATTGTTTTAGGCTGAATATAAATGACATAGGCAAATGAGTGTATGAGTAATACAAAGAGATAACTCCACTTGAATTTCCAATAGGTAGCCCAAAGTTTCAAATATTAGAGGAAAAGATTGTGTTCTCAGCACATGATATAATGTATAAATACAGTCTGAAGAAGAACTGAAGTTCAAAGACTGAACCATTTCAATTTTGCTTGTAGGGTCACAAGAATAATCCAATATATATTTAGGCAGGTGGCACACACTTTTTTTTATTCTGCTTTTTTTTATTTTTTAATTGATTTATTTATTTACTTTTAGTTTACAAGATTCAGTTCCATAGTCCTTTGAGTTTCAAATTTTCTCCCCTCCTTCTTCTCCCTTCCCCCCATGGTGGCATGCAATCAAGTATAGGATCTGCAAATACTTTCACACTGGATATTAGTCTGGTTGCATAGAGGGGTTGTAACCAATGGAGTGAACAATGGGAAAAAAGAAAGAAAACCAAACATGGAAAAGAATGCTAGCATGTAGATTGCTTCAGTCTCTACTTAACCTCTGGTCTTTCTAGATCTTTCTCTGAATGTAGATATTTCTTTCCATCCTAAGACTTGTAGAGTTGTCTTATAACTGTGTGTTGCTGAGAAGAGTCCAGTTTATCAAGGTTGGTTGTCACACATACAATGTGGCTGTGATTGTGTACAAATTTTTCCTGTTTCTACTCTTCTCACTTAGGATCAGTTTGCATAAGCCTCTCCAGGTAAATACGAAGTCCATCTCCTCCCCATTTCTTATAGCACAATAGTATTCCATTACATTCATATACCACAACTTGTTTAGCCATGTGTTTTCATCTGGGTAGGGAATCCCCTACCTAAAAACTCCTATCAATCCATGTCAGCAACAGGTATGCAACCTGACATGCTAAATTCTCAAAACACTGCCAAGGGGCTCCGAAAGTTTAAAGACTTGCCCATGGTTACAAAGCCAATACAAGTCAGAGGTCAAAGTAGAACCCAGATCATCTAACTTGCTTCTTTGCTGCTAAATGGACTTATTAATGGCTAGCATTTATATAGCACCTTACGATTTGCAAAAGCATTTAACAAGTGCTATCCTTACAATAACCCTGGAAAGAAGGTGCTATTAATATTATTAGCATTTTATAAATGAGGAAACTACAGCTCAAAGAAGTTAAATGACTTTGACTGGGTAACAGTCTGGGGAAGGATCTGAATGGGTCTTACCTATCTTTCTGATTCCAGGTTCTATCACACCACATAGCTACTTGTTAATACCTAAGAGAATTTCCAGAAGTTGTCTAGTGAGCAGGATTTTAAAGGCCCCTAACTCATGGCATCTGCTGCTGCCTTCATCTCACTTAGGTTCAGAAAAATAAGTGATAGGCCGGGATGAAGGCAACATGGCACATGGGAAAAACCCTGGATATGGAAGCAAAGATGCCATGGTTAAGTCACAATTCTATTATTTGCTAGACTGATAGCGTCGCCTGAGTCATTTCATATCTAATGTTCTTTGTTTCTTCAGTAAAATGGGAATAATAATATTTTCACTTCCCACAATACAGGATTGTTGTGTAGAAGGTCTATCGTAAAAGACTATGGAAATGTAATCTGTTATCATCAGAATCTGTTAGTTATATGAATCAGTGTCAACTTAGTAACAACAATAATTAACTTTTGTATAGTACTTTAAGACCTGCAATTATTTTAATAAGTATTATTATCTCCTCAGATTCTCAAAACAATATTTTAAGGTAGGTAGTTACTATAGGTATTCATCTTGTTCTTCTTATTAATCCCTTCTTAAGGATGAGGCAACTGAGGCTCAGAGTTTAAATGAATTACCCATAGTAACACAGTTTGTGTGAGTTCAAAGAGGATTGAAACTCAAGGTTTAGGTTGGGGGCGGGGGAGATTATTTTTGTTTTTGTCCAGCACTCTTTGCACTACATGCAGATATGTTCCACAGCTCATGTCTAGAAAAAAGAAAAATAATAGAGGACGTTATTCCCCTCTCCAGAATTCCCCAGGATTAACAGGAGCATTTTGCAAAACTTGCCAGTGAACAGCTAGCTAGGCACATCATTCCCTCACAGAAATTCAGACAACTGAAGCCGCAAGAAGAATGAATGAGCTTGGTAAGCACTGTTCTTTCTCCCTTCTATTTAGGTTATTGTGTGGATAAAGAGGAGACCTGAAAAATCTGGCAGCCAAGATCCTAGCTCAGCACTAAAAGGTCAGTATCTGAAGAACATTTTATTATTTTGCATTTTTTAAATCCTGTTTTTTCGCTTTTCAATGACCCTCCACTCCTCTCTTCCCACCCTCCTCAACCTCCTCTGGGGTTGTTAAGCTTTCATTTTCAGATCAGCTAAGAAAAGGAAATCAAGGACACCAGTGCTTGTCCCTCAGTCCTTGCATGCAGTGATTTCAGTTTCCTCTAAAAATATGAGATTTTCCCCTCACACTGATTTACTATGCACAGATGCAGAAGGAGAATTACCCAAGTTTCCCAATAAAAATAAGCTTGGCTTTGAGAGCACCTGCTTTCCACTGTTTAATAATGCTGAGCTCCCTTCTCTTGTGCTCTTCTGTTTACTCTTCTACAAATTATTTTTGTTCTCAGTTGACAAAGATAAATGATGGGATTAATATATATTGAAGAAGTCCCTGTGAACAGTTTGCTAGCAAAGAGGAAGCGTTGATATTATTTCCCTCAGGTAACGTATCACAGACAAACTGGATTAAGAGTAATTTGCTATGGGGCTTATAGATGATCAGGATCCATTAGTGAACACCATTTATGAAAATTGCTTTTTCTTAAATAAAAATTAGAATGACTTTCATTAACTTGCCAGGACTGAGCCAAACCAACTACTTTTTTTTTTCCTCTTGAGGAAAAACAAAATGCTGACAGCAGGGAGGGTTTAAATGTTGGAAGAAACCTCAAAGAAATCAACAATTGCCTAAAGTTATACAGAAATATGAAAAATATGCGGCAAGAACCTTGAATTTGCAAGGGTCAGGGATGCCAAAAATGTAATTAGCAAAAAAAAAAAAAAATATTGTACAATATGAGCTTTCTAAAAATATGGGGTAATTCAATCTATTTTGCCTTTTGGTGATTGCATAGTCCTTTGGCTAAGCGCAATTTAAGTAGAAGCCAAATGTAATTTACGTGTTTTAGGGTGTTTTATCCTATTGAATCTTATTTTGGTGAAAAATTTATATTGTTTTTGCACATAACAGGTAACCTGTTTTCCAAAAGTTAACATCAGAGATAAAACTGGGTTGAGACAGCCAGAACTTTGTTCCAGGACTCCTGAAACTAAAAGGTGGTAACAGTACTTAGATTCCTTCAGTAGGGTAAAACAACTAAGTTTGGCACCTGGTTAGCAAGAAAAAAAATAGCTAATAAAGGAAACTGACACTGATTGTTCTTATAATCCCAGGTGAAAGAATCCTAGGTGAATTCTTGCCTGGTGTGTTTTGGCCCTGCTTGATTCTCTGGAAGCAACCAACTCAGCAGTCTAGAAACACCTGAGAGTCTCTGATCTGAACATCTCTGCCTCCCTCACACAGGGTGACATCTCAGGATCTATCTCTACTCTATAGGGCTTAGTGCTGCCAGGTGTTAAGTTCTTTCCCCAAAAGCTACTTCTCAGAGTTCTCTCTCTCTCTCTCTCTCTCTCTCTCTCTCTCTCTCTCTCTTTCCTTCTCCTTCTCCCTCTCTCTCTCTCCCTCTCCCTCTGTCTCTGGCTGTCTGTCTCTCCCCCTCTCCTTCTCTCTTTCCCTCTCCCTCTCTCTCATTTCTATTCAAATAAATTTATCTGAAAAAGTTAATTTCAGTGGCAGCTAAGTGGTGCAGTGAATACAGCACCAACCCTTGAGTCAGGAGGACTCAAATCTGGCCTCAGACACATAACACTTACTAGCCATGTGACCTTGGACAAGTTGCTTAACCCCAAATGCCCTGCCTTCTCCCCTCCAAAAAAAAAAAAAAAAGCAAAATAAAAATTAATTTCATCTGGGAATGGTGGCATATGCCTGTAATCCTTAATACTGGGGCTACTACACCACATGACTTGGCAGTTCTGAGCTGCAGTGGGTTAAAGTATCCACACTAAGTTTAGCTCCAATTTGGTGAGTCCAGGTACAGATGACAACTAGGCTTGCTGAAGGATGGGTGAACCAGTCCCAGTTAGAAATGGAAAAGGGCAAATACTCCTCTCCTGATCAATGGTAGGTTCCAAACCATCAGCGGCCTCTACTTTTCACCTGAGCAAGATAAGGAGAACCAGTCTCAAAATTTTTTTAAAAAAAGTTAATTTGAGGACATTTTTCTTGTTACTTTCCCTAAACACCAAAATTACTTTTGATCTCCCAATTAATATTTGGCTACTACCTTGGGTGATCAAGTATAGGAATAAATACTCTCATCTTGACTGTCAGGTATATATGTATGTATGTATACACACACATATATATATACACACATGTATGCCATTGTGCCTTTTAAATAAAAGGAGTGTCGGATTTTTTTTAAAGTTTATTGGAAAATGAAAAGTTTAACAAGAATGATAATTACAGAATCAGAGTAGGAAGGGACTTTAAGGACCATTTAGGCCAACTCATGCTCCCTCAAAATCTTGATCTTAAACAAATATGAGGAATTTGAGTTCCCCTCTCATAACCCCATTATGCCCCCATGCACTTATTCTGGATCACTTTTCTTGCCTCCCTGCTTTGTGGGACAAGGGTAAAAAATGTTTCATCTCTATCTTATTTTTCCAATTTGCATTTTTGGGTGGTGATTGTTATCAGAGTAATGTCTTCAAAGTAAAACATAAAAGAAATGCAAGGTCCATGCTACGTGTTGTGTCCGTGCCAGCTTCAGTCTTCCCAAGATCAAAGGCAGCTGTGGATTCGGTACAAGAATATGTCATGGGTGGTTGCAAAGTCATGGATCTCCTACAAGAAAATTGGGGTGTGGATTATATGCATGATTCAGAAAAAAGAAAGAAAGACTTGTGTGTTCATGGCATTTGGGTGGGGTTCTACAAGCATACATTTCTACAGCGTTAACCAACTGGCTGAATAGAGTATCTTGCTCAATAATATCTGGAACCAAGAATTTTCAAGGGAACTGATAACTTTTGACAAGATTCCTTAAAAGTCAAAGACATGTTGAAATCATGCCTGTGATTGAGTACATGAGTGGATAAGGATAGGGGAAGCACAAGTGGTCACTTTGTCACAGGGTTGATTAGCAATAGCTTCAGTCTGCTGGGGCCTCAAGTGGTATGGATTGAAAATGTTTCCTTGGTGAGCAGAGATGAAAGACTACTTATGTAAAACACATTCCCCTTATGTCAAGTATTTTCATTCACTTGGCAGAAAGGCAAGGAATAATGAGGCTTGTGACTATCGAAGCTGACACTGAGACCACAGTAAGCAATGGCCAATACAGTAATCAATGGAAGGAACCAAATGAGAAGATGATGTAGCTTTTCCACAAGACCCTTTGTTAGTACTGCTTTTGTGATTTTATTATAGCACCTAAGGAGAAAAGCTTGGCTGTCTGGGTGATTTACAATGTCAAACCAAACAGAATCCAAAACAGGTCTATGTGAAACTAACACCTCTTCTCAGAAACACTTCAAAACCTCCCAAATCAGTGGTTCTCAACCTGTGGATCATGACTCCTTTGGGTGTCAAACGACCCTTTCACAGGGGTCGCCTAAGACCATCGGAAAACACATATTTCCAATGGTCTTAGCAATCAAGACACCGCTCCTCTGTCTCCAGGTGGGTCTGTCCACATGCAAATACACCCTCATACAAGTATTAAAGGGTCACAGCATTGGGAAGGTTGAGAACCACTGTCCCAAATCAATTTCAGTAGAGCCATAAGAATTCTTAATCAGGGGTCAATGATCTTATTTGATTGAGTTATTTTTAAAGCATTTTATTAACCTTTGTTTAATTTAATTGGTTTCCTTTGTGATGCTATGTATTTTTTATTCATTTCATACATGAGAAGGAATCCATAGACTAAGCTATCACAAGGTCTATGACATAATAAACATTAATATCCCCCAAAGACCCTTCGTAAGAGTATTAACTATATTCTAGTTCAAAGAGGATGATCACTGAATAACTAGTAAGCTCCTCTCAGAGTCAGATCAAGTGATAAACAATTGACTTTCATGTGTTTCTTCCTCCTGTACCACATATCTCCCTCCAAAAAAATAAGAAAGAAGCCATTTAACTGGATAGACTAAACAGAAGAGGCTTGCTCATCAAGTGAGGGAATTGAAAAGAGTGTTAGATTAGAAGTAAGAGGACCTGAGTCCATGCATCAGCTATACCATTTATTACCTATATATCTTTGGACAAATCACTTTACTTTCCTAAGATTCTCAGCGTCCTCATCTGCAAAATCAAAAGGTTGAAATAGGTCACCTCTATTATTCTTCCTAGATATAAAAGCTATGAAATATACAGGTGTTTTCCTTTGTAACTCCCTACCAGAACAAAGAAGACATTGTTTTTGTTCAGTCACATCCAACTCTTCGTGATTCCATTTTGGGGGGTTTTCTTGGCAAAGATACTGAAGTGTTTTACTGTTCCTCCTCCAGCTCATTTTATAGATGATGAACCTAAGGTAAATAGAGTTAAGTGACTGACCCAGCGTCACATGGTGAGGAAGTTTCTAAAGCCAGATTTGAACTCATGAAGATGAGGCTCCCTAATTCTAAGTCCAGTAGTATATCCACTGTGCCACCTAGTGGCCTGAAGAGATATTAGCAACATTCAATGACAGACTTTAGATGTGAAAAAATATAAAAATGGAAGTGTTTATGTTTTGAAGGCTAGACCCTGAACTGAAAGGGCATAATTATACTTGAGAGAATAATTCCCTTTCAATATCCAAAGACTGCTACGATAAGCATCATCAGCCCACAGTAAGCAGGGGGTCAAATTGCTTGAATGTTTTTTATCTGCAATTGTTCCTTTTTTTAGGTGTCAAAAGTTCATTTTAGAGAAAGTTGCTGCTTCTAGGCCTGGGGTGGGGAACCTTCAGCCTTGAGGCCACATGTGGCCCTCTATGTCCTCAACTATGGCCCTTTGACTGAATCTAGACTTCACAGAACAAATCCCTTTAATAAAAAGATTTGTTCTATAAAACTTGGACTCAGTCAAAAGATTTTAACAAAGGCCCTAGAAGGCCACATGTGGCCTTGAAGTCACAGGTTTCCCCACCCCTGTTATAGGGGAAGAGAGAAGCAAAAAATGAGTTGTATGGATGGCATCTGAAAGTGGGATCTCTGAAATGAGATAGAGATAAGGTTTTAAAACAGACTAAGTCAAAAGCCAATGAAGGAGTTCAAGAATGCTGTGAAGCAGACTGGAAATAACAGTCTTCATGACTAAAGACCAATATTACAACAGGAGCCAGCAAACAAAAGCAACTCATCAGGATCCACATCACCAAGAGACTTAGAGTTTATCGTTTTGAGACATCTAGGTTAAAAAGTCATTCAATTTTTTTCCCATTTGTTTCTTGAGACAGTTTAGTAATGCAGTCATTTCATCATTATATTATCTATGATAATAAACATTTTTGTGGGGTGTGGGTTTGTACCTGTGATATCATCTTTGGAGGGAACTTTCAGTGTGGAAACCTCCCCCACAGTTTATAAATATTATCAACCCATTTGTCACTTAAAATCTTAGAAGCACTGAGTTATTTTATCATATGGTTGAAGACTTGATTGAAATCATACAACTAACTTCAACCCAAGTTAATCTAACTTTGAGGGTGGCCCTCTACCCACTATACCACACTACTTCTCTCAGGCTATCATCTCCACTTCTTCCCCATCATTAGAACCTTGGACTCTTCCCGTAGAACCAACCTGGCTTCTAATTGGTAAGTTTTTCCTTCATCTATCCCTCATTGGGCTTCCAGGCTTCACTTCCTGGTCATTTTTATGCCATACTTTTCCCTTCCCCCTTTCTTCATTTCCCTTTATATGTTGTCTTCTTCTATTAGAATGTAAACTTCTTGAGGGCAGAAACTGTTGCTTGCATTTCTGTTCTTATAGTTTGGTGCACTGCCTAGTACAGAAAATGGATTTTAAAATGTTTTATCCATTTATCTATCTGTCTATCTATCTATCTACCTATCTTTCTTTCTTTCTATCCACCTATCTACCTGTATGTATCTAACAACTACTGGATAAAAAATTCAAAATTATTCATTATTACTCTTTTAAGAGTATACATATTCTTAACAGTCACCCATATTAGAATCACAGAATTTCAGAACTAGAGTAGACCTTAGTTATTATCTAATCCAACCCCCTGACTTTACAGATGAAGAAACTGAGACCTAGAAAAGCAAAATGGCTCAACCCACATCACATAGCTATTTAGTGACTAGGCTAGGATTAAATTTGGAAGTCTCCTGACTTTCCCCTGTACTGCATCTTCCTCAAAAGGAAGGACTGGTCACCTAATAGACACAAGAACAGGCTAGGGGTATCCAGAGTTAGTTGAAGGATTTGTTTATATTTTGGCCTTATCCTTATGATATTCACTAATCTTTGAAGCTTTGGAAGCTTCTGGGTTCTTATTTGGCATAAGGTCAAGGGGCAAAATTATGCCCATATTGGCTACAGTTTATTAAAACTCCCAAACTGCCATCCACCCTGAATACAAGCGTTTTTTCTTAGAGATAAAGTCCAGATCCTTATACCTTAAGTTCTTTCTAATTTGGCTGCCATACTTTTTTATTGATTTATTTATTTACTTTTAGTTTATAAGAACCAGTTCCAGAGTCCCTTGAGTTTCAACTTTTCTCCCTTCCCTCTCCCCCGCCCCACACTCATGGCGACACTGCCATACTTCTAAAAGCTCGGTTTGCTATTAAGGCAGTGTTGTCTTAAGATTCATTTGGGGTAAAATACATTTTGGCCAAGTTCTTTTATAATTTCATTAATGTTTGACAGCATTTATTTGATTTTTTAATTGAATACAATTTTATTTTATTATAGTAAGGTGTATATTATTTTGTACCCTATATAATGTCATATTTTATAGTATATGAGTGTCATAATTTGCAAAATGTTGCAGTTTGTGAAGTTGCCTTTTCCTTTTTTTATAATTTATTTTTATTTTAAGGAACAAAATTTCTCATAAATTTTCAATCCTATCACCCCCAATTGAGCAAATTATACAAAAAAGAAAGTCCTCAATAAGTAGCTGCTTAATTCAGCAAAACAAATACCCATGTTAGCCATTTTGTTTTCTATACATACATATACACACAAACATACATACATACATATTTCAATTTTTATATCTGTGATTTCATTTTCATTGAATACAACAGAATACAATATACTATAATACAACACAATATACATTTATTAAGAACCTACTATATCCCAGGAACTATTCTAAGCACTGGGTGTACAAACAGAGAAAAGAAAGGCAAATCCCTTCCATCAAGGAGCTTACAGTGTAATGGGGGAAGACAATACATAAAAGGAGGCTGAAAAGCCAACTGATAGGGCAATATTTAGAGGTGGGCTAGAGTGCCTAGCATGGGTATGATGATGGTAGAGTTGATTCCAAAGAATGTAGCTGGTGGAAATGAAGAGTTACCTGAACTTCTGCTTCTACACTGAGATCTTGGCTCTGCCCCTAAACTTCTTTACATGGGGCCTCTGGGAGGAGTTTCTTGCTCTACCCTTCATCACTCCAGTCAAAGTGGCAGAGGCAACTGAGGGTTGTCACTTTCAAAATGACATCATCACACAACTGGAATATGTCAGAGGCAAGACTTAGACTAACTTCTTTCTGATAACTAAGTTGGTCCTTTGTCCACTCTGTCATGTTACCTCTTATTGAGTTTATAACTCATCAACTTATTTTTAATCCAAATTAAATTAACATTTTATAAGCTTTTGATGTTAGAGTTCAATCTTGAATTTTATAGAAGGCATGAGTTGCTAAGGGCTAAGTTAAAGATGGTGTCAGTGGGAATGGAGAAAAGAGTACAGAGATACAAAGACAGAAAACATCTTTCTCATGGTGATTGCCTCAAAATGAAGGGATAAAAGAAAAGGATGAGTCAAAAGATGATTCTGAAATTTCAACCTTGGGTGACACAGAGTTAATTTAAGAAGTCTCACTTTGTAGTTTGGTTTTTTTTATCCTTCTAGATAGTTCCTTTTCTCTTCATTTGTTTAGTCCTCTGACCTTTTGCACCAATCATCTGAGTTTGTGTACATTAGATTTTTGCTATTCTAATCTCAGTTTTTATTTTATCTTTCCAGTTCAACCTCTGCTCCCCAATAATTATTCTATATACCGAGGTTCCATCAGCTCATTTCTCATTAGATTATAAGTTCCTTGGTAGTGATGACTATTTTTGCCTTGGGTTTTTTGTTTGTTAGTTTTGTTGTGTTTTGTTTTGTGCATGTTTTTTTTTGTATCCTCAGCAGCCTAGCACAGTACTAGGCATTTAATAAATGTCTGTTGACTCACTGCCTCAGTTCCTTAAACATTCAAAAAGAATTTGTGGAGGACTTTTTTCCCATGCACAATTACTGTCAAGCTTTCACTGTGCTGTTCAGTTTCCATCTACTCCTTTGAGTACTGTTCTGTTCTTTCTCCCCTTCTTATGTGCTTGAGAGCTACTATTACCCATCTTGATGCACAAAAAATAATTTAGCCCCCTCAGGTCAACTTGAGTATGCACTGAATGTGTAATCTAGGCTCAGATTTGCCCACTCATCTACTATATCTTAAGCACTGACTCTCTTACAGTGTGTCATCTATCCCTTTACCCTAAACTTAGAGAAAATAGCACAATTTCAGTTCAGTAGATTAAATTAGAAACTTGGGATTCAGGAGTTAAGAGTTTTCATTCTGACTTAGTTCCTGGCTCTGCCACATGACCTTGCGTGGCAGATACAGCCTTTCTGTATCTGAATTTTCTTTCACAGAAAATGAAAATAAATATATACTGGCCTGTGGCATTGCCAAAGAGGTTAAGACATTGTAGATAGATGCCTGCTGGTCAGGATAGAAATCAACTAGTATTTCTATCACAGCGACTCCCTCCTCTGCCCCAGAGCTACTTTAACTCTGTGACTGAAAAAGGCCAGGCTTTGTCTGACAAGCTAAGTTCCTCCCATCTTAAGGACTTGGGAACACCTAAGCCAAAACAGAGGGATGTAATGAAGAATTAGTGCTAGGAAGTGTGAAGGAGGAGTTACAGAGACAGACAAAGACAGAGAGCCAAAGGTACACAGAGAATGAGAGAGGAACAAAGAGAAAGAGGAGATGGGGTGGGGGAGGGGGAAGAGAGAAAAAGAGAGAGAGAAAGAGAGAGAGAGAGAGAAAGAGAAAGAGAGAGAGAGAAAGAGAGAGAGAGAGAGAAAGTTAAGAAGGTTGCAGTACCAACACCAGATCCTCAGTTTTGGACTCCATGGCTATTTAAATATCTTGGATGAGAAATTTTGGGATGGACTGAGCTGATAAAGCCCTCTCTTAAAATGATCCCACAAGGGACGACTCTACCATTTTCTTTCCCTTCTTCCCTTTCTTTCACTCTAACTCCCAGGAAATCCTATATTGTTTTTTCTCTAAATTTATCTCCATTTCTTAAGAGTTTGTTTACCTTTCTGCTAACCATAATCTTTTAAAGTTCATAGATCTGGTTAACCATTGCATTGCCAGCCGGTATGCCATTTTGTAAATATAGCAGGGAAAGACAATAGGGCAGAGCAACAAGAGGAGAGAAAAATAGATTTCAGAACTGTGGTATTAATTTTTTGCTAGACAACTAACTTCTTTGACTGGAGGCAATTCCAGAATGCAAATCAACCGATGCTTGGGGAAAATTCTGGATGCTATATACATGTGGAGAAAGACTAGGACTAATGCATGGAGAACTCTGCAAAACAGACAAGATACAAAGCTGGAGTTCTAGAGCAACAGGCATGTTCTCCATCTTTAGCAACACAAACATGTGGAAAGATTTGTTTGGATCTAGAGGGCTGATGATGAATGAGACCCCACTGGCAAGGCCAACTACATCCCATTGGATCAGACGACCCCTCCTTCATGCTATTCCCTTCCTCTCCTCCCGGTTACTGCACCAAACTGAAGGAATTGATTGCCCCCTCTCAGTGCCAGGAGCAAGAAACTTCCTGTTCCCTGCAGTCAGACAAATTCCTGGATAGTGTATTGTCCACGTGTTGATCTTCTCTAGTTTCCCCTCCACCAATATGTGTTCTGTTCACTTTCCCTTTCTCACTTTGCTTTATGTTCTAATTTATTCTTTTTGGTGAGACAATTAGGCAGCATAGTGACAGCATTAAACTTGGAATCAAGAAGATCTGAGTTCAAATCCAGCCTCAGATGCTTACTAGCTATATAACCCTGGACAAGTCATTTACTCTCTGTCTGCCTCAGTTTCTTTCAAGATTAAAATAAGCATAATAATAGCACCTACCTCCAAGAAGTGTTGTGGCACATACTAGCTACTTAATAAATACTTGTTTCCTTTTTTTACTGTATAACATTTTTAAGTATGTTAGTCTTGGCTGTGTGGTCATTTGGAGAGTATTAGAGGTGGGTGGAAGCAGTTTGTTTGGAATGAACATAATAGATTTATTTGCTTCTCTTTTAACAAGACATCTAACCAAAAGAACGAGTCATTCCTGTCCTAGCACCAGTACCCACCATTTTAAAGCTAGCTTAAGGTAATAAAAAGAAGAAATAAAAAAAAAAAAAAACAGAAAGAATGTTAAATTTGAGTCTGCATTCAACACAACCCAAAAAAGCCCAGTTGTGAAAATGAAAGAGAAGCATGCCCCTGGCACTAGACTGCTATTCCACTACAAACAACCCATTTAAGCCTCAGTACAAATGGAGCACATCACGCCCCATTACATGTATAACTCTACAAAACAGAAAGAGCAAAAGAAGACTTAATCCAGGACCTTTTTTCTCTGAAGAATGAGTAAGCAATCTGGCTGAGGAAAAATCATGTGACTTAGAATAGGAGGGGTGTCTTGGTTACTCTCCTTCTCATTTTTCCTTTGGTTAGGTTTGAAAAGGAAACCCCCTCCAGAGAGGAGGATCAAAAGCAATGGCTAGACCAGGAGAAAATCATACCCATGGGAAAGAATCAGAGGAGTTAACTGAGAAAGGAATAATTCAGTGCACCTAAGGTTGGGAGCAAGGAAGAGGCATGGATCATCCTGTTTGCCCAGCACAGCATAAGCTCACCAAGCCAGCACTGCTAGAATTATATCAGCTATACAGAATTATGGGAAACTATGAAGTATAAAGCACTGCCAAAATATTAACTATAAAGGATCAAGAGTCCTCCATTAACTGATAGACAAGTCATTGCTAGTCAAGACAAGTCAATAAGCATTTATTAAGCATCTACTCAGACATTGTGCTAAGGAATGCAAATAAAAAATACAAACAGAAAGAAAGGTATTCCTTGCCCTCAGGTAGCTTATTTTCTTGTGGGGAGAAAACAACATAGAAAAGGGAGTTGAATTTTATAACCTGACTAATGTTTAATGCGAAGGTATCTGTAGAGCCTATATCTGACTGCATGCCGCCATGGTGGGAGGGTGGGTGGAAGATGGAGGGGAAGAAAATTTGAAACTCAAGCGACTGTGGAACTGAATGTTGTAAACTAAAAGTAAATAAATAAAAGAAAAGGGAGCTGAAGAGTGGAAGAGGGAATAAAGTTACCCAATCTTGGGGAATGAGAAAGTCCAGAGAATCAGGAACACAACCTGGAATATAATGAAACCGTGGTTGGCCTAGGGCTCTTTCAACAGAGTTTCTGGAAGGAACCAACTGAACACAAGGAGAAAGTATAGAAATCTAGAGTATTACAATGTGAGAAATAGTTCAGAAGCTGAGTGACCTCTTCTAAGATAAACAGGATTCTTTGGCATGGCAAAAATAAATTCTGTGGAATGAGTCAGGAGTGCAGCCAGGAAAAATATGAAGAAATTGTTTGACCTGGGCCTCTTTCTTAAAAGGGAGGCTCATTACTAGGAAAAGAAAGTTAACTACTCTATTTACCTAGACCGTGATTTCAAAAATCCTTGTTGTCTCTACATTGCAATTTATAAAAAAGTAAGTCAATATATGCAGTTGAAAGGACAATCTATATAGTGGGCCAATCAGAACCCATACCTTGACCACACTCCAAGGATGGACAATAAGCTGGATTCAGAACTACACAGGAGGTGAGAGGCATGGAGTACTTTGGGAAATTGTACAATGCTTTCAATGATCCTCAAGTTTCTCTTCGAAACAAATGCCCAGCTTCTTAAGAACAGTATGAAACCAGTGATGATATGAAATATCAATCTCTACAAAATTCAAGTTCATTTGAAATACTTTCTTTTAAAATTTGAAAAGTCTAATCAATGTTGTGTGACTGGTGCTGACTTCAGAAGTCACCTTACCAAACAGGTTAAAGGGGGCATAGGAGAGTGTTTAGATTAATGGGAATGGGAGGATAAAGAAGGGATCCTTGGGAGGATAAGAAAGGGATCTTTAGTGGGGAGGGTGAAGGAACATTTTGAAGTGGGATACAGAATGGTGTTTAGATTTCTGGGAATGGAAGGCTAAGGGAGGAATCCTTGTCAGGGTGGTAGGTTAAGTAATAGGAGGGCAAGGTAGCAGAAATAAAGTAGAGGAGTCAGGAGGCATAAGAAATTAGGGATACACACAAATACAAAAACAAAGATCAGGAGTAGAATTTGTCAGGGAAAGTATATGTCTACATATGTATGTCTATGTCTATATGTAGGTATGTGTGTATATGTGTGTGTATGTGTGTGTATTTATTTATATATGTATGTGTCTATCTATCTATTTATTTATCTATATCCACACTTATTTGTAGCTTTCCAGGGAGAAGGGGGGAAAAAAGAACAAAGTAAAGAGTACACAGAAGAAGAAGAAAAGAAGGTGGACAGAGTCAAGATGGTGGAATAGAAGCAGGAGAACTCTGCGAGCTCCCCACATAACCACCTCAAATACCTATAAAATATGACTCTAAACAAATTTTAGAGCTCCAGAACTCATAAAATGACAGACAAACAAGGCTCTCACTGAAGGCAGCCCGGCAGGCAGACAGGAAGGGTTCATCGCAACACACTGGGAGCAGAGCCCAGCTCCATGCAGTTTTAGCCCCAGGCCATCCAGGAGAAGCTTCAGCTAGAGCTTTCAGGACAGTGGATCACCAGCAGCTGTGGCAGTTTCCAGAATTACCAACCCATAAGAGCCAAGGACAAAAGGGAAAGGTTAGTAGAACTCAGCTAAATTCAGGGGAGAGGGTCTGGCCAACTGCCTCCAGAGCTAGAAGCAGTCTGAAGCAGCAGCCCTGCAGCTGCCTCCACATGGCTGCTTTAGAGCTCCCGGCCTGCAGATTGCAGGGGGGCCAAGCAATCACTTGGAGGCTGAGTGCTCTTGCCTTGAGCTGCCTGGATCAGGATTGCCATCTTGGGTGGTTGTCCTGAGGTGTGTTTTCAGTGAGCCAAGGCTGGTGGGGGGTGCAGAGATGGCAGCTTCCTAATAGCCCCGGCAGCTGCAAAAATGCCAGTGATTTGGGACAGAGCTCTCCCCTCTGAAAACAGAGTTCTACAGAACCCAAAAGTCAAGTAAGGGACTGGCAACATGAGCACGCAAAGGAAACAAAGAAAGCTCAGCAATCCAACTTTAGATTCCTTTTTGGGGACAAAAAGGATCAAAGCATGGAATGGGAGGATGACAACACAGTCAGAACTCCTCCACCAAAAGCTTCCAAGAAAAATGTAAACTTGTTAGAAGCCATAGAGAAGCTTAAGAAGGATTTTGAAAACCAAGTAAGAGAAGTGGAGGAAAAATTGGGAAGATAAATGAGAATGATGCAAGAAAATCATGATAAGTGAGTCAACAACCTGACTGAAGAAAATAACACCTTAATATACAGA
>CM053585.1:124280362-124292613 GCA_028646515.1 Pseudochirops corinnae | reverse complement strand
ACAGACTAACTCAAATGGCAAATGAGGCTCAAAAAGCCAATGAGGAGAAGAATGCCTTAAAAAGTCGACTTTGCCAGATGGAAAAATAATCTCAAAAGCTCATTGAAGAGAATAATTCCTTCAGAATTAGAGTGAAGCAAATGGAAGCAAATGACTTTATGAGAAAGCGAGATACTATTAAACAGATCCAAATAAATGAAAAATTAGAAGGCAATGTGAAATATTTCATTGAAAAAATCACTGACCTGGAAAATAGATCCAGGAGAGACAATTTAAAAATTATTGGACTACCTGAAAGCCGTGATAAAAAAAAAAGAACCTAGAACTCATCCTTCAAGAAATTCTCAAGGAAAATTGCCCAGATATTTTAGAACCAGAGGGCAAAATAAAACTTGAAAGAACTGACCAATCATCTCTTAAAAAAGAGCCCAAAAACAAAACTCTTAGGAATGTTATAGCCAGGTTCTGGAGTTCCCAGATCAAGGCAAATATTACAAGCTTCCAAGAAGAAACAATTTGAATACTGTGGAAACGCAATCAGGATAACACAGGATTTAGCAGTTTCTACATTAAGGGACCGAAGAGCCTGGAATATGGTATTCTGGAGATCAAGGGAGCTAGGATTAAAACCAAGAATCAGCTACACAGCAAAACTGAGTATAATGTTTCAGGGAAAAATATGTTCATTCAAAGAGCTGCAGGACTTTCAAGCATTCTTGAGGAAAAAAACAGAACTGAATAGAAAATTTGACATTCAAACACAAGAAGCATGAGAAGGTAGACATGGAAAAGGATTCATAAGGAACTTATCAAAGTTGAACTATTTACATGCCAACATGGAAAAATGAGAATTGTAACTTATGAAAATTTTCTCAGTATGAAGATAGGGGAAGGGAATATAAATGTATATATACATATATATATATGTACACATACACATATGTCTATATAGAAGGGTATATATGTATATGAATACATTTGGAAGTGTTTGTATATATGTGTACATAGACAGGGGCACAGGATCAAGTCAATAGGAAGGGACTATATTTTAAAAGGTGAAATTAAGAGGTGGGAGAGGAATATAATGAGAGGAGACAGGGAGAGACAGAATGGGATTAATCATATCATATAGAAGAGGCAAGGGATAATTGTTACAATGGAGGGGAAGAACAGGAAGGCAAAAAGGGAATGGGTCAACCTTACTCTCATTGAATTTGGCTTAGGGAAGGAAAGACATAAACTCTAAACTGGGTATCTTGCCCTGCAGAAGAATAGAGGGGGGAAGAGGAGGTGATGGAGGGGAGGACAGGTTGGGGGGAGGAGGGTGGTTAGAAGCAAACACTTCTGTAAAGAGACAGGGACAAAGTAGAAAACAGAACAAGTAGAGGGTAGGATAGAAAGGAGGGAAATATAGTCAGTATTATACAATATGTCCATTGTGGAGATGTTCTGCGTAACTACACATGTACAGCCTCTATTGAATTGCCTGTCTTTCCAGTGGGGGTGGGTGACAAGGGAGAAAGGGAAAGAATCTAGAATTTAAAGTTCTAAGATCAAATGTTAAATATAAATAGATGTAATATTATTATTATTTACATGCAACTGAGAAATAAGATATACAGGCACTGGGATAAGGAGATCCATCTTGCCCTACCAGAAAGTCAGAGGGGCGATGGGGGAAGATATAGGAGAGAGCAGATTGGGGGAGGGGGTATATAGTGGGATCACTGTTTTGGGATGGTGGGTAGGGGAAAGATGGGGAGAAAATTTGTAACTCAAAATCTTGTGGAAATTAATGATATAAACTAAAAATAAAAGTTAATTTAAAAAAAAGAAGAAAAGAAAACTTAAGGAAGCAGATAAAACATGGACAGCTCTCTATATAATGTAGAGATAGCTCTCTACATATACAGGCTTTCTTGAAATGGGGATTTATTGCTATATATTTTGAATCCTCTTATCTTCTGCTCTGCACATGACATGCTTTTTTTCTTCTCTTACTCTGTATTTAAGTTTTGATATTTAAGTTTATGATTTTTTTTTCTTTTCTCTGTTCCATATTTGAGTTTTGGTGCTTCAGTCTAAAATTTAAAAAGAAGGAAAAAAGAAGGGTGTTGGACTGGAGGTGTAGAATGTAACTTACATCTTTAGACAAGGCCAATGTCTTGATTTTTTTTTTTTTTGTGACTTGGCTACACTTATTCATTGTCTTTTTTTTTTTTTTTTTGGAGGGGAGAAGGCAGGGCAAGTGGGGTTAAATGACTTGCCCAAAGTCACACAGCTAGTAAGTGTTAAATGTCTGAGATCAAATTTGAACTCAGGCCTAGGGCCAGTTCTCTATTCACTGCAGCCACCTAGCTGCCCCATACTTATTCATTGTGAAGCCTTCACCTCAAACTCCATTTATATAGATATCTTTTCAGCAGCTGAAACTGGTTACACAATGCTCCCTAAGCTTTTTCGACCTGAAGAGAGTCTGGAACCATATATTTTTTCTCTGGAAGCAGGATTCTAGAATAATTGGATTTCTCTTATCCCAAACTCTCTCCAACTCCACCTTTCATGCAGGCATAGAGCATTGGAGTAATCAACTCATCAATGAAAGGAGCCAAATGCAAATAAGTCAAGGGTTATACTTACGATAGGGCATTCTATTATTTGGGGGTGGGGAGGGCAGTCAGTGGATAGTGAAAAAGATGTAAAAAAGAAATAAGAAAAACAGCAATAAGACATTAAAATCCTCAAAAGAAAACAAAAAAGGGGGGAAAGAATTAAAATTGAGGGTCAACCAAAGGACAACAGAGAAGTACATTATAGTTATGAGCTGACTGTAGCATATTATGAATGAAGGTTTTTGGAATAGATAGAATATATAGAATTCCATGATCAAGAGAGATGCATGAGTAGAAAAAAGGTAGGCTGGTCATGTGTTCAGTTTGAAGAATGGAGAACCTTCATGCTCCACTGACATCCACACAATATCTTGAGGTCTACAGCACAGTACACGGAGAATTCTCCTTGTTTATGAGAAAGACGTATGCAAAAGTTGAATAGGTTGTGGGAGCATGGATGCACTACAACCTACCTCACTGGAGGGGGTCCCCCACAGCAATAAGATCAAAGATCTTTCAAAGTACTAAACTATGCCCATACTCTGTCGAATTGAAACAGTGAGCCCCTTTTTACAGATTTTGTTGTATATCCACGATTGAACATTTTGTTTTAAATGGTCAATGATAACCCAGTTGCTAACTTATAGTTAACAAGCAGTGAATCAAAGTGACCAGCTAGTTAGAAATTAGTTAATTTTTTGAAAATCAAAATTTCAGCAAAAAAGTTATGTTTATAAATGCGATCTAAAGCAGATATTGACTTGACTGTATCCACCATCATCATCTGCATTTCCTTGAAACTATAACATTTTCTACCAGACTTTGAAACCCTATGAATAATGCCAATGAGTGTATTATAACTGAATCAGTACTACCTGGGAGCTCTCCCAGAAAGAACAGAAAGCGACAAATTGAAATGGTCAAATTGAGGGCACTGCTCTACTATCTCCAGGTTTGAATCTCATTTGATAGAATCACAATAAGATATAAAGTTGAAAGAGATATTTATAGGTCATCCAGAACAATCCTCTTATTTCACACCTGAGGAAACATTTAAAGTAACTTGCCCAAGATCATATGGGCAGTAGATGGCAAAAGCTAGGATCCATTAGATAGTAGATAAATTTCAGTAAATGAATGTTAATGGGATATATTACTAATGTAAAAAATATACTTTAGCCCCACTCTCTTAGAGCCAGAAGGCTTTCTTCTGTCTCTCCTTCAGGGTTCCAGAGTACTCTGAGGGGTTTCTTTCTTGGATCCCCTCCCCTCACCCCACCCCACCTCACCTCACCTTCCTTCATTACTCTTCCTCTCTTCTCCCTTCCCTTCTCCTCTCTTCTTCTTCCTTCCCCTCTTTTCTCTTTCTCCCTTTTCTTCTCCCTCAAAAAAGGTCTATTTAGTTTTCTCATTGAGTATAGGAAGGGTAATAATGCATAAATATATTAGAGTAGCCTGAACATTAGGAAAATCATTTTGGTAGCTAAGTACAGTATGGATTAAAAAGAAAACACTTAAGCCAGAGAAGATCAATCAGGAGATCTTACAATAGTCCAGGTGAACAATTATGATGGTTTGACCTACAGTGATGGTCACATGAGTCCATGTGAGAAGGCGATAGGTGTGATAGATACTTTGGAGGTAGAAATGATAAAAACTTGGTAAGTGATTTTTGTGTATGTGGAGTGATATCAAATTAAGAGATAAGAAGCATAAAACAAAGGTTGTAGACCTGAATTACCAAAAGAATGGTGGTCCTCCTGACAGAAATTGGGAAGTCTGAAAGAGAGGTGCCCTGCTTTGTTTTGTTTTGTTTAAATGGCTCTTTGGGGTTCTTTCTCTAACTCTCATTATTCCTCATCATTCCTTCTTTCACTTAAGCGTCCTAAGGTGAGTAGTCATCTCTTGGGAACTAAGACAAAGCAGAGAAAACAAAGAAAGGGGGAAAAGGAAATTTAACTTAGAAAACAGAAGTCATGTACAAGCTGTTTTGTAGTAAGTCCACCATAATTAGTCATATATATATAGTGGAAATAAATTTAATATTCATAGTATTGATGGAAAGCAAAGAAAGCATTCAACCACATGTTATATCTGCAATTTATGATACAGAAATATTTTTTCTTATACTGCTATATAATGTCCCATGTCTAAAAGATTTTCCTGATTGATTAGAATATTTTAACTATTTCCATGTCAAATGTGGTCTTTTTAGAATGTAAGCATTATACAATGGTTTTACCTTGTTAGGTTTTTAAAAGCATAAAGTTATCCCATAGTGACCTCAGTGAATAAACTAACCTCATATGGAGAGCCAGGGCCGCCACTTGTGCTCTGTCGCGGTCGGCGTTGGTGGGGTGGACAGAAGGGCTACTGCAGAAGAGCCACACAGAGAAGGCCGGGGCAGAGCTGGAGGACCACGAAGAGCCCAATGAGACCGTGGCCTCAGAGAGGTTGTGGGGCCTGACAGAGACGTTCCCCGAAAGCGTGGGGAGAGCGTGTGGTCCGTGGGCGTGGCCACATCCCACCTGTGGCTGACCGTGGCCTAGAAGGTGTACTGGTTCTCCGGGGCCGCCTTGTGCATCGTCACCACCTCCTTTACGACCCTCGTCCTCCCCCTGCTCTTTGAGACCGAGAAGCTGCAGATGGAACAGCAGCTACAGCAGCGGCAGAGACTCCTCAGGCCTAACACGGGGCCGGATGCCGGGGCCCTACGTCCACTTCTTGGAAAGATTTAGAGAAAAGCCGCTGTGTCCGACTGTGCTTGAGAGGTAAAAGTTTCCAATTCAACTGTTTGCAAACTGTTGATTATTTGAAATGGCGTGTGTGTGTTCTGGGTTTGGGGGGCGTGTTGAACCATCTCAACACTATGGGCAGTATCCTCCCCATCCCCTCTCTAGAGGTGTCCATCTTTCTGCTCTGCCCTTCACCCTGGCATGAGGTTTTTGTTAACTGTTCCTCCTCTGATACACGTGGAGTGCAAGGATTCAGTGGCCCCAGCTCTGGCTTCCCCATACCCTTTGTTACGCTGCTGTCAATCAAAGTATCCCTTGCCTTTTCCTGGGGAAACTGAAGTCAGCAGGATTGTGCTCCTGACCATTCGTTGAGAACTGTCGGGGGAGAAACTCAGTCAGACCCAGCGCATCGAGTGTGGGGTTGAGAAGAGTCACTGGAAACTGCGTTCTGGAGGCCAGGGGGACAGAGTACAGGAAGAAGGAGTCACGGCTCCCCCCTGGTGTGCCGGCTGCTTTTGTTTACCCCGTAAAGCAGTGTGTGTGTGAGAAAATCAGCGTCAGTGTTTTGGATTAAATGTTGAAAATGATTCCAACTTCAAAAAAGTTAACCTCATGTGGATAAGCATTTGACTCTCAAGTTAATTCCCTCTGATTCGCTACTATTTTTTTTTTTCTGCAGATATGTTTAGGGAGTTTCCATCTGGCTTACATCTAAACTGGTTTATTATCAAGGTGCAGGTACTTTAGTCCTCCAGTTACATTCAGTAACACAAAACTTAGGACTTACCTCCCTGGTCTTTCAGATCATCTGTTTAATAGCAAAATCAAAAAATAATAATCATATAGAAAATACTATTACATTATTGTCATTAATATGTGTAAAGTACTCTCATTTGAGAGTACATTGCTCTCATTTGAGCCTCACAGCAAGCTCCATAGAGTAAATATCATAGACATTATTACCCCCATAGGTAGCAGTTCTAACAGGAGGCACAATTTGAAAGCAAGCAGTTTGCACTGACCAGAGCAAAATCATCCCTTTGGAGCTTTTCCACCTCAACATCTAGTACCTTCCTGTCCTACTTAATAGAATCATAGAATATCTAACCCCCTTACTTTACAGAAAAGGAGACCAAGGCCCAGAGAGGTAAACTAATTTGCCCAAAGTCCCACAAGGGAAGACTGAGTCAGAACTGAGAGCTAAATCTCTTAAAATCCAGTCCAGTACTATTTCCACTATACATTATTCCCTCTTCCTCTCCTTCCTCACTTTCTTCTCCTCAGCTCATATTGTAATTTTACCACTGGTTCAGTGCAGCATCCGTAGATACTTTTTAGTCCAGCTAACAGCACTCAAGATTAATAAAGGCTCTAGATGTGTCTTCTAGAACTTTGTCTCCCAGGAATAAAATGTGATGGTTAGAGAGTTTGCTTTTGACCAAAATCATCGAAGTCAGGTGCAACACAGTTAAGTGTCCACCCAAAAAGACTTTGGCCTGACAATTACCACCAACACACAGGTGCCCCACCAGCCAGCACTACACCATCCATACATGCAACCATCGGTTACAACAAATGGAGAAGTTTTGTGCTGATCTCATTGTTGTATGCCTATGAAACCTGGACAATATACCAGCACCATGCCAAGAAACTGAATTGTTTCCGTTTGAATTGTCTTAGGAAGATTCTGAAGATTACCTGGCAAGATAAGGTACTTATCTGAGGTCCTTTCTGGAACAAAACTGCTAAGCATTCAAACTCTACTCCAGAGAGCACAACTCTGATGTGCTGGTCACATTAACTGAATGCCAAAAATATACTTGCCTAAAAGATTATTTTATGGAGAACTCACACAAGTACACACAGGGTGGTCAGAAGAAACTATACAAAGACACTCTCAAGTTCTCTCTGAAGAACTTTGGAATTGATTGTGTGACATTGGAAACACTGGCACAGGATCCCCCAGCATGGCATATCTTCATCAAAGAAAGTGCTGTACCTTGTGAGCAAAGCAGAACTGAAGTAGCTCAAAAGAAACAAGAGATGGGCAAATTTAGAGAATCCACCCCAAATGTTCACATAGACAATTTGTGCCCAAACTGTGGTAAAGCATTCTGAACTCACAGTCAGACACACTGTAACTTGACTCTAAAACAGTGATGCGATTTGGTCCTGTTTGTGAATGAAGGACAACAGCTAACTAATCAGTGATAGAAATGACAAGAAAAGAAAAGAATATCAATAAAGCATGAAAAACACACAGAATAAAACAAAAAGAAATTCAAAAAGGGCACATAAACATGGGAGTTTTTCATGCCATTGAATATACGGGTAGAGATTCCTAATTGGTGGAGATAATGATGATAGGATACTATGAGCTTGTATGACAAGTGGTCTGAAAGGTATAGATGGTTCCAGATACTCTTTGAGATCAATACTAGGGAGAGAGGTAAAAAAGACTTTGGAAACTGCAGAAATGTAGGGGAAGCCTGCTCCCCAGCACATTCTTGATTTCTAACTTGCTTCTCTTGAGACTTTGAGGAATTTCTGCTTAGGTAAGAAGATCTCAATCTCTCGATCTCTCCCTTTGTTTCTCCCTGTCTTTCTCTGTCTCTATTTCTGTCATTATTTCACTCTCATCAGATCTCATTTATTCTTGTGTCATTCTGATATATGTGCATATGTATAATTTCTCTAATTTTTGTTTGCTGTTTTGCTCAGATAAATTGGTTTGCTCACTATTTGTTATTTGTGAATGGTCTTTTTTGTAACCAGTATTTGGTGGGAAAGGACCAAGTCAGTGAATATAAGCTGTCTCTTGTCTTCAAGGATATTGCCCAGAAAAAGCATTTGTACATTTTTACCCATTATGACCTACAATAAGAGTACTCAGAGGGATAGGTAGATATAATTCTAGTCAAATATCCATATCAGAAAATGGAGATAAAAAGAGCCTAGTCATCAATACCTTCTGAAGCTCACCTTGAGGCAGGAGTCAGTCTCCCACAGAGGGAGGAAGCAAGATTACAGAGATATCTATCAGTGTCGCTAGTGAGCAGAGTTTAGATAACTTGTGTGGATATGCATATGCTATGTGTGTATACACAAGCTAAAATATACTTCAGAAAAAAACCACAATAGCTATACAACAGAAATTCGTAGTTTTACTTATGATGCGTTTTTATTCTTTTTCTATTGAAATGTTAATATTTGTTAATGACTAAGTTCATAATAATTAAGAAAAACACAATTTTAAAAGATTGGTGGGTCATGTTTGACCAACTCAACAAAATTCATGCTAATCACTTCCTCAAGACTTCTGAACCCCTATTGTAAAGAACTAGGGTCATAGAGTCATAGATTTATAATTTAAAGGAACCTCAGAAGTCCAGCCTTATCCTTTTATTTCATGGTTGAGGAAACTGAGGCCCAGTGAAGTCACTGGTCATACAGCTGGTAGATAGCAGAGTCACTATTTGAACCCAGGTCCTCTAATGCTAAATCCTGAACCAAAATGGGGGTATCTGGGACTATGCTACAGATACAGATATCTTAGAGGGTACAATTCAGGAGTATACCTGAGTTTGCTCAAAGCAGCACATGAGAGCCAGTTGTTAAATTTTCAGTGTGAACATTTACACCTCAGAAATCAACAAATGCTACAAATCAGAATTCGATTTATTGATTATATAGAGTAAAATGTGATGGGTAAAATGTTAATGTAGATTAGAATTAATAGTGCTGCTGTGTCCATTTATTTTTGAGAGTCAGTTGTTAAACATTTGCCAGCACATCCCTTATGCAGTTGTTTCCTGGGTGGGACCATTTCCTTTTTGCCTTTACCTCCTTCTCCCAGTGGTCCTGTATTGATCAAGCCTGTTTCTCAGGATCCCTTTCCACAGAGAAAATAGACTGACTTGATGTTTTTGAATCATTTTAGTCATGTACAACTCTCTGTGACACCATCTGGGGTTTTCTTGGCAAAGATACTGAAGTGTTTTTCCATTTCCTTGTCCAGCTCATTTTACAGATGAGGAAACTGAGGCAAACAGAATTAAATGACTTGCCTAGGGAATGCATTCCCCTCACCTCTAATCCAAAACAAGTCACCTAATCTAGGAAACCACACTTTATGTGATATGTCAGACCAGTGTAAAATCATCTAGGAAGATATGTAGCATGGAATTGAATCTACTTGTCATAATTCATATTCTAGCAATTAAACTGTATCCATGAAATAAGCAAATTGATCAGAATTCCACTAAGAATTTCAGATTATAGTGATAATTAATTGAGTCAGCCTTATCATGATAGGATATGATTACTAAATTGGTTGAAAATATCATGTTTTGGGGCAGCTAGGTGGTACAATGAATAGAGCACTGGCCCTGGAGTCAGGAGGACCTGAGTTCAAATGTGGCCTCAGACACTTAACACACACACACACACACACACACACACACACACACACACAAACTAGCCATGTGACATTGGGCAAGTCACTTAACCCCAATTGCCCCCTCCAAAAAGAAAAAAAAAGAAAAGAAAATATCATGTTTATAGTGTTTAAATTCATTAGGACATTGTTTTGGAAGCTGTCTAGATCCTGTCTCCATGACCAAAGTTTTTTCTACTGTCTGGGTCTAACCATGTCACCACCTACTCAGTAAACTCCAGTGGCACCCTTTCACCTCCAAGATACAATAAAAATTTTTTTGTTTGGCACTAAAAGCTCTTCATAATCTGCTGTCTACCTTCCAGTATTCTTACACCTTAAACCTCACCACATCTTCTGTGCTCCAGCAACATTTGTTTTCTTGCTATTCCTCAAACAGGACATTTCATCTCCTAACTGGCCGTTTTCACTGGCATCCCCCATGTGTGAAATGTTCTTACTTTTTTATTTCTGCCTACTGGATTCTCTGTTACAATCCTACCTTTTACAGGAAGCCCTTGTTTCAATGCCTTCCCTCTTCTAGGCATTTCCAGTTTATTTTGTGGGAGCTTGTTTGTGCCTAGTTAGCTTCCCCTTTTGATTATGAGTTTCTCCAGGGTAAGAACAGTCTTTTGCCTTTCTTTGTATCTCCAAGATTTAGCCTAGTGCCTGGCACATAGTAGGCACTTAATAAATCGTGACTAATTGCCTGACTGAATATCTGTCATCTGAGGACCAAACCAGGTAAATTTGGAGGCTCATCACCAAAAAGTTTGCTATCTGATAATTTAAGGCAAGGGAGTTGTTCATTTTTAGCAGTGAACAAAGATTATCTGCTATGACAAAGAGGTGTTATAAAATGCATCAGTAAAGGGGAATATCCATACCAACAAAACCATATTTAACTGGCATTTCCAGACAAATCTCAAGCATTTGGCATGAGACTCTAGATAGAACACTGATGTAACTTGGTCAGCATCTACATATTGGGCTTAGTTTGGCTAGAAACTTGTGTCACACAGAGTTTTGTGGAAGTAAGGAAAGAAGATATTGCCTCAGTTTTCATCTTTTTATACTGTGATAGTTAAATTCAAGTTATTCTTAATTGTTTCATCATAGTGTCATAAATTTTGTAATTGGAAGCAACCTTAGAACTTATCTAATTAAGTCCTCTGATTCTACAGATGAGGAAAGTAAGGTTGGAAGAACTGGAGACCATAGTTTATGGTAAATCTAGGACTCAAACCCAGATGTTTCTGACTCCTGGTTAGTCAGTCAATCAACAAGCACTTCAGGGCTTATTTTTGTGCCACACACTGTACTAAACTCTGGGGATATGAAGAAAAGCAAAAATGTACACTGTCATAAAGGAACTGATAGTCTAATGTGGAGAAAATATTTAAATCACTGGGTGCATATCAGATCTATAGAGTAGATGGAAGATAATCTGAGAAGGGAAGGCACTAGTAGTTAGGGGGATTGGGGAGAGGTACCTTGGAAAAGGTAGCATTTGAGTTGACACTTGAAGGAAACCAGAAAAAAACCACTAAAGTTAGAGGTGAAAGGACAGAGTATTCACTCCAGGCATAGGGGATAACTGGTACAAAGATGGGAGATGGAGTGTGCATTCTAGGAGTGGCAGCTAGGCCAATGCACTTGCATCATAGGGTTTGTGGAAGAGAATGCTATTTTCATTGTCATAGAATTTTAGAGCTCAGACTAATCTTAGAAGTTAGCTTGTCAAACCCTGTCATTTTACAAATGAGGAAACTGGGACCCAGAGAAGGTAAATAAAACCACAGGGTCACACAGACAAGAAGTAGCATAATTGAGGTTTAAACCTACATATTCTGATGCTGGCCCAACTTTCTATCTATTACACTATTTCCATGTGTCATGTGACTCCAACATACCAACTTTACAACCAAAAATATTCGAAAACTTAAATTTTTATACTAAAGGGGGACAAAATGAAGGTTGGCTTTCTGAACATAATTAAGTTTGTCCACAAGGTGGCTCCATTGAACAATTTGTGCTCTGTAATTGAATGAGGCAGAGAATTCTTTATAATCTCTGCTGAATTTCCATTATCAGTTCTGGTTTTTCCAGCAAGAATGTTTGAAAGTCCTCCACCTCACTGAATGACCACATTTTCCCCTGGAACACTATACTTAATTTTGCTGGGTAGGTGATTCTTGGTTTTAATCCTAGCTCTCTTGATCTCCGGAATATCATATTCCAGGCCCTTCGATCCCTTAGTGTAGAAGCTGCTAGATCCTGGGTTATCCTAATTGTGTTTCCACAATATTCAAATTGTTTCTTCCTGGCATCTGGCAATACCTTCTCCTTGGTCTGTGGATTCCAGAACCTGTCTATAATATTTCTAGGAGTTTTCTTTTGGGGATCTTTTTCAAGAGGTGATTGGTGGATTCTTTCAAGTTCTATTTTGCCCTCTGGTTCTAAAATATC
>CM053585.1:124239972-124273570 GCA_028646515.1 Pseudochirops corinnae | reverse complement strand
CTTGAAGGTGTCATTATCCCTATTGTAGAAAGGGGAAAACTAAGGCAAATGGAAGTTAAGTGATTTGATCAGGATCATACATCTAGTAAGTGTTTGAGGCTGGATTTGAACTCAGGTCTTCCTGACTCTAGGTCTAATGCTCTATTCACTTCACCACCTAGCTTTAAATAACCGTGTAACAGAATAATCTGCTCTAGGAAGAAATATTGAATTGTCCTACGTTAAGCACATACAGCAATGATCTGTGATATTTGGGGTGTGGAGATTTCTTCCAAGTAGACAGCAATCTATCACTAAGATTTCTTAGAGAAGTGCCTGGAGTACATTTCCTTCTCAGTTCATTTTACAGATGAAGAAACTGAGGCAAACAAGGTCAAGTGATTTGCCCAGAGTCACACAGCTGGTCAGTGTTTGAGGTCAACTTTGAACCCAGGTCTTCCTGACTCCCTCTTTCATCAACATTCTTCCCATCACAGTCTGGCAGCTCTCTGGTCCCACACAAAAACAACAATTGAAGAATTTGGGGGAGGGGAGACTTGTCACCCATAATTCAGTCCTCTAGGGAACTTATTTGGGGATGATTCTGGGGAAATACATCATTCTTTGGCTAAATGTGAGAGCCCCAACCACCTGGCTTACCTGTAAAACTCTCTAAGAATAAAAAAAAAATTATTTGCTATAATTTATAATCTAATTGGATCAATTTCCATCTTTTTAATTAGATAAAAAAAAATAGTGAATCTAGGTAGGGAGGAGGATAAAAAAAGAGCCAGTGAAGCTTTGCTCCCTGACCAAGAAAGCTTGGCTTGGGTGTCAAACAAGAGGTCACTGTGTTCCTGAGCCTTTATGCTTAATACCAAGAAACAGGTTGACAGTGGGCATTCTTCCTGACTAGTCTCCAAAACTACTAAACAATAGTTTTTCATTGTTCATTAACCAAAGGTTGAGATTACCAGTGGCCTTCAACAAATGGGGACTTGGGAGTTGAAGTCTTAGCTATAGCAACATTGAGAAATGAGCACGTTTTTGTTATTGTCGTTGTGGTTGCTGTAGTTCAAAAAAAATATGAAAAATATATGATTGTATCATTTTTTTTTAATGAAGAAAATATGCCATTACCTGGAAATAGGAGGTTTATATTTTGGCTGTAACTTTTATCACCTAGTGTGTTTTGTAAATTTATATTAAACACACATATATGTATATATGTATGTGTACATATTCGCATGTATATGTATGTATATATCTATCAATCTATCTATCTAGATAGATAGATAGATAGATATTCTTTTTCTTAAAAAAAACTAAACAAATGCATTTCTTTTGTACAACTTGGCTGCCTATAGTTTGAGATTATACCTAAAACAGTCTTAAATTGTTTGGAACACTAGAGGGAGTATTAGACAGGCAATAAAATAGAATCCCAAATTGGCCCTGCAATGCACAGTGAATTTAGATTCTCTAACCTAAGTAATAGAAGACATAATTTAATTGGTATTTAAATGAGATTTAGAGTGAAGGTGATCACTATGAACCTGGGGGCCTATGGGTAGATTATAGGGAGAGGAAGTAAAGTGGAAACTCAGGGTCAATTGCCTTTGTAAAACTGAACAATAGAGTGAGCTTCTTCCAAAACTGTTTTCTTCTTCTTTTGTTCTACATAATACACTATGATTGAAAATCATCATGAAGTAGAGGAATTGTAGTCCACATAATTGGAGAGAATGTGTACACCAGTGAAATCTCAGATCTTTGATTTGGTCCAGTAAAGAAGGAAAAAGGGTTTAAATGTACTTTGAACTTCTCAGCCCTAGCAACTTCAAATTCTTGGTGGGAGGGAACCAACAAATTTTGCAAAAGCTTTACTTTTGCAAAATTGCTTTAAAGTAATGTTAAGGTCAGTTGGGTTCTAAGGACCTAAAGAGTTTTACATACACATGAAAATGACTTGGGATCCTAGCACCTGAATTTTGCCTTTCTAAATGGCCATCGTTAACCCCCAAACCCATGAGGGAGGCAGGCCAGTAAATAGCTGTAGAAATGAGCACCCTCACTGCTAGATCCATCTTGCTCTCTATTGGAGTTGACTTTCATCTCGAGTCCTGTGGGAAGCACAGGTCAGTGTAGGACCAAGATCATGAGGCATGAAGTTCTAGGACTATGTTCTCCACTCTAAAGTGGGAGGAAGCAGTATTTCCCAGATGTTGCTCCTGCCCTAGTGACAGTCATGCTATCAACTAACCTGACTTTCGTTACTGATAAAACTGAAGGAGAGAAAATGAGACAGAAGAACATGAACTGAAATGTGAGATCTAGTAAATAGACTAATAGCTAATAGCTGCAGAATCTGGAGAAAAATTAAAATGACTAAGAAATAAAATATGATATTGCTGCTGCTGTCCATACCAACTCAATGAATTATTATGCTTGTGAAAAAGTGGTATGCTTTTTGGTGAGTAGAACAGTTTGGGAAAAGTATTTGTTAGAGGGGAAAAAAGAGACAAGAATAGTAATCTCCTCATCCCTTCTCACCCCATTGTAATTCATCAGGTAGTCTGGTCTTTGGGAAAGAAGGGGAAGATGTAGAAAATAGAAAGAAGTGTAGGGTTAGGAGGTAGATGGAGTGCCCTGAAATGAATGACTTCCACTTCAGAATAAGAGATGAAGGAACACTTATTTCAGTAAAAGAATCTGATGACTCAGAGCTCATTCCTTGGAAGAAATCTCAAGTAGACTTTGGTAGAATCAGCCACCTCTAGGGCCCTTCTGCCTCTCTTTTTTTAGGTTCTTTTCCTTTTTCGTTTGTATGAAATGAAATAGTTAAGTGCTTTGCACAATGCCTGGCACACAGTAGTTATTTTATAATTTTTTGTTTCTTTTTTTCCTCTTTCATTTCTCTCTATTCACTATGATCTTCCCAAAAGAACTAAATGATTTATTAAATCATTGAAAGGCAGGTCAATGACTGATAATGGTTGAGATTTATACTTTTCAAGATTTACCTATTAAAACAAAGGAAGAAGGCTGGCTAGATGGTGCAGTGAATAGAGCACTGGCCCTGGAGTCAGGAGGACCTGAGTTTAAATCTAGCCTCAGACATCTAACACTTACTAGCCATGTGACCTTGGGCAAGTCATTTAACCCCAATTGCCTAGCCTTCCCCCCTCCAGAAAGCAAAAAGAAACAACAAAACAAAGGAGGAGATTTTTATGTAAAGGAATGAATCTTTAATGATAAGTTTTTAAATATCATTCAAATTACATCTCAGGAAGAGAAGGTAAAGGGAAGGAGAGAGAAGTAGAATTTGGAACCCAAAACTTTTTTTAAATGTTTGAAAATTATTTTAACATGCAATTTTAACATGCAATATTATATTATATTTTAAAAGGTGAGAGAGGCATTGATGGGACAGAAGTAGTCCTTGAAATCATTCTAATAATGAACAAAGTACTTAGAAGGACAACCCTACTCAGAGGCAGCTAAGTGGCACCTAGCTGCTCAAGGGAATACAACACTGGGCCCGGAATCAGAAAGACCTGATTTCACATTTAATCTTAGACACTTACTAGCTGTGTGACCTTGGGCAAGTCCCTTAACCACTATTTGCCTCATTTTCCTCAGTCATAAAATAGGGATAATAATAGAACCTACCTCCCAGGGTTGTTGTGAGGATCAAATAAGATATTTGTAAAGCAATTAATACAGTGTCTGGCACATAGTAGTCACTTAATAAACACTTGTTTCCTCCCTCCCTCCCTTTCATCCTTCTTTTCTTTTTCCTTCCTTCCAAGACTTCTGTATTCTCCTATATAAGGATGAAAGTCCTCACTGCTCCTCATTCCAAACCAATCCAAATTAAGCATTGCTTATGATGCAGATGGTAAAGTTATGTTCCTTAATTTTTTTTCTCTTTGCTTTCTTCAAGGAAAGATTGTGATTGCCAGTAGATCTGTACTTCATCTATCCAGTCAGAAAATGAGAAGTGGGGCAGTATAAGCAAGTGAGAAATGGGGTACTCTGAAAATCAGTAAGTCAACAAGCATAAAGTAGGAAAACCATCAGATGAGAATTTGGGGAATAGATTTAGAATTCCTTTCTCTTGGTGCTCTCATCTTTTTCCTAAGAGGATTGCCTGAACTGAGGGTAAAGATGACTTCTTTTTTTCTTTCTATCCCTAGTACTCAGCACAGTTATCAGGCACTAAATGCTTGTTGAATAGACTAGAATGACTGCCTCTTTCATATAATATAATCAGTCAGTTTCTTTGGTCATTATAAGCCCAAATTTAGGACTAGGGTATTAACTTGATTTTTCTTCTTTGAATGTATTTATCTTTTACATTGAGTGAGAGATTCTGCAAGTGGGAAAAATCCTTAAAAGATGTAAAAAATGGTGGAGAGTGGAGGGAGGGACGTGGAAAGGGCTTTAATAGATTAATCTATTTGCTAGGCTGAAGGAAAAAGCAGAAAGCAATTCATTTCCAGTGCAAAGAAATGAGAACCTGAAGGAAGACAAACAAAAATATAAACAAATATAGAAACAAAGCCTTGTACTTTTGCAAACCCCAGGATGGAGTGTGGTGCAGAGGACTGCAGACAAGCTGTGGTATCTGTGTTTCTCTGGTCAAGTCAGGGCTTCCCCAAACGGACTCATCTTTGTACAGAGTGAAAAAACCTAAGTTGTAAGAATTAATCAAGGCTTTACTAAGTACAGGAAGTCAAACAGAATCATGGTGTATGGTTCTGGAAGAGGTCTTTAATTATTTCTTCTAACCCCTTTCCTGGTACAATAATTTGTCCTTATCTATTCATCAGTTAGACTCTTCAGAAACATCTGGGCCCATTGAATTTAACCCCTTAGTTCTTAGGGAAAACTGAAATCCAGGGAATTTAAGGACAAACAGGGAATAAATAGTGAAGTGAAAATTAAAACTAGATCTTTTACTTCCAGATCCAATACTTTTCCCAGTATACCACACAAATTCTTTCTTATAATAACCTTTAATGTTGCCACTTCATTATTCAGAGAATATTTAAAAAGTATGGGTGGACTACCTGCTAAGTAATACACATATCTGTATAAATAAAATTATTTTGTAGATATTAGAGAAGTTTTCAATTTAATTCTATCAGTGTATGATTTTGTGGCCTGAGGGATCCCTTTGTTAATGGATAAATTTCATAATGCCAGATTTTTATGTATACTTAACTCTGTTATATGGAATTCCATTAATTTGAAGTTACTATTAAACAGCATAACTATTGTGCAGTATTAATTGACATTCATAACAACCTATAAAATCTTAAAATGACTTCTGGATCCTCAAAAAAGTTTAAGGTTATGTTTTGTACCTTTTTAGTGGTAACTGTATTTTATTGTGTTCCAAATACTTAAAATTTGGTAATCCAGATACGCCACTTTTGGCACCTTCTTGTAGCCAGCATATTTTATTAAACATCCCATATTAAACATCCCATAACCTGACCATGCTAGCTGACAAGTTTACTGAATTAGCAGAGTAGAATAGTTACAAGTTGTTCATTTTACCATCATTGAAATATCCAAGGAAAACTGGAATGGAAACTTCTTTTTATTTATTTCCAGTAGTATTTTTAATCTCTTTAGAGGGTTTTTCCTGTAGGATCCTTCAAACTATCTCCATATGCCATGCCTCCATTTACTGTGAAACAGTAGGACAGAATTTCTGTTTCTTTTTTTCCCAGACTGTTTTTAATAGTGTTTAAACTTTGTATAAAAAAAGAAGGAAAAAGTCCTCACACCCGCACTCCACTAACACCCTGCTGTTTGACATTATTAGTACAGTAAACTTAATAATATTGATTCAGAGGATTTGTGGTTTACCAACATCGTTTAGCTAAGTTACCCTTCACACCCCTGGTGACTCATGAATACACATCCAATCCTAAATAGTTTATTTACCATTTAAACATTTTTTGCCTCTTGTCATATTTTTCTTTGGGCAGTTCACACAGGGTGCTACCGACTTCAGGCCACAAAAGGCAAATTAGAATCAAGAAATATCCACTTGGATTTAAATGAAAAGGCTGTTGAAAAAGGTTATACCAAGACTAGTGCTTTGTAAAAGTAATTAACAGTCTTTGACCTTTGAAAAGATGAGGAAATGTTCTCTTCCTTTTCTTGGAAAGGTGAGGGACTATGGATGGACAGTGTTTCCTGTGCTCCCAGGTAAGTGGTTGATTTTGCTAAGTTGTTTTACTTTGCAACAAAGGAAGACTCAATATGGAAGACCAGTCTATCTAGACAGTTCTATGCTGCAAAAACAAAGATAATCAATAAAGTTTTTAAAAAAAGAAAGAAATACTCCCTTAGGAATAAATGATGGAGTTTAGAAATTTCATCATATGGATACTTATTATCTTGCTTGGAATGTGGAGCGTGCAAAAAAGAAGAGGCAGAGGAGAGGTATGGCTGCCAGGGCTGTTCCGTAAGGATTAGATGCTATTCAGGGGGAATGTGGAGGGATATCTATCCTTGAACTCACCTGAGGACATGGTGTTTGCTCATTACTGTTTCCTAAGCCAAATGCCCTTTAAAGGGCCTAATCATGAACAATGTGAGTGATTTTCTCTAAGATTACATCAGATAATATATTGAACTCATTGCCCAGAAGAAGCTTCACAATAACTTTTACAAAATCTTACCTGGGGATACCTTAGCAAACAAGAAGATATTTAAGTTGTCTCCAAAAAACAATTCTTAAGTACCATCTATATTCAAAAAAGACCTGTGCCAGGTTCCTGAAAAAACAAGTGCATATAAGACACAGTCCCTGTCTTCAAGGGGCTTGTGCTTTAGTTGGAGAGGGAAGACATATATTTAAAACAACAACAATACAATAGCTCCTCATTTATTAGAAAGTCTCAGCATCATCAAAAATTGGAAAAGCAAACCAAAATTAGGAAGTGAACAAAAGGCCTCCTAGAAAACAACACTAACACTACAATAACCCAGTGCACATGCAATAGAGCTAATAGACAATATTTTGTAACAGACTATCCCTCAAAGTCCCCCACTCAGAGGGTATATGCAATTTACTTCATTTCCATTGGTTTCCCTGTCCACATTAGATTAGAAGCTGCAAGTTAAAATGGTGAATGGGGTAGCGCAAGATGTACCAACAAGGGACAGTGATGAAAGAAATAGAAAAAAAAATGTAAATAATAGGTGCGTAGAAGTCTGTGGACTTAGTTTAGGGACAGACTTCAATGGATACCTCAAAGAATTAAGTTTCAGAGCGTCAGAGAACCTCATCTGCCTGCTAGTCCACCTAATGCCCCAAATAATATGCCACGATAACATAAACAACAGGTATTCATTGAACATCCAGCAGAAGAGATCAGACTTGAAGAGTCCACTTGAAGTGTGCTCAGCTCCTCCCTAAGGCCTCTCCCCAAAATTCCATTTTTGGACACCTCTAATTGCTAGGAATTCCTTGTTTTGTCATTTAGTTAGTTGCTCTGGGTGTCTTTCGATTTTTTTTTTCTTATAGCATTTTAAAATGTCCTTCTTTCCCACTTCACCCAGTGTTCCTGATTCTGCCCTTTGGAACCAAACAAACAAGTCTAATCCCTCCCCCACACGAATGACAGCCCTTCACACTCTTGAAGGCAGCTGTCACATATCATCTGAGCCTCTTCTTCATCAGTGTAAAAATTCTCTCATCCTTCAACTATTTCTCATATAATATGAATTCGAGGCCCTCCTCTGTCCTAGTTGCCTTCACTGAGACATTCTCTCAAATCTGCAATGCCTTTCTTAAACAGCTGTGCCCAGAATGCAATATTTCAGGTGTGACCTGACCAGAAAAGAGCCAGCAAATTATTCCCTCTTTATTCTGAGAAACTGTCAGTGCCATCTAAGATCATATTAGTTTGATGTTGTTGACCAGACCTGGATACTCTCCTTTCTGAATTTTTGTGACACTGTCCTTTCTTCTCCCTCTACCTCAGAGTTTTTTATTTTTGTACTAAAACCTTTTCTCAAAACAATGCTTATAAAATTGAACAACATGCTAAATTTCCATTAGAAGTTAAAAGAAACTACAGATATATAGATATGTATGTATTTTTCCTCATCCAGGTTCACACACTCCATAAAATTTTTCCATGGACCCCTGGAGTTTTGTGGACCCCTGGATAACAGCCTCTGCTCTATATTATCTATCTTGGTCATCTCTTCAGCAACCAGTTCAGTTAGCATGTCTATGCTGATAATAGCACAGGTAGGTGGCTCAGTGGATAGAATGCAGGACATGGAGTTTGAAACACTCATCTTCCTGAGTTCAAATCTGGCCTCAGACACTTACTAGCTATGTGATATTTACCAAGTCACTTCACCCTGTTTGCCTCAGTTCCTTCATCTGTCAAATGAGCTGGAGAAGGAAACGGCAAACTGCTCCAGTATCTTTGCCAAGAAAACCCCAAAATGGGGTCATGAAGAATCGGACATGCCTGACAACGGACTGAAAACAACAACATGCTGATGACTGTAGATCTATAGATCCAATCTACAATGGCTCTATAGATCCAATCCTAGGTTCTCCCCTGAGCTTCAGTCTCACATTACAAACTACCCATTGATCAGAATTATTTTGTCTTTGTATCCCCAGGATTTACCACAGCACCTGACACAGGACAAGCAATTATTAAATGTTTGTTTATTGATTGGTTACCACACTACACTACTGATTCCTATTTAATTTTCAGTCTGCCAAATCCCTAAATATTTTGTAGCCAAATTTGTAATCATGCCTCCTCCATCCTCTACTCAAAGTTTCTGAGCTGGTGTGACTTGACATTTCTTCCTTTTGAATTTCATATCATTGGATATGCCCTGGCTGGCCAAGATCTTCCAGATCCCAATGTGTTAGCTAACTGTCCCATCTTTATTTCATCTGAAAATTTGATGAGCGTATTATCTATCTAGTCAATGATAAAAATGTTAAACAGCCCAAGGCATAGCAAAGACCACTGGGGCGCTGCACTGGAGACTTCCTGCCAAGGTAATATCAGATCATTAACAACAGTTCTTTCAATCTAGCTAAATGTATTGGCTAGTCTATATACCTTCATTTTTTCCCCACAAGAAAATATTGAGATACTTTATCAAATGCTTTGCTGTAGGCAAACTAAACCGACATCATTATCCTGATGTGCTAGTTTAGTAGCCCTTTCAGAAAAGGAAATAAGGTGAGTCAGGCATGTCCTTTCTTGATGAAGCCATACAGGCTCTTTGTAGTCAAGGCTTTTTTGTTTTGTTTTGTTTTCTGCCAGATGTTTTTGAAAGTTTAGGTTTTTAATGATTCATTCTAGAATTTTTCCCCAAGAATGAGAGTAAAGCTCACTGAACAAAGATCATAGTTCTGGAGATGGAAAGGATCTCAAAAACCCACCTGCACCAAATCCTGTATTTTACACGTGAGCAAAGTAAGGCCTAGGAAATAAAAGTCTAGAAAGATTTGCCTATGGTAATGTCACTATTAGAAATCAGAGGCAGGATTTGAATCCCAGTCATTTTACTCCAAATCTCATACACTTTCCGTTTTACCTCCAACATTAATTACACTTTGCATATTCTGTTCTCTTTCCATGTGCCTTTCTCCAATCACTTTATTATAGTATATCACAATAATGATGATTCTGAGTCCCTGTTAGGACAAAACAAGGAGCAATTGATAGGAGGTACCTTAAAGAGACAAGGTTTAGTCTTGATGTCAGTGAAAATTTCTGCTCAAAAGTGAAATTGGCTACCAATGGACACAAATATGTATGTATGTATATGTGTATGTGTGTTGTATTAAAATGATTCTATACATGTACTTATCAGTTCTTTCTTGGTAGGGGGGAAAAGAAAACAAAGTTACATGATAACTTTATTATGTATTTAAAAGGAATAGCCAGTTGTACATTATAGATTTGAAGTTTCACATGCAGTCATCTTTTTTGTATGTATATATATTACTATATTATACTATATTCTTGTTTTATTTCTTTAGTTCAGAATAAAATAAATAAAATTTATTTTTAAGTGAAAACAACTGCCTCAAAGGTAGTGAGTTCTCCTTTATTAGAGGTCTTGCAACAGAGATTAGGCAATGACTTGTTAGGCACATTGTGGCAGGAGTTTTTAACTAAGGCACCAGTTGAATTGATGACAGCTAAGGTCCCTTCCAACTCTTAGGTTCTCTGATTCTATGTGTTTTTATGAAAAAAAAGATTAATTATGGGAAGTACTATTCATTCAGCAAGATAGAAGAATGTTTTAAAAGATTTACTTTAAAATGGTTACTTTTTTGTTTTGTTTTAAAGGTGTATGCTTCAGTGATGTGGGGAAATCATTTTGTGGAACATTATATTTCCCACAGACATAATAGAATTGAGAACTTAGATCCCAGTCCCGTCTCAGACACATACTTGTTCCCTATGGTATTATTGTATAAGCTAACTTATACTAATGTGGGATGGAGAGAAAGAAGAGGATCTCAAGCTGGGTCTCAAAGGATGGCTCTGACTTAGACAAGCAGAAAGAATGAAGCGGCATTCCAGACAAGTAAAATGATGGTGCAGTTCAAGGCACAGAGGTGTCAGTGTTCCCAGGATATTGAATAGACCATGAGTAGATAGGGATGTCTGGAGCTGAGGATTCCATAGAGGGAACTACTTTGACATTTATAAAATTAAGATGTTTGGAGTCAGAAGCTGTGCAATAAGATTGGAAAGGCAAATTATGAAGGGTCCTGAATGCCCTTTAAGTCAGATGCCCAGGAAGAATTTATGAACATAAAGAGGTATTAATTTCTAGAAACATTAAGGAGGAAAGAAGCATGAAGAGCTTTAATAACAGTATAGATCTTTACAAGAGGAGGGAAACTGTGGCCTTGAGACCTCATGTGGCTTTCTAGGTCCTTGGGTGAGGCCTTTTGACTGAGTCAAGTTTCACAGAGAAAATTATGTTATCCTTAGAGAAAAGTAAAATAGGCTAAATTACTTCTAGATTTCCCTTCTGTTGTAGAATTCTATTGTAACATTCTAGTGTAGTATCCCCTGATACTACTACATTTTTGTGTTCTGGAAACTACTAATAGCTTCATATAAAATATAATGATTATGGTTCCATTTGACAGAGAAGAGAGGAGGAAATATTTTTATGCATTCATGGGCAGACCCTTCTGATCCCCTGAAGCTAAATGTCTAACCCATTTCATATAATATAGCTCTATATGATAGAACTAGGGTGATGCAGGTTTTCTTTGGGCTTAGAAAGGAACTGTTTTATATTCCTTTTGATTTGCTTACAGAGATTTCTAGATATGTGTGATTATGACTGTCAATTTGATATGGTGCCATAAAGAAATCTCTGTAATTGGAGAAAGCAGGAAATTGAGGATTTGTGTTTTCATCCTGTCTCTGTCACTGAACCACTAATAATCACCGAATGAACTCAATTAGTTCTTAGAAAATACATTTACTCAAACAGCATTGCAAGAACAGTAATTTTAAAACATGTGCTCTAAAAACCTCAGGTGACACAAATATTCATAGAGATCAAGGGGTAAGAAGGAGAGCACATAAACTCAGTATAATTATGTAATTTAAGGAACACATGTATAAAACACACATAGCCAATGGAACTGGCAGTTTGGAAACAACTAAGTCGCAGTGCCCTTTCTTTATGCCAAAGAATCATCTTTATGCAATTCAGGACAGGTAATAGCTACAGTGATAGGACAGGTTGCTCTATTGTTAGGCTGTGCTGTCCAGCATACTATTTCTGCTAAGTATATCGACCTGTTGCTAGGTTGGACAAGGCAAGTCACTCAGCCATTGGGCTGGCTCCTCATAGGGTACAATATCTGTGCTGAATAGTTTGATGCACGGAAATGCCCAAGTTTACTTTTCAAGGGAGAATGGCAGTCTTCTACACCTCCAACCTTGGGCTCAGCTGAGTTATTGTGCTCATTTAGATGAGGTGCTATAGTTCTTTCCATATCGAATATGACATTTTTTAGCTGTAGTGATACTGTGACCTTTTTAGAGAGAGTGCTACTGTGCTCTTTCAGAAAAATCAACAATCTTTAGCTCAGGATTGCCAAAAGTCTCTTCTTTTGCCCCCCTCATTGCCTAGAACCTGAGGTTTGTTAGCTGCCAGGCAGAAGGTGGGAGAAGTATAGACTCTCTTATTCTACAAATCTTCATGATTCAGAAGTATACTCCCTCAATGAATGATCTCCTTTTTCTTTATGCATTCAGGTACATTTACAGGTTTTTGTTGAATACTATACAAAATAATTATTTGAGAATAAAGGTGACGAGACAGTCAGTGCCCTAGGTACAAGTTCGTTGTCTCTGCTGGCATTTCAATATGCAATTAAGTTGCTTGGATCCTCGGAATCTCTTTTAAGATGTAATATTTGTGAGATGTAATATTTTATTACTTTCAGCAAAAACATAATATTTCATTATACCTGAAAGAGCCTCACCCTCATAGTTCATCGTCTTTGTTTTTGCCCCATCATAACGTTTGACTTTGCTAAAAGATTAAATAGGGCATACTTTTACACAATGATACATTTTAACATTGAAAGGTAGAAATAGTTATCTTTTTTGAGGTAATTAGGGTTAAATGACTTGCCTAGTAAGTGTCTGAGGCTGGATTTGAATTCAGCTCCTCCTGAATCTAGGGCCAGTGCTGCATCCACTGTGGCACCTAGTCACCCCTAATAGTTTTTTGTTTGTTTTGTTTTGTTTTTAAATCCAGTGTTTCACAAACTAGTCCATCAAATGAACTAAAAGAAATTAATTTGGAAGGCAGCTCTGAAAAGTGATCCAACTTCTGTTGCTTACCGTGTGACTTTGAGCAAGTAACTTCACCTCCCTGGGATTCAGTTCCCTTATCTACAAACTGAAAACACAAAACTAAGTGATTTTTAAAGTTCCTTCTGGTTCTAAATCTGTGATCCTATGTAGCTCATTTATTCCACTTCCTGTCATTATTTAAGAGTATTTATTTCTCAAACACATGTGTGTCCATGGATTTTGGCTAATTATCATGTAAAAACAGAAAATAAGTAAATAAGTGTAGTTAAAACCAATGTAATTAAAATAAGAAGCAACAATAATAACTGGGCAAAATCTTTATATCAAATTTCTCAGAAAAGGATTTCATATCCAAGATATATAAGGAATTGATTGAAATTTATAAGAATAAGAGCCATTCCTCAGTAGACAAATGGTCAAATGACCTTACCAGTAAATTTTAAAAGGAAGAAATTCAAATTAACAATAGCCGTATTTAAAAATGATTCAAAAAAGTAACAATTAAATAAATGTAAATTAAAATAAGTCTGAGATTCTACTTCACACTCATCAAATTGGCAAAGGTAACAAAAAAAGGAAAATGAATATCACTAGAGGGACTACCGTAAAATAGAAACATAATATATTGCTGGTGGAAATGTGAACTGGTCCAATCTTCCAGAAAAACAATTTGGAACTGTGTTCCACAAATCACTATCTATGCATATCCTTTGACCCAGAAATACCACGATTAGTCCTTCACCTGAATGATAGTGAAAGAAAATATTTGTACTAGCTCTTTTTATAAAATCTGAGAACTTTAAACTAAGGAGCTCCTCATCTATTGGGCAATGACTAAACAATTTATGATTCATTAATATAATGGAATATTATTACACCATACAAAAAGACAAAACGGAGGGTTTCAGAGGAACATAGGAAGACTTGTCTGAACTCACCCAGAGTGATATGAACAGAACCAAAAAATAATTTATAGAATGACAACAACATTAGAGAAAGACAACTTTGAAAGACTTTAGAACTCTGATCGGTGAAATTAAAAAAAAAAACCAAAACATGTTTCCAGACAGGTGAGATTGACATGTGACAGTCTCAAATGCAGAATGAGATGCATATTTTTGAACACGAAGAGGAATTAGCTTCCTTTGACTATTCATATTTGACATGAGGGTTTTATTGTTTGTTGCTCCTCAACTGAGGAGTGGGATGGAGAAATAAAATTGCTAGTTAATTTTTAAAACTAAAAAAAAGACTTAAAATAATTTTTCAAGATAAAAAATATCAAAACCAAATTAGTTATATCCATGTCCCAGAGGAACTTAGTGAACCTCCAAACATTTGTTGAATTAATGGAGCTCTGAGTAGGATATTTTTGTTCTTATTATCTGCTAATAAGTATCATTCTCTCACAGTACTCTGATGTAGAAACTAAAAAGTTCAGTTAAAAAAATTATTAAGCTCTCTTTTCTGAATGGCAATGAGCCCCCTGGAAACAATATGAATGGGGTATGAGGTAGACATGAACAAGGAGAGGGATGGTACAATTTACCAAAATTCAGAGCAGGGGATGGGTTGTAGAGGGCATTGCTTTATAAATTAAATACCAAAGGGCCCCTGAAATGACAGTTTAGCAGGTAGTTCAGCTTTGAGATGTGTGTGTATGTGTATGTGTGTAGATTTGAAGAACCCAGATATTCATAGAAATGGCAACTGAACTACTTTATGAAGTGATTCTGGCACATTTTGTCTTTTGTTCACTATTCTAGTACTTGGGACTGAGGGACTTAAGCAATTATAGGGATAAGAGTCCATTCCCATACTCTCATCTTGTGTGACTCTTGCCCATGTTTACAGTAGCAAGCACAGTATCTGATACATAGTAGGTGCTTAATGAATACTTGTTATTTGTTTGATTGGTTTATTTGAATCTTTCCTGGGGCACTAGAGTTGAAGTGATTTGCCCAGAATTACACAGCCAATGTAAACCAGAGGCCACACATGAATGTAGGAAGGATGTTGATAAGCTTCTGGTTCTTCAGAGCAAGGCAACCAAGATGATGAAAGATCTTAAGTTCATGCCAAGTGAAGATTGTTTGAAGGTACTGAGATGTTTACTCCAGAGAGTAAAGGATATGATAGCTGTCTTCAGGTAAGGGAAGAGCTGACATATGGAAAGGGGTTGAGAGATGTTCCCTGGATGTAGGTTTAGCAATACTGGATAAAAGTTATAAAGATGCAATTTTGGGTTTGATGTGAGGAAAAGATTCCCTCATGAATAGAAGTATCCAAAAGCCGAATGAGCTTCCTCTGGAAGTAATTGGTTCTCCCTTCAGGAAGTCTGCTTGTTGACTAATTGTTGGGTATGTAGTAGAAAGGACTTATTTGGGGTATAGGGAAAACAAAATGGCCTCTGTGGCCCTTTCCAACTCTGAAATTCTATGATTCTGTAAAACTTGCATTTCTACGTTAATGTAGTTCAAAATGTTCCAGTATGGGAACTCATTAGGAAAAAATTTGAAGGCAACCTTATATGATGCTTCACTATATTACACAGTTCACTTAATATCTTATTGCCTATTCTCTATTCCATGGTTAAATTTGCAGTTGGAAAGAAATACAGTGTGCATATTTTGCTGCATATACCATATTTTAAACAAAATGGAGGGATTTTCTGTTTGCCTCCCATTCAACCTGATCAGTAGGTGCATAATGCATTTTCTCTGTATTTTGACTATGAGTCAATTGAAAGCAGCAATTTAAACCCCACTTGAATGAGCACTTTCAGGTGAAGCAGCAACTACGCCATAAGAACAATTCTACAATCAAATTAGTAGTCAAATAACCAACGGCCATTGGAAAAAATGGTCAACATCTTCGTTCTTCTATAGCCCGGGTCAAAATACAACATTCAAAAATGTAAATGCCTCTTTTCAATGTTAGATGAGCATCAGAGGGATGTTTCTGTGAATAGGAAAATAGGTATTAAAATAGTGTCCACCTATTTTTGGTTTATACTAATATTTAAACTGTCGAGATATATATTTGAAAAAGAAGCATATGATGGGAATTAAAGTCAATAGAGGGGAAAAATTAACTGATAACTAATGTAAGTAGATCATGTTACAAAGCTATATAGACCACAGATCTCTGATAGTTTTCAGATAAAAGGCTTATAATGTTACTAGATACTTAAGCTAATTAATATATCAATTTTAATTATAAGGAATGGTCACAAAGTATAAAATATACAGCAAGTTGTTGATGCTAAGGTTCAGTCTTTTGTATAATTACTACTACTACTACTACTACTACTGCTTCTGCTGCTGCTGCTGCTGCTACTGCTACTGCTACTACTGCTACTACTACTACTACTGCTGCTTCTGCTGATGCTGCTGCTACTACTATTACTACTACTACTGCTCTTATCATTTTTGAGACTGGGTCATCCTAACCTGCTCAGGATGGAAGTAGCAGGGATATTTATGGATTTGTGAGTCTAGTCACACTCTGATTAGCAAAATACTGTCTCTTATGGCTTATCATATTAATTCCTAACTTAATGTGATTTAATGTTGGTTTAGGCCACTACATCCCAGAACTCCTGAGTGTAAAGCCAAGTACGAGCAGCTTTTCAGAAGAATACTACTGTGAACAGCTTTTAAGGCTATGATTACACAGTATAATTAACACTCTATTTATTCCATAAAAAATCAGGGCAAAACATTCACAGAAATCAAGGTACAGCATTCACAATATTACAACTTGTCACAGATAATCAAAACACATCATTCACAACAACTTATCACAGAAAATGGCTACATAGTTTCCACTACAGTAGTCACAAAGTTTTGAAAAAAGAACAATCATTTAGTCACTCAGTTATTCACAAAATCCTTAATTCAGTCACAAAGTACAATAGTCAAAGTTGTCCATTCATGGGGCATCCTAGGTTACAAATCAATTACTTATTCAGTCATCAATCACTAAGTACAATCATTTAGTCAATCAATCATCCCTCATCATTCACTATTCAGTTATCAGAAAATACACAGATCCTCCAACCCTAGGTCACTAGTAAATTTACAATTTCTCAGTCAATACACAGTATCCAAGTAAAGTCTTCTTTCAGCTTGACTAGGGGTGGTTTCTTGGATTCCCTGGATCCTCTTCCATGGTCCCAGATCCTACCTGGATTCACCAAACTGTCACCTGGGTTCAAAAGCAGACAGCTCCCAGGTCCTTGTCCAGCTCTCTACGCAGTTCCTGCTCCACATTGGAGTTTATAGTGTCCAGTCCATCTCAAATCCTTCATAGTCTCTGTTCCCAGGAAGTCAAGGCTTAACAAAGCCACAAGCAGACAGAGTCTTAAATCCTTTACAGTAATGCTTCCTCAGTCTTTTGTCAGCTTTGGCTGGCCCTCACACTCAGCAGAAGTCTCAGCTAATCCCAGAATCAAAATCACTCCATCCAGATTTTCACAATCAAAATCATTCTCTCCAGCCTTGGGGGAGCTTTCCTCTTCAGCCTCCCTGGCTCCTTTTCAGACTCCCTGGTGGCAGCAATCTCTGCTTTCACCAAGTCTGCTCCAAGAAGATCTCTCTCTGTTACCAATTCTCATTTTTCTTCTCAATTCTCAGTCCAGCAGTACCAGGCCAGTCTCCAGATGCTGCTGAGAGAAATTCTCTTTCTCCAGCAGCAGCAGCTTCTGCCTCCAGATCCTTGTTCCAAGAAATTCTGACTCTCCCTCTCTGGGTTTTTCCTTATATACAGTATTGCCCATCCCTGTTCAGCTCCTTCCTATTACATCAGCAACAGGAGACAGGAGTTCATACCTTCTGTTTCTCTAACAAAGGTTTAATCTTAACTAGGTGCTGAGTACCTCTTAGCTTAGTAATACAAAAGGAACTTCAAATCTCATTACTGTTACATTGAGCTCAAGAGATCTACCAACCTCAACCTCCACAAATAGGATTACATTTATGTCACCACGTCTGACTGTGTTCTATTTCAGAGAAAGTTTGGGGACAGGGAACATAATGAAAAAACTTCTTCTTAAACCTGTAATCTCAAATTCTCTATGTCCTGCCTTATTCTACTTTCTTCTCTCTCATTCTTTATCACATCCCAAAACCATTTCATATTTCACAAAGAGCTTTGGTAAAAATCTAATTAAAAAGATAAACAACTAACTATGGAATTTTGAAGAACCTTGAAAAATACTGTCTGTTTCAGACAGCATAGTATAACGGAAAGAACTTTGAATTTGCAGTAATGACCCCTGCTATCTTTCCCTACCATTTTACTGATAAATATTGTCATTGTTCCTTCAACCTCTGTAGTTCTAAATGTCCTCAGGTATAATTAAGGGGAGAGGATTGAATCTTCTTTAACACACCTTTGAGTTCTAAAATCCTATGATTGTAAGCCTTAGTAGACCTTATTCTTCTCTCTTATCATTAGGTTCTCCATATATACCTACTTTACAGTTGAAAACATATTCATTGCCCCAAGCCCTAGAACATAACATAGTCTACCTGATAAATGAGAGTCATACTCAATTAAATGAGTTCTATGTTGGGGCAGAGCCAAGATAGCAGAGAAGAGAAGCTCTCAAACAAATTCTCCCGACATCTCCCTGCAAACCACTTTAGTATAAGGCCTCAAATTGAATTCTGCAGTGGCAGAGACAACAAAATGATATGACTGAGACATTCCTCCAGCCGAAGACAACTTAGGAGGTTGGTAAGAGAGATCCATGACACAGGGGTATAGGTTAGCCCAGGGCCCACACAAATGTAACACCAGTGGTGGGACTAGGTGGGGGAAACATAAGTAGCAGCAGCTTTGGGAGTTCTCAAGCTAAACATAGCAAGAGAACCTGGCAACTGATTAGAATGATATTATAAGATACTCATGTGCTAGCACTAGATGCTGAACTAGAAGCTATTTGGCAACTTCATTGCCTATACCCCCTTCTGGGTCATTATTCAAGAGGAAGAGGAGCATTTTTGGTCAAGATGGAATGGGATCCCTGAGGATTAATTGTTTGGCAACACCATTGCCACTTCTGTGTTATGTGTGGAGGAGCATTTTCATTAGAGAGGGAGTAGAATCCAAAAGAAGCAGCTTCATTTCAGACCCTAAGGGATCAGGGACTGGGACCTTGGGAAGCGGCATTGTTTCTGGTCTTAAGAGAAGAGAGTCCCTGAGGAGTAGTATCAGTTGCAATTCCAAGGGATTCGGGTCCCTTCCTGATAAGGACAAGAGTAAAGAACAAGAGGGCAATGTCCAAACATCTCCCCAGATCACACCACCTTGGAAGCACTAAAATCTACAAACTCCTAGAACAACCTCTGAAAGTGGCAATGCAAAAAAGGTGAAAACTTGTGCTGTTCACACACATACACACACACACACACACACATGCACACATACACACCAAAAAAAAACCATTAACATAAAATTCAAAATCAAGAAGATGGAGAAATAATCAAGCAAGAACATCAAACTGACCATAAAAAGCTACTATAGTAACTGGGAAAATAAAGACACTCCGAAGAAGATAAAGAACAAGACAAATAGCTACAAGCAAAGCCTTGAAGAAAAATGTGAGTTTAACACAATCCCAACAAGAATTTCTGGAAAAACCTAAAATTTCAAAATCAGTTGAGTGATAGAGGAAAAAAATAGTCAAAGAAATGAAAACTAAGGGATAAAATTATGAAAAGACAGTTAACAGCTTGAAAAAAGAGGTACAAAAATACTGAAAAGATAAAACCTTAAAGAAATAGAATTGGCCAAATAGAAAAGGAAATACAATAATTCACTGATGAAAATAATGTCTTCAAAAGCAGATTTGGCCAAGTGAAAAAGAAGTACAAAATTTCACTGAAGAAAATAATTCCTTAAAAACTAGAATTGGGCATGTGGAAGCTAATGACTCCATGAGACATCAAGGAATAATAAAGTCATAAGAATGAAAAGTAGAAGAAAATGTGAAATATAAACTCACCTGGAAAAAGATCAAAAGAGATCATTTAAGAATTATTGGATTACCTGAAAGCCGTAATCAAAAAAAGATCATAGACATCATAGTTAAAGAAATTATCCAGGAGAACTGCCCCAACATCCTTTAGTCAGGAGATAAAATAGAAATTAAAGGAATTCACTGCTGATCACCTAAAAGAGATCCCAAAACAAAACTTCCAGGAATATTGTAGCCAAATTTCAGAGGTCCCAGGTAAAAGAAAAGATATTTCAAGCAGAAACAAAATAAAATAAAACAAAACAAAAACAACCTTCAAATATTGTGGAGCCACACACAAATATCACATATAAGTTAGCAGCTACCACATTAGATGAGTGGAAGGCTTTGAATATGATATTCTGGAAGGCAAAAGAGCCGGGATTACAACCAAGAATAACCTACCCAACACAACTTAGTATTATACTGGGGGGGCGGGGAAGGGCATTTAATGAAATAGGAGACTTTCAGGCATTCCTGATGAAAAGACCATAGTTGAATAAAGTTTTGTTTTTCAAATACCAGACTTAAGAGAAACATAAAAAGGCAAACATGAAAGAAAAAAAAATATAAGAAACACAGAAAGGTTAAACTGTTTACTTTTCTATATGTGAATATGATATATGTGTCTTCTAAGAAAGGTATCATCATTAGGGCAGTTAGAAGAATTCTATGTAGAAAGAGATTTCAGGAATGAATTTATTACATTGGGATGATGTAAAAAAATTGATAGGCAAGAAAGGGGGATGACTTCACATAAAAGAGGTGAACAAGAAAGAGTTTTTACAGTAGAGGGAAAAATGGTATGGAAATGGGGCAAAATTACAGGATATAAAATAAACCCATGGTACTTAATCGTAGAGGCAATAGGAAGCCACTGACATTTCTTGCTTTTTTTTTTTTTTTTTGGAGGGGGGAAGGTAGGGCAGTTGGGATTAAGTGACTTGCCTAAGGCACACAACTAGTTTTTGTGTTAAGTGTCTGAGGTCGGATTTGAACTCAGGTCCTCCTGACTCCAGGGCTGGTGCTCTATTCACTGTACCACCTAGCCACCCCAACCACTGACATTTCTTAATCCGGGGACCAACATAGACCTATGTTTTAGGAATATCAGTTCAGCAGTTATACATGTATTATATTGGAAATGGGAAAGTCTAGAAGATAAGAGATAAATTAGGAAGCTATTGAAGTAGTTCAGGTGAAAGGTGAGGTGGGCCTGAATTAATATCATGATTGTGTGTGTAGATAGTATGTATCAGAAGTGTAAATTCAATCCATGTCTTTCTGACTATAATTTGGTTGACTCTCTATTCATTGTGTCATTCTTCCTTTTATTCCTCATACTTTAATAATAATTACTACAATATTCATTGCTACAGTTGTACCAATAACTCTAGGAATAGCAGTATTTTATCCCTGTACCCCCACCAAGACTTCCAGTCATGCTTCTAGCCAAGCCTCCATAGCCACAATCCATTCCTTATAAAAATCAGCCCACAACTCCCACTGTGATCAATATCAGCACTAAAGACTGACCAACTGCCACTGAAGGGCAGATAAGCCCAAGTCTCTTAGGAATAGCAATTTCCCTTAGACCACCAAACCCTCTTTCAAAACCATTACTTAGAGGAGTAACAACTGTGGAGAAGGGACCTGCCATCCCATTACCAACCAGCTTCTACCAACACAGCAGGCAAGTCAATCTGATTGAAATAGCAAGGTACCCTGAGGGAGATACAAGATGTAATTTATGCCAACCCAGTTAAACCATAGTGACTACTTCACCATCACTTCCCCTTAGATCCCAATAGAGACAATCCATGACCTTGAGGCTGAGACACAGTACTAATAACAGGCCTCAAAACAACAACCTTGATTTCAGGAAAGGGTAACTCTCCCTGCCACCATCAATACCACCTGATTAACAGCTACCACCAATGAGAAGGCTAAACCCAAGAGCCTTTGGAATATCAGCACCCTCAAGATTACTGGTCATGTATCCAGTCTAGCTGCTTCAACAGTCATCCAGGGAAGCCACCTTTGTAGAAACATAGCCTGCAAGTGCTGCTGCCCTCATCTCCCCAGCAGCCATAGCTACTAAAGACCCAAGAAAGAACTTTCTCAACCACCAATGGCTTTGACATAGCTAAATACTTCAGCGTTAGAAAAAGATGTGGTTTTATCAATGGAAATGTCATTGAAGAAAACACACTATTGGTTTTGCCAATGTACCCTAAGAACCACTTGTTCTTTCCATGTGACATAGTCCAAGTCATATATATGTATATGTATGCTTATATGTATGTATGTGTGTATATATGGTCTATCTCTAATTAGAATGTAAACTCCGTAAGAAAAGGGACTTTGTCCTTCTTGTAATTTGTATTCTCAGTACTTAGTACAGTGTCTGGCATTTGGTAATTGCTTAATAAATGTTTATTGATTTGATTTGATTTGGTTAAATTACTGTCTTAATGCCTTGCAATATAGCACAGATGTCGTATAGTACCTCATATTCTCAATAGAATATTGGGACAGGGAAACAATGATAGTGCCTATACCCACCTCCTAATATGAGTATGATATTACAGTACAGGTAGATTTGTAGGAGGATTTGTATAACCTTGGGCAAATTACTTAACTCTGTGAGCCTCAATTTCTTCCTCTGTAAAAGGCAGGTTTGACTTGATAGTCTTATAGCTTCCTTCCAACTCTAAATCTATGATGCCAAAGTACAGACAAGAGGGGCCATCTCAGGGAGGACCATCAGGAACAGATATGATCTGCATCATCAGACAGAAGACCCACACAGGCAAGATCACTGCAGATGCCCCTTGAAGCATGAAAGTCAAACAAGGAAAACTTTAGCTGAACTCCAAGTTTCCCTGCAGGTTGTCAGGCATGGATTCCTTTGGAGATCTCTGTGTGATGAAATCATGAGCAGGGACCTTTACATGGGCAGGGTAGAAGCCACCAATACACTGACTAAGGTCATTGGGCCCTCCCTGAAGCTGCTCTCTAGGAGACAGGGTTCACAGAGTGTATGTTGTTTGGTAAGTCTCCAGGGATGCAGGGGGCTGGGGTGAGGGGCGAAGAATTACTGATATTTTGGAAGCAGACTCATGAAGAATGCCTCATCTTTGGTATGAATTCCACGACATCCTTAGTTGCATTTTACAGCAGGAAACAGCCTGCTTGGTATTGGTTTTGCAAAGGCCATTGCCTCCTCTTTTGTATACACTGGGTCATAAAAACAGGTGCAAGCAAGGAAACAGAATAGGAGACAAACCTGACCTTTAAAGTTTTGTCTTGGTCCACTATGGATGACTCCTAAATGCATACTGACTTACACAAATAACTTTTGACCTCTGCCCTGTTTGCTTGTGTCACTGTATTGTGAGAAAGACATTTATCTTCTCCAGTGACACATCTTTTGAAGACAGAGAGACTGCCTGTGCATGGCATTATTGGGATTAGTGTACCTTCCTTTGTGGCCAGTCATTTTTTTTCACACAATAAACAAGCTGAGTGCATTTAGCTAATATAGATAGATAGATGTAGATATGCAGATATGTAGATGGATATAGATAGAATTATTGATTGATATATATAGCACAGTCATTCGTTTATTTATTTATTCAGAAATTATTGATTGTCTGCAACATATGAGGTACTCCTAGCATCACTATTTTCTCCCCTTCATGCTTAGAAATCCATATGAAAAGGGGATGGTTTAAAAGTAAAAATTCTAGACCTTAAGCAATCAGATATTCAGTTAGTATTTATCGAATACTTCTGATGTACTCAGGTCTGCATTAGAAGTGGGGTGGGTGATTTCAACAATGTCTATGACATAGACGCCACCCAATTGTAAAACTTATACACATGAAATAAAAATGAATAATAATAGGCCACATATAAACAAGTGTTGAATTGTATGATATAGACTATGTGTGATATGGAAATTTGGAGATAAAAAGATAATTGAATAATACTGTCACCAAAAAGAATTTTAAAAATCTTAAAATCACATACAGTTCTCTAAAATCATCTAATTCCAATTCTTTTAACATATTCTATAATAACTCATATTTATATAATTTTATGTAGTATCATAACTAGAAATATGTTTACCTGTGGTAAAGAACAGGGTGAAGTTTAACTAGGGAATCAGAGGGGTTAAGGGGAAGAAACATACCCCAGGATTCCAATGGATTCTACCTTGCTAGAAATGTAGTTTCCTAGAGACATACTTGTGTAGGGATAGAATGAGGAAGGCCAGTAAGGGGGCAAGGCTGGTGGTAGGGTGGGCAGGTGAGAAAATTCCATCAACAAAGTACTAAGGGTGTGTCCCATATCCTAAATTTCTAACCATGGGGCAACTTTCCAGCTGCCCCAGCCCTGTCTTAGTTATACCTCGTTAAGTTCCTTCCTGTTGGGCAGTATAGTCTAAATATTACTATTCATGCTTTCATGATGAGGAAATTTGAGTTGGGAGAGTTTAAATGATTTGCCTGACATCCTGGGGCTGGGAAGTCAGAACTCAAATCCATGTAGTTTGACTCTGAGACCAGAGCTTTTTTTCAACTTATATATCACACTACCTCTAATAATCCTAACTGGCTCGATGTGTCCTGTTTATTAATCAATTCAACCAGTACATACATATTTACATGCATATATGCTTCAGATTTATTCTTCATTGAAGGATTAAGTGAAAATGAGTACTTCATAATACATGTTCCTTTTGTGAGAATGCCCCAAATATTGATCAGAATTTTAATGAGTCACTCACATATCCAGAAGTTTTAGTCTTGGAATGGACTTTAGTAATCAGCTGGTCATTATCATATTTACCAGCAAGGAAACTGAAGCAAAGAAAAGTAAACAAATCACCAAAAGTCACACATCTTATCATTGTTATGGCTAGGAATAGAATCCAGGCCTTATAAAAACCAATTCAAAATTCTTACTGTTTTATCTCAAGTTAAAAGAGTTGTAATAATTACTGTGAAGTACACTAGATGAATATACAACATATAAAAGTATACCATATGAATAGTAAGCCCTATGTTACCACCGTTGTTCAGTCATTCTCAGTAGTGTTCAGTCATTCTCAGTAGTATCCACCTCTTTGTGACTCCATTTGGGATTTTCTTGGCAAAGATACTAGAGTGGTTTTGTCATTTCCTTTTCCAGCTCATTTTATAGATGAAGAAACTGAAGCAAACAGGATTAATTGACTTGTTCATGGTCACTCAGCTAGCAAGTATCTGAGGCCAGATTTGAACTCTGAAAGATAAGTCTTCCTGACTCCAGACCCAGCTCTCTATCCACTACACCACCTAGTTGCTTCAGTAAACCCTATACACTGTTTTCATTGTGTGACATCTTAATCCAGATACAATACACAAGCCTATACCAGCAAACACCAGTATGCTATGTGGGTGACATCTGCCCTCTCTCATGACCCCTAGGCTATCTTATATTAGCCTGGTCACTGGTCAACTGGCACTTCTGTTGCCATGCTGTGTGAAGTTGCACATATTGGAGCTCATTGTCATGAAGAACATTTCATGGACCTAGGTGGTCTAGGACAAATGGAAATATCTCTGGCTACTACGTGGCCATAGTCCTTTAAGTATCTTCAATTCTTTTAGAATTCCCAAAGCTCAAGAAGTTGGCAAAAAAAAAAAAAAGAAATACAACCCCCTAGCTGACAGTCTCTTGGACTGAGGTAGTCCAGAAATCCCTCCCCATTCTCTAATGGTCTGTGTAAATGTGCCTTCCTCTTTATCTGGTTTTGACATCATCCCAATAATAATAGCTAACCTTTATACAGCATCTGCTATGTGCTGGACCCAAGTACACTTTACAAATATTATCTCATTCAATCTCGCAGGCAAATGCTATTGTTATCCCCATTTTAGAAGTGAGAAAACTGTAGGGAACATAGGTTAGGTGACTTGCCCAGCGGCACATAGCTAGTAAATATCTGAGGCCTGATTTGAACTCACTTGTTCCTGACTCCAGATAAAAACTATCCACTACTCTCCCTGGCTGCTTATGAATAGGATTTTGTGAATTCTCTGCATAGGATAGACATCACTTGTCTAGCTATCATTGGTAGATAAAGCCTTCCTTATGCTCAATTCCTTCACTCTATAAGCTTCTATCTTCTTGTTTGCTAAGAATTTCAAATAGAGACCCTATGGGAGCTACATCATCACTGTAGGCTCCCACTCATTCTCTCAAGCTATTTTGTAAAGTAGAAGGTTATGTAGTTGCTCAACTATTTAGAATGGGGTGCCTCTTCCTATGACTGCTCTCTTGGAAAATAAGTTGCATTTGATGGGTGGAGTAGACAATGGAGTGCATTTTACTCGTGAACAGTAGACATAAAAGGATATAGCAGGCCTGCTGGACAACGAAATGGTTACCCTACTAGAGTGTATGCTGCTGTGTTAGAGAGTAGTAGGCAGCCAACATAGAATGAGGCTAGATGATGGAGGGTTTTGAGTCAGGCACAAAAGTTTTACTTGATGCTCCTAATCAGAGGTTTTTAATATCTGTTTATGTAATAGACCACTTTTGGCAGTCTGGTGAAGCCTGTGGTCCCCTTATTAGAATAATGGTTTTTAAATGCTTTAATAATCTACATAAGATTATAAAGGAAACCAGTTCTCTCTTGAAATACAGTTATCAAAAGAAGCTAGGTGGCATAGTGGCTAGAGTGCCAGACCTAGAATCAGGAAGATTCATCTTCCTGCTCGCAAATTTGACCTTAGACACTTACTAGCTTGTATTACCCTAGATAAGTTGCATAACCCTGTTTGCCTCAGTTTCCTCATCTGTAAAATGAGCTGGAAAAGGAAATGGTAAGTCACTCCAGTATCTCTACTAAGAAAACCCCAAGAAGGGCCGTGAAGATGCAGACACAACTAAAAAATAACTCAACAACCACAATAATCAAAAATATATTTTTTTAAAAATACAAGTTCACAGACCACAGTTTAGGAACTCCTACACCTAGATCATAGGAAGCTACTTGCAATCATTCTCATTTTTCATAGGTTTTTTTTTTTGTAAGGTGCTTAGAGGCTTGAATATTTGATATAAGAACTCCAAATTAAGTGGGATGAGTCAAGGCACTTACCTGGGTGATAAGGTGGCAACTGGCTAGCAGCCACCCTGATGCAAATATTGGTTTCTCTTTTTCTGGCTCCATCATGTTGTATCTCTAAAGTGGCCTATGAAAAACTCAGCTGTTCCACACACTGAAAAAATAGAAGGAGACAAAAGACTCTTCTGGAATGGGAACTGTTCCCTTTTCAACTGACAGACTATTAAGACAATGCCAGTATCAGTGGAAAGGGTATCATCTAGCAACTATTCAAAAGTAGTAGACAGGCCACCTTTCCTCAACTCCTTGCATATAAACGAAAAGTATCCAAGATCCTTTATAAAAATAAAGTCATGTGGCTTTTGTAGGATTACAGCCAACACTTGCAAATCTTTGAGCTTACATTCCATTTAGTGGCTGGAACTGATCTGCTGTTTGACTCTCTTTTTGTACAACTAGTTTTCTTCTAAACTGGGTAATTAGATCTCCAATAAATGCTTTGAATTTCCATCAACATGTAGGAATTGTGCTTAAAGTCAATGCCTCATAGTTCTGCATGCTTTGGGCTTTGCCCAATAAAAGTATTTCTTTAGGGATTCATGCCCTTGAAAGCTAATGGAGCAAGGTAGACCTTTGTATAATACTTCCAAATTTATTTGTATTTTTAGATTATTTTCTTTGCCAACATTGTTGTGTTAAGTTTTATAATATCCCCATAAATTAACCTGCCCTACTTTGGTATTATTCCTATCTGCCTACAGATACACTAACCAGGTCTATTATTCATTCTCAGCCTGTGACACCCTCCCAAAAGGCTTTCCTTACTCTCTACCAAAGCAACCCAATCTATTCTGTAAGATAGGAACCAGCATGGTTTTAGAAAAGCATACCAGATTTGGGGGCCCAAGACCAAGGTTCAAATGCTGCTTTTTATGCTTACAACCAGTCTGACTTCAGACAAATCATGTCACAACTTTGGGCTCCTTTTTCTTCATCTATAATGTGTAAGTAGTGTACTTGCTGACTTTTCAGATGCGTTCTGGCTCTGACCCTATCATCATATCCTTCCTCAGCCATGAAGCCCTGTTTAACCACATTTACCCCTCCCTCCCCGCCCTCCCCCCTGCTCCCTGGCCAATGATCTCACTTCTGAATACTTACTGATTGCATCTATTGACTGGGAAAATCTGACAAGTTCAAATGAGCTAGTCTATTTGTGGTAGCCACATTGATCATAGTTAAATAAAATATCAAGTTCTTACCACATACCAAGCACTATGCTAGGCCTGGGGATATAAGAACAAACAAGCAATGTGGTCCCTGCCCTCAAGGAGATTAATGACATTCTAATGGGAGCTGTTTATACATAAAAGGAAGATAGTCAGGATGATGATGAGCACTTTCAGGCATGACATAAAGATGATCTGGAAGTTGTAAAAAACATCAGATATTAGCTTTCCATGGGCAGTGTTCAAGGTTCTGGAAGGGAGATGAGGATAATGGCCAGAGTAAATGTGGCATAGTATGGAAATTTCCATGAATTGTGGATTTCTAGGGCCACCACTATTGTATTCAGGTTGCAAGTTCTCTAGGGGTCTATGCAAGACTGACTACTCTAGAATAGTGCAGACTGGAGACAGAGGGTATAGAGAGATCTGAGAGGCCAGATTAATAATAATAATAATAATAATAATAATAAACAACTTACATTAATAATAGTTCCTTAACATTCTCAAATAACCTTAAACATATAATCTCATTTGTTCCTCACATCAACCTTACAAGATGTATCACTATGGTCATTTTTATATCCATTTTACAAATAAGGAAATTGAGACTCCGAGAGATTAATTTATCTGCCTGTGGACAAAGAATATGTGTCAAAGGAGAGATCTGAAGTCAGGTGTTCCTGATTGTGGATTTGGCACTTCATCATATTACCTCTCTGGAGAGAGAGACATTGTTCAGACATACTTTCCAGAGAGATTAGGAGTTGGAGTAGAGAAGACTATGGGTCACTTATTAAAGGGGAGGGAATAGGGACCTGTCAGGTTTCAGATAAAGCAACAAGAGCATGATTAGGATGGAGTAAACTTTAAAGAAGAGAGAGGGGAGAAATAAATGGAAGAAGAAGAGAAAGAGGAGAGATGGAGGGAGGTGGGGCTTCATCATTAATATTCCCAGCTGATCCCTGGTATCTTCTTTCAGGCACTGGTGCTTAGGACAGACTTCTGTGTGTGTGAGATGAGGGAGGGAATGAAAGGCAATCCAACCCATCCCTGTGGGAAGACAGTTAGAGAGGAGCTTTGGGGCCATGAGCATCCAGGGAGTGAGAAAGGGAACTGGACAGAGAGCAGGTCAGTCAATGAGGCAGCTAAAGGGAGGGAACACGGACTTGGAAGTGAGTTAAAATCTAGACCGTAGGGCAGAGTTCCAGCTGCCCTATGCAAAATCTGGCTCATGTTGTAGAAAAAAAAACCACATGATCTAGAGCAGAAACTGTGCGAAATCAATCAATTGATTCAACACCCCTGCCCCATTCCTGTCCAAAGCGAAAAAAGCATCCTTTGGTTCAAGTTCTCACATCTCACTTAAACTAAATGCAGAAGTAACAAAATATTTAAGACAATTGCCCAAGAAAAAAGTCACACTCACGTTTTGTCTATGTTGTATCTAATACTTTCAGCAAAAGGTTCCTAAGTCAATAAAGTTGACCTAAATCTGAACCCTCTCCAACAGTTTAGGAGGGGGGAAAGAAAAAGAAAAAGTAGGTGTGATACCTGATTATGTTTCTGTATGCCACAAAGGACATTATTTGTTTCAAGTTACTCTTTTTGAAGATTTTGTGAGTATGGTTTTTTTGTTTGTTTTGGGTTTTTTTTTTAACCTGTTGTTTTAATTATTCTGTAGATGTTGACCAGTTGTGGAGTTTTAAACCTTATTGTATGGCCCATAGGACTTCCCTAACAGTCCTAGGCACATAGCAGGCCCTCAACAAATATCTGTTTGATCTCCTGGAAATTTAATTCAAGAATGGCAACTTGATGGAGGGTTACTTCCAAAGAAGGCTTTCTCAGACACCTATCCTTACACCCCTCACACTACCTCCAACCCCCAGTCCACGGAAAAATTGTTTTGTTATCTGCTCTTGTTGCACACAGGAGGATATGATTTAATTGGTATATGTAACTTTCTTCACCAATGCAAATCATTGTCTTCTCTACAAATTATAATACTCGACGGTAGGCTGGAGCAATTGCCCAGCATCACAGAGTCCGCCAGTGTGTGTCAGAGGTGAGATAGGAACCACTTCTTCCTGGCTTTGAGATTAGGTAGGCCACGTTGATTCTCTGGCACACATAGACCCCATAATTTTCTAATGTGGATGGATAATGATGATTTCCTGTTCAATATTCATGTAGTAAAAAAGCTTACCTGTTCATTTTGATGTTTTAGTTAGGGATATCTTCAAAATATGCCAAGACCATTTTCATAAGGATTTGAGAGAGATGAGAAAAGAAGTATGTGGACTGTTTGTTGCTAATATTTTCTTAGTTGCTTTTTTGATATAAATAAAAGCTGTGTTCCACCACCACCCCCTTCTTTTGGAATCTTCCTCTCAGCAATACCCGGATTATTGATCCCTGGAAACTTTTTGTACTAGTTTGTCTCTAAGAAAGATTTTGGTGGTGGTGGTGGTGGTCTGTGGTCTGTGAATTTATTCTTCTCATTTAAATTTTACATTTTCTCAGGTAGCCCATTGGGAACTGATGTGGTAGAGCCCAGATGTGGTGATTCCATGATTGTTAGTAAAGAGACTAGATTTCACAAAAACATATACACATTCATACACACACACATACACACATAAACATATATATACATAAACATACATATCATGTATATAGTTACATGATTATCTAATTGCATATAGCTATAGTTTTATAAAGCTACACATATAGTTCTATATAGTTATACTCATTGTTATGTTACATATAGTTATATAACTATATATTGTATATGCAGATTTATCTATCTATATATATGTGTGTGCGTATACACATATGCAAAGATGTACTTATATACATATTTATATACCCCAATTATATATTATATAGTAGCATATAATATATTGTGAAGTATATAATATACATTAGATAGACAACAAATATACACCCATATATATATATATATATATATAATACAGAGGCAAAGAAGTAAAAGAAGACTGGAAAGATAAGAATGGGGTCAGATTGGAGAGGTGTTTAAAAGCCACACAGAGGATTCTATATTCAGTCCTGGAGGTAATAGAGAGTCACTGTAGTTTACTGAAGAAGGATGTGTGAAATGCAAACAGTGAGGTACTCTCAATGCTGCTGTCTGTAGACAGTGATATTCTGATTTCACAGACCCCTGAAATACGGCAGGAACTTCTCAGTGAGATCCTATTTCCACTCTCAGACATCATCTTATAATTCATAAGGAACAAAAATAGATGAAGAGCCCATTCTTTGTAGATTATTACATATTTTTGACCTAACATCTCATTGAGTTAATTAATCCATTAGATGAACAATTATGTGGTCCCATAATTGAACAGAAGAAGTATGGGATGTATTGCATTTGGAAAATTAAACTTCAACCAACCTTCTCCCAATGCTGCTCTATGGCCGTGACTTGTGGAATATCACCATCTCAAAAGAAGAAAAATTATAGATGACTTCTAAATCAATGGAAATACAAGGAGTCTAATACTAGCAGGCTAAAATATTAACAATAATGATTTGCATATGAGAAATGGCAGAAAGTACTTGTATACCTTATGTAGCAAGAAAAACAATATGAGGTGAACAGTCTAAGTGTCACACTGGATACCCATCAAATATTTATAAAACCTAATGAAGTCCTCCAGCACATTGTTTAACTGTATGATGATAGCACAAGATGAAAAAGGAAGGAATAACTTGGCATCCACACCAGAGTACTTGCATTTATTGTGTTCCTCTCACTCAATGCTCCATCTACTGACTCTGTACCTTGGTCCTGGCTATACTGATGAATCACAGATCCACTGAAGAATTACAGTATATTTAGGTCATATTAAAATCATCTATGAAAAAAATTGCATACTCTTGAAGACAAATTGCTTGCATCATCATTGAATGAGTTTGAAGTCTTCACTCCAACTTTCAGATGAAATCACTCTGACAGGAAAGAGAACCAGGACATTGTGTAATTTACAAAGGTTGAAAGGATTCTGGAGATCAAGAGAGTACAATAAATGAAGCAAGTTACCTAGAAAAGACTTGAAAGTGGGCTATAGATAATTAGGGAAGTATTGTTCAAGATGGCGAGATCAGGAAGAGAAACTTAATGAGGCACTAGAAAGGATAATGTCATTGAAATAAGATTCAGTTAATTACTGAAAGAATAGTTCTCCACTGAACATGAAAAATAGACCTAGTTCTATAAAGAAGTCTGATACAGAAGGAATAAGGAATCCAAATATATGAGTGAGCATGAGTGAGCAAATCTTGAAAATTAAGCCTAGAGGCATAGGCTGTTTTAAGCCTACATAAGACTGGTTCTTGAAATTAGATTTTATAACCGTATTTTGTCTATCAGTTCATGGCTGGTATTGGAAGAAAGTGACTAAAATGTATTAGGGAGATGGGACACTTTTAAAAGGGGTGGCACAGAGGGGCTTAAAAAGGAAAAAGCCAAGAGTTCAGATTTTTGAGGAGAGCTATCTTTTTTTAAATTTTTTTTTTATTTTTAGTTAATTGATTTGTTTATTTACTTTTAGTTTACAAGATTCAGTTCTAGAATCCCTTGAGTTTCAAATTTTCTCCCCTCCCTTTTCCCCTCCCCACCCATGGCGGCATGCAATCAAGTATAGAATCTGCAAGTACTTTCACGCTGGACATTAGGCTGGTTGTATAGGAGGGTTGTAACCAATGGAGTGGACTGGACAACAGGAAAAAGGAAAGAAAACCAAACATGGAAAAGAGCGATAGCATGTAGATTGGTTCAGTCTCCATTTAAACTCTGTTCTTTCTAGATCTTTTTCTGAATGTAGACATCTCCTTCCATCCTGAGACTGGTAGAGTTGTCTTACAGCTGTACGTTGCTGAGAAGAGTCCAGTTTATCAAGGTTGATCATCACACATATGATGTATCTGTGATTGTGTACAAATTTTTCCTGGTTCTGCTCTTCTCACTTAGCATTAATTTGCATAAGTCTCTCCAGGTAGATATGAAGTCCATCTCCTCCCCATTTCTTATAGCACAATAGTATTCCATTACATTCATATACCACAACTTGTTTAGCCATTCCCCAATTGATGGGCATCCCCTAAATTTCCAGTTTTTTGCCACCACAAAGAGAGCTGCAATAAATATTTTTGTACATATGGGTCCTTTTCCTACTTCTATGATCTCTTTGGGATACAACCCCAAAAGTGGTATTACTGAGTCAAAGGGTATGCAATTATTTATAGCCCTTTGGGCATAGTTCCAGATTGCTCTCCAGAATGATTGTATCAGTTCACAGCTCCACCAACAATGCATTAGTGTTCCAATTTTTCCACATCC
>CM053585.1:124193638-124239472 GCA_028646515.1 Pseudochirops corinnae | reverse complement strand
ATTTTATAATGCTCTCTAATTCTTCTTTGGTCATAAAGTCTTCCCTGCTCCATAAATCTGACAGGTAGACTATTCCTTGCTTCCCCAGATTATTTATAGGATCAGCCTTTATACCTAGGTCATGTACCCATTTGGACTTGATTTTGGTGTATGGCGTTAGATGATGGTCTATGCCCAGTTTCTGCCATACTAGATTCCAGTTTTCCCAACAGTTTTTATCAAATAGTGAGTTCTTGTCCCAAAAACTGGGGTCTTTGGGCTTATCAAACAGTATATTACTATAATCGTTGACGACTGAGTCATTTGTACCCAATCTATTCCACTAATCCGCTACTTTATTCTTCAGCCAGTACCAAGTAGTTTTGATGACTGCTACTTTATAATAGAGATTAAAGTCTGGTATGGCAAGAGCTATCTTCTCTAAAACTTTAGGTGAAATATGCACTTTTGAGGGAAGTTTCCATAGGCCTAATATACCAACAATGTAATAGTAGGTACAGATGCCAGATACTACATGACTGGAGAAGGGGAAAATAATAAACTGGATATTATGCAGAGGAGAGCACTAGGGATAGTGAAGGGCCTTGAGTCTACAACATATTGGAATCCATTGAAGGACATGGATATGTTTAGCCTGGAAAAGAGAAGACTCATAAATTATATTATAGTCATCTTCAAGTGTTTGAAGGTCACTTATGTGGAAGATGGATTTGACTTATTCTGCCTGAACACAGGACAATGGACAGAAGTTGCAAACAGGTAACTAGACTTAGAGCTCTAAAATTAGAATACTTAGCATATAGCTAGAAGCCGTCCATTGCCACTTCTCAGCAGTCTTCAAGCTAAAGTTGGATGACCCTTTGTCAAATAGGTTGTAATGGACATTCCTTTTGCATATCAATTAGACTGGATGGTTATTTCTAAATTCTGTTATTCTGTGAAGTATCATCCCTCCTGAGAAAGTATTCCTCCGCTGAACCAAAACAGTGAACCCAGCAGCAAAAAGGGACCTCAAAGACTGGAATCAGAAGTATGAAATAGTAAACTTTCACAATTAAACCTAGGATCATAATCTGATATGGAGCAACATAATACTAGTTTTAGGAACTAGATTTTATATCTACATTTCATCTGCTGATATGTAGCTGGTATGAAAAAAAAAAAAGAAAAGTGTTCCAGTAAACCTGATAAAATCCTGGAAAAAATTAAAGAACAGATTATTAAAGAGCTGGTTAACAAACTATTAGAAAAGGAAGCAGTGATAACAAAGAGCCAGAATGGCTTGATCAAAAGGAGGTCATGTCAAACTAACCTTTTTTTTTTTCCACTTACTTTTCTGACAGAGTTACTAAACAAGTAGATCAGGAAATGCCATGTATATAGTTCACAGAGATCTTTCACAGAGATTTTACTAAAGTGTTTGAGAAAGTATTTCATGCTATTCTTGTGGAAAATATGGAGAAATGTGTATAGGTTAAAATAGAGTTGCATGAATTCAGATCTCAATGAAAAGTTAAATTCAAATAGTCATTAATACTTCAATGTCAGCTCAACAGACGGGCTTTGGTGAAGTGTATCAGGACTGTGTGCTTGGGCCCTGTGACAGAATCAGGATCACAAAAGATCGTGGCAGGCATTGGGTTAAATCTAATAAACTTTCATTCAATAGTATCAAATATAAAGTCTTTCATTTAGATAAAAAACAAATAAAAAAGAAAAAAAGTAGCAATCACAGATTGGATACCAGGGGTGGAGAACCTGCAGTCTTTAGGCTACATGTGACTCTCTCGGATCTTAAGTGCAGTTCTTTGACTGAATCCAAACTTCACAGAACAAATACCATGTGAGGCCTCAAAGCCACAGTTCCCCAACCCCAATAGACAGCAAATTTTTTATGGGGAGAATAAGGATCTTAATTTTTTGTCTGTCAATGTACCAGATGTTATCCTGAGTTCTGGGGCACAAAAAGAGGCAAAGACCAAATTTTAAATAGACTTAAATGGATTGAAAGCCCAATATGAAATATCACAGTGGTTTCAAACAAAATAAAGCAAAGCAAAGCAAAATTAATGCAATCCTAGTTGGAATGAAAAGAAACATCATTTCTAGACATAAGGAGAGTGGCAAGAGACAAGAGTTCTTCTATATACTGTCTCTTCAGTCCATATCCGATTTTGTGTTCAGTTCTGAGTTCCACACTCTAGAAAGGATATACGTAAGCCTGAAAATGCCTAACTGTTAGTGAAGAATAAGGTGAATGGCCTGGTGTCTGTGTCAGAAGAAAATTTTCCAAAGGAGATGGGGACATTTAATGTAGAGAAAACCCAGACACACCATGATAATTGTATACAAGCCTGCTCTTCAAATTGTCATACCAAAGAAGGATTATTCATTTTCTTTTGGGTCCAAGAGGGCAGAAGCAAGATAAATGAGGAAAGTTACAAAAAGTAAATATTGGATTAATATTAGGTGAAATTCCCAAACAATTAGAGTTGCCCAGAAATTAAATGGAATGGTTAATGTGGTAGTAAGTTCTGCTTTGCTAGAGGGCTAGATGTCCATTTCTCACTTATATTGTAGTAAAGATTCCTTTGGGATATTGACTGAATTGGAGAGTCATTGAGCCAGCATTTAACACTAAAATTCTATGATACTGTGAAATAGATGCATGGAAGAATTTTTGAATTATGTTGTAGTAGGATTTTAAAATCTGCTTGTATTAATAATTTTGTTTTTCAAAACTTATCCCAGATGCATGTCTTATTCTTTGTGTGATATTTTCCTCAACCCAAAATGGTGAGATGCTTCCTACTTCAGAGTTGTCAGTGAGGATGAAATGAGGATTAAATGAGATAATGTGCATAAAGGGCTTTGCAAAACCTTAAAGTGATATATAGATATAAACTAAGCTACTATTTCCATAAGGCAAAGTATCAAATACTGAATTTAGTCCATGAAAAAGGTTACTTTTGCTACTAAAAGATAATAGACCCTGTTGAGTGAGTATAGCAAAAGAATGGCAGAATCATTGTCTATGAGCTATGATCTTTGCTTTTAAATGGATTATTTTAAACCATGTTTCAGAAGCAATTCAACGTGTGTATGCATTCCCTAGGGCATTTTATAAGATTAATATAGCAACAACAAGTGCTTTTCATAGTCTTAAGTTAAAAGCATGACCCAATTCAAAGACACTTACTCCCTGTTAATGAACTTAATAGTATTTCCTTCCATCAGGAATCACTATACTATCCCACTTTCAATGGTCTTTGCCTCCTAGGGTAAAGTGACCACAATTATTCTGGAAGTCAAGAGAGGACATCAAAGGATATATTTTTTTGCAAAACATATTTCTATATCAGCCACGTTGCAAAAGAAAAAACAGACAAAATAAAACAAACAAAAAAAGACTTTAAAATGCTTCAATTTGCATTCAGAGATTATCTGTTCTTTCTCTGGATGTAAATAGTATTTTTCATCATAAATCTTTCCAAATTCTCTTAGACCAGCTAAGAATAGCTAAGTCATTCACAGTTGACCATTGTACATATTGCTGTTACTGAATAAAATGTTCTGCTGGTTCTGTTTACTTCACTTTGCATCAGTTCATATAAGTCTTCCCAGGTTTTTCTGAATCTCTCCTGCCCATCCTTTCTTATAATTCAATAGTATTTCATGACAATCATATTTAATTTTCAATTTTTGCCACCACAAAAAGAGCCACAGTAAATATTTTTGTACAAATAGATCCTTTTTGCTGTTCTTTGATCTCTTAGGGATACAGACTTAGTAGTAGTATTGCTGGATCAAAGGGTATACACAATTTTCTAGCCCTTTGAGTGTCATTCCAAATTGTTGTCCAGAATGGTTGGACTAGTTCACACCTCCACCAACAGTGCATTGTTGCTGTTGTTCATTCAAACATGTGAACCATATTGTCCATGGAGTTTTCTTGGCAAAGATACTAGAGTAGTTTGCCATTTCCTTCTCCAGTGGATTAAGGCAAACAGAGGTAAGTGACTTGCACAGGGTCACACAGCTAGTAAGTGTCTGAGGCCAAATTTGAACTTGGGTCTTCTTGGCTACAGGTCCACTGAACTACCTAAGTACCTCCTAGGAAAACGGAAGTTAAATGACTTGCCCAAAGGCACACAGCTAGTAAGTATCTAAAGCCAAATTTGAACTCAGGGATTCCTAATTCCAGGCCCAGCACTCTTATCTATTGAGCCATTTAACTGCCTCAGCAGTACATTAGTATCCCAGTTTTTTCCAGATCCTCTCCAATATTTATCATTTTCCTTTTCTGTCATGTAACCAATATGATATATGTGTGATGGTATCTCAGAGTATTTTAATTAGCATTTATCTAATCAGTAGTGATTTAGAGCATTTTTTATGACTCTTAATGGCTATGATTTCTTCTGAAAATTACCTATTCCTATTTTTGACTATTTATCATCTGAGTAATGACTCATGCTTTTGGAAATTTAACTCAGTTACGTACATATTTAAGAAATAAAACTTTTATCATAGAAAGATGTTATAGAATCCTCCCCCCATTTTCTGTTTTCCTTATAATTTTGGTTGACTTATTTTTATTTGTAGAAAAGCTTTTTAATTTCAATATTATCCATTTTAGATTCTGTGATGCTCTCTATCTCTTGTTTGGTCATAAACTTCCCTTATCCATAAAATCTGGTAGGTACATTTTTCCATTATTCCCTAATTTATTTGTGATATCACCCTCTATGTCTAAATTATTTATCCATTTTGATCTCATCTTGGTATATGGTGTGGGAGATTGGTCTATGACTAGTTTCTGCCAACCTGTTTTCCAGTTTTCCAAGTAATTTTTGTCAAATGGTAAATTCTTACCTACAAATCTTGAATCTTTATGTTTCAACTAGTGTTTTAATTGATTCTCTAGGTTTCTGTAATTATAACATCATAACATCTGCAAAGTATAATAGCTTTGTTTTCTTATTGCCTATTTTTATTCCTCTAATTTTTCTTTCTTGCCTGATTGCTATAACTAACACTTCTAGTACAATGTTAAATAAGAGTGATGATGGATATCCTTGATTCACTCCTGATTGTAGTGGGATGACTTCAAATTTATCCCCCCTGCATATATTTGCTCTTGGTTTCGATAGACACTATTTGTCGTTTTAAAAAATCTATTGATTTCTATGTTTTCTAGTATGTTAATGGGAGTAGATGTTGCATTTTGTCACAGGCCTTTTCTGCATCTAGTGAGATAATATAATTTTGTTAGGTTTTTTATTGATATGGTCAATTATGTTGATAGTTTTCACAATATTGAAGCAGCCCTGCATTCCTGATGTAAATCACACCTAATTACAGTATATGATCTTTTGACATATTACTGTAATTTCCTTGTTAGAATTTTATTTAAAATTTTCACATCAATGTTCATTAAGGAAATTCGACTACTTTTTCTTTCTCTGTTTTTGCTTTCCCTACTTTGGGTATCAAAACCATATTCACTATTTTATTTTCCCCAATTACATGTAAAAACAATACCAACATGATTTTTTTACTTACAAGTTCCAAATTCTCTCCTTCCATTATCTTTACTTTCTGTGAGAAGCAAAGAAATTTCATATAGATTATACATGTGCAGTCATGCAAAACATATTTCCATATTACTCAAGTTGTAAAAGAAAACACAGACCAAAAACCCCACAAGAAAAATAAAGTAAAAAAAAAAAAATGTGTACTTGAGAAAACTGATTATTTCTCTTTCGTATTTAGTAACAAATTATTGAATCAGGACCAAGGTTTTTCCCCTTTTCTATTTCCTCATTCAGAAATCAATCAGTGTGGGAAATCTTGGGCAAAGACTCATCCAGGTTAAGATATAATCAGACAGTAAAAGAAATTCCAATTTAGGCTAATGGATGGATTGGGAAAATGTGGATAGATACTGCTCCCAAGAGTCCCAACACCCTTGGAATTGGAACTAATACTATTCCCTTTATGCCAGAAGTGATGCTGTCCCTCAGGGCTTTCACTCCTTCTTGACTGAAAGTGTTCATCCCTGCCATTGAGCTATGACTCAGAAGTAGGTATAGGCAGTGGTGGTGCCCAATACTTGCACAGCAGGATTCCTACTTCCTCTTGACTGAAAGTGCTTCTCTCTGCCCTGGATTATGACCAGGCAGTGGGTATAGGCAGCGGACTTGCCAAACAGTACCTGGTTCTGTGTCCAGTGCTAGTACAAGTGTCTCTTTTAATATCTTTTGTGACTAGTTACCAGAATCCCTTACCATCTCTTGTTTGAGAACTCCTGAAGCTGCTGCTGCATCTTTCACCAGTAGCTACTCCCACCACTGGTGTTTCACCTACATGGGCTCTGGGTCAGCCTCTTCCCCTGTGTTACTGATCTCTCTTTCTGATCTTCTATATTACCTTGGGCTGGAGAATATATCACTCTGACCTTTTGTTGGCTCTGACACTCTAGAATTCACATTGAGGCATTATTTTAAAGTTGTTTCTGGGGGAATGTTGAGTGAACTCAACTGATTGCTTCTTCCACTCTGCCATCTTTGCTCTGCCCCTAAAGAATCTTAAGAGTTAAAAAAAAAAGAGTTTAAAAAAAGTTAAAAATCTTAAGAGTTAAAAGAAAAGGTTATATATTCATATTATGGGATAATAACTCTAAAGTTGGAAGGAATCTTAGAGAATGGTTAATCCATCTGTCTTGTTTTATAGATGAAGCCTAGAGAGTTGAGACTTGTCCCAATTTTATAATATAACCCAGAGAGTTAAGTAACTTACTTAAGTGACTTACTACATAGGTAGTAAGTGTGGGAAGTTAACTTTGAATTCTTGTCTTCTGACTACAAATCCATTGGCCTTTCCACTATACTATACTACCTCTAGAGGTCATGTTATACTCATTGATGGACAGATGGAAGACAGCTCGGTATCCATATAATCCAATCCCCTCATGTTACAAATGAGGCCTTTGAAGATGAATGAGGCAAGAAAAATTGCTCAAGTCCACAGGGGTCATTCAGTCCAATTCTGCCCCTGAATGGCAGAAAGTTATTAGAAGACTGTTAGATTATTAAAAAATTATTAGATCAATATAAAAAATTAGAGCTGGAAGGGAATCAAGATGCTATGTTTCTGCAATTAAGGTGCTCCTGAGTCTGAAAATAAGGAAGTTGCTTCAAATCCCCAGGAAGCTTAAGAAGAACTTCTGTGTCTCCATTTGTGGAGATGCTGAAGAGTACAGAGGCAAATGTATTTTGACTTGATGGGAATAAAAGGCAGCTATTCACTCATCCCTGGGAATATGAAAACTTCCCAAGACTTGTCAGATCTGAGAAGCTCTCTGGCTATTTAGGTGGAGACAAGTGATCCCTTCTAGAAGGAAAATTGCTAAGGATCATTAATGGGATCCTTCATAAGAAACTGGAAATCATAAAACCACAATAGGTGTTTTCATGACATTTTCTAGTTGAAGATATGGTCTTCAGGAGACAAAGGCAGATTTGGGAAGTGAACAGCTAAACCAGAGAATAGAATTTTAATTTCTGTATTACAGATTGAGATATAGAAAATATGGACTGTTTGCCATCTGACAAGGTATAAGGATACTGGTAAAATCATTACCCCACTAAACAATGATGCCAGATGAATTTAGATTAGAACCAATTTAGCATTAGGCCTTTGTTAATGACCAGAAACCCCTCCCTCTTGATAGAGAGTTTGGATATTCACTAATCCACCAATTAGCTGTATGTTTCCTCTGGCCCCATCACCTGCATACTAGGTCTAGGCTCCTTGCTTCCTCCCCTCAATGTGAGGTCATACTTGAAACAGATAAGGATCCTATAAAAACCCATCAGACTTCACCAGTTTTATCACCCTGTTTAGTCAGTAGTCTAGCAGACCTAAGTTCCAGACTCCATGGATGCCCTGCATATTGTATTTCCCCTCAAGAGAAAGTTTACTTGCTTTAATTTCTTTCTCTTGACTCTCTTCTTGTGCTGAGTTCTGGCTTCTGATGCTCTGTCTTTCAACCAGCCTAGAAACTTTAGGCATTGTCCAAGTCTGGAACACATGGTTATGGCGGTCATCCCTAACCCCTAAGCTGTCATTTAGGGAAAGTAGAATTCAAAAGCTGAGACAAGTAACCCCATTTCCTGAAAGATAGGGGCATCATGTGATTAGGAGCCTACCCTGAGCCACTTGCCCTTCTTGTACTGCACCCTGGGAACCAAAAGTCACTTAAGAATAGTAATATAATATAAGATCTGGTTAAAATAAAATTTTATCAAGAAAGTTTTAAAATAGTAATGGAGTAGAAGGGAAAACAGACACATATTCTCCAAGCTAGATACCAGACAGCAATAGATACAATATAAGAAGATTATTAGACTAGAAGACCAGCCATCAGAGACAACATTGAAGAGATGGGACAGTGATAATCAATAACTCATCAAGCGTTTATTATATGACTATTATATTCTAACCCTTAGTACTAAGCACTAGGAATACAAAGAAAGCAAAAATACATTCTCTACCTTCAATGAGCTTATATTCTAATGGGGAAGACAGCATGTAAACAACTATGCACATACAAGATAAATACCATGAAGATGGGAGGTAACCTCAGAAAAGAAGCACTAGGAATTTGGGAAGGCAGAAGGATTGAAAGGAGTCTTTTTCAGAAAGTGGGATCTGAGCTTAGTCTTCAAGGAAGACAGGGGGTGGAAGTTAGGATGTAGAGCATTCCAGCCTCAGGAAACACTAAGGAAAAAGACCCATTGTCTGGATATGGAACGTCATGTGCGAGGAACAGCAAGGTCAGTGTCACTGGATATTAGAATATACAGAGAGGAGTTGTGTCAGAAGATAAGAAAGCTCAACATTGTGAAGGGATTTAAAAGCCAAAAGAGAATTTCTAACAAGATGCAACTCAAGAGGACAAATGTAAAATCCTATACCTGATTTTAAAAATCAACTACTCAAAAATAGGTTGGAGGAAATGTGACAAAGGGCATTTGATGTGAGAAAGATCAAGGAGTCTTAGTGGGATGCAAGCTCATAGGAATCAATAACATTATTCTTTGATTCAGGACTTTCTTAAGGTCATCCAGTTTTTCCTTTGACTATACTAAGGATATGCTGGACCTCAGTTTCCTCATCTATAAAAGGAAGGGGTTGTGCTAAATGATCTCCAAGGTCTTTTCCATGCTAGATCTTATCCTATATCCTCATCTGAACCTTGAATTTTAGCTTGGTTTACAGGGGGCAACTTCAAGAAACAACTTCTTGGAACTGGGAACAAGATTGATTTTGAATTTCTAGCATCCAGAAAGATATATGCATAGAAATTGCTTTTGGGGTCTCTTTTCTGGATTCTGCAAAGACCTAGATGAATTCTAAGAATCCTTACAAAAGTCTCTGACTTTCAGAGGGAAATCACAAAAAGAGAAATTAACTTTAAAGGAGCACATATTAAATTCTGATTCAAATTTAATCTGTGCGGTCAACTATTTGCATAATGGAGAAAAATAAAGATTATTTCATAAAAGTCAGTCCTGTTTAATTTTAGAGCCTTAAAGACAGTTGAAAATGCATTGTGCAATTATATGGCTCTTAATACTCAGATAATGGAACAATGAAAGATGTATGTTTGCATTTTGTAAAATTAAACTGTATGCAGTTATTTATCTTTTACCTTAATTGTTTGAGCTTGTTTCTAATGTAAACTGTTGTAATTTTAAATAAATATAATAGAAAAAACTTTCATAGGTATCAGAAATCCAGAGTAAATTTACTTTGCAAATAGGCTTTGTAGGTATGTTTTATGTGAAGGATCTTAAACTGACACTTTCATTCAAAAATATTTTGAATTACTCACTGCTCCTCTGAGGTTATGAGTATTTTGGAAGAGACTTGATTTTATAAATGATTGTGACTTGCCATAATGTAAACAAACAAAATAGATAATAAGCCCTTATATTATTGTTCACACTGCCAACATGTTGAGTAGATCTTCTTTGACAAATGTATGAAAGAATATGATGAAGAATTGCATAAAATAAATTAATGAGCATGGGTCGTAAGTTGCACTCCTAGAAAGCATATCCAGATACAGTGAGATCAGGAATCCACTGAAGTCTGGAAGCACTGAAGTATGATGCTATGAAACATAATACCCATCCTGTAGACCAGTGGTGTCAAACTCAGATAGAAATGGAAGTCACTAACCCATACTTAAATATTTATATAGGGCTTTAAGTTTAGCTAGGTGGCACAGTGGATAGAGCACTGGTCCTTGAGTCCATGAGACCTGAGTTCAAATTCAGCCTCAGGGTTTGAGATTTAGGTTTTTTTGGACCATAGCTTTGATTTTGTTTGAACAGAGAAGGAATCAACAAACAGGCCAAAACTAGCCCACTGCATTTTTTGTATGGCTTTATAGCTGTGTTACAAAAATGTAAAATAGAAGGTGCATTGGATTTAGATTACCAGTTTTAGTTTGTCAACCTCTAGTACAGAGAATTCTGAGTAAGGAAACTTGCTCTTGAAATAAAAATTGGTACCTCCTCTGAATTGATAATTTTACACAATCAGCATCTATCTAAGAAGGAACTGTAACTGAGATCTTCTTGAATCCTATACCTACACCATAGATATCTTTCTCTTCAGATCAATCATGTTTCAGTCATGTTCAACTCTTTTTGATCTCATTTAGGGTTTCCTTAGCAGAGATACTAGAGTGGTTTGCCATTCCTTCTCCAGTTCATTTTACAGATGAGGAACTAAGGCAAATAGGGTTAAGTAACTTGCTCAGGGTCACACAGCTAGTAAGTTCCTGAGGCCAGTTTTTAACTCGAGTCTTCCTAACTCAAGGCCTAGCGCTCAAACCACTGTACCATCTAGCTGCCCCTCAACAAATATTTTATCCATAAAAATGTTGGCATGGAGGCGCTCTTGGGTGTGTAAATGCCCTGTCAGGAAAGAACAAAGCTCGGAACATTCTACCGTGTTATAAAAGCTTCAAGTATGGAATCAAGTACAGAATGAGTCTGTTTTCTAAGGACTAGCCTAGATAATCACAAAATGGCACATGACCAGAAAGGAGCCTGGCTACTTCGTGGTGATTTTTTTTAATGATTGTCCATAAAACATCAATAAAAATATGTTTTGCAATATTGCACTGCTCTTAGAGTCTCAGATACATTATTTAATTATATTTTGTCATATGTATTCATTTATTTATGTTGTTCATAGTCATAGTTATGTTGGAAATAATATTTAGGTCCACAAGTGTGATTATACAATAGCTTCTCACCCTACTTGCCTTTAGGGCCTTGAATTATCTCAGATAAAATGGGATTTTTTTCCCCCAGGAATGTGAGATCAAATCGAAGCCATAACAGTTGTGGTAAATTAATGGTTATTTAATTGTGCTATGACATCTCTGATTATTGTTGTTTTAGAGATGATCTTAGTGGGTTTTAATTGAATTACAAATTATTAACAAGAGACCATTGTAAAATCCTCAAAGTCTTCAAAGAAATCATTAGTGTATGTAATGGTCCTGTAACACAAAATTGGCGATATTCCAATGAAGTCTTTCTTTTTTTTTTTCTAGAAGGTATGCCTCAAGTCTCATTCATAGGCCACCATGTCAAACATTTTTTAACAAATTTACTTTATTTCCATTTAGATTTGTTAACAACAAGTGAGAGAGAGACTAAAAGATGTCTATCAGCTACTGCATATTTCAGCTCAGAAGAATTCTGATAGAAATAAATGATGTATAGATACCCAAGTTTATTGGCAAGACCTTTAACATGAAGTGAGAGTTCTGTTGAGAAACCTTGGTGTTTACAGGTCGTGAAAGTCATCTGATTAATGGAAAACTGTTAATGAAAAGACTGGGAAATTTGCCTATTTATAGAATAATCCAAAAGACTGATGGATTACTTTATGAAATAAAACTGCATGATGGAAATTTTATGCTTCTAAGACTATACTGAGTATACTGAGAGGGAACAGAATATCAAGCACTAGAGAGGTGAGAGTCTTCTGGACTCTGTATTGGTTAAACCACATCCAGGGTACTGTGTTCAATTCTGGGACACACCTCTTAAAAAGGACATTAATAATTTGTAGATCAACCAGGATGGTGAAGGACCTTGAGGTCATGTCATATACACCTGGATTGGTTGAAGAAACTGGCGATGTTTAACTTGGAGAAGGGAAGAAATATGATAACTGATGAAGAAATAGATAGATAGATAGATAGAAAGAAAGAAAGAAAGAAAGAAAGAAAGAAAGAAAGAAAGAAAGAAAAAAGAAAGAAAGAAAGAAAGAAAGAAAGAAAGAAAGAAAGAAAGAAAGAAAGAAAGAAAGAAAGAAAGAAAGAAAGAAATAGAGATAGAGTTGATGGACGTATTTTAAGGGCTGTCATATGGCTAAATTCAGAAAGGTCCATCAGAAGACTAGATTCAGGTACATGAATTTTGGGACACAGCAACCTTCAAAGACTGTCTACTAAGTTACAGAAGGATTGTGATGTGGTTTGATGGAGAGTGTACACAAAGATCAAAGTTCCCTTGGTTTAAAAAATAAAAAGTAATATTTTCCTGAACCAAATTTGTTAATATAAATGATTTTAATGAATCTTATTGTTTGTAGTTTTTAAGAAACCATTACAAATTAGTTTTCCATAGGGCTACCAGATAATGACTAGAGTTCCTGAGAAAAGTCATGAAACACTATAAGAGGACTCTAGAGGATCATGGAAGAATTAGGAATGATGTCGTGGGAGAACCTGACTTCAGTTCTTTATTGGATTAAGTTCAATATTACAATGAAATGAGTCACTTGTAGGTCGTTCAAAAGTAAACCAAAGAAGATTTACTTAACCCTAACATAGAAAAATTTAGCTTAGGTGGATGTGTTGCACTTCCCTTTGGAAATGCATACAGTCAGCATGCAGGGTGCAGTTATTTATATGGCCTTGAGACATTCACCAAGCTTGAAGGGCTCTGAGGATAAGGTGGGTAGGTGTTGTTAAACTGTTAAGTAACTGGATAACCAGAATTAAAGAAGGTTCAGCTTAAATTTTACCCTTGGTCCATCGAGTCTTGGAGATAGTTTTGACTTTCAAAGGGGGGGGGTGTGTCTCACTAAACAAATAGATGTAATGGTGGAAGGGAGAACCTTGATAGAGAGTGTCTTATCATATCTCACCCCTTGGTGGCAAGGTATTAAGGCTCTTCTAGAAGATTTTCCACCATTTAAATGTATTTGGACCTTTAAATGGGAAATATTAATCTTGTAAATTTGATAAGACCAAGAGATTATAAAACTCTTACATATCATCTGACCTAGTGTATAATTTGATACCAAGGCTTTCCCAATACTGCCACTCAATCAGGATTCCCTGGATTGTCTGATGAAACGTGCCCCTCCCTGGAAGCCATATATAAAATACTCCCTCAGAAGGTTCTTCAGAGGAGCTATCCCCTTTTTCAAAAGATTTCTAATAAAAACACTCCCTCTCTCTAGTTGTTGTCCTTTATTCTCAAAGAGGACCAAAATTACATCACTATGTTGGGGACAAGGTAGAGTGTTTCTGATTATGGCTGATCACACCAATACCAACTCAGAAGCCTCTACCATGAGTTAGGCACAAATAGCCCATATGAACATTTGGAGTATAGATGGCTCTAAATTTGTGCAACTTCCATTTCTTGTGAGATACTGAAATACTGCTTTGCTCATAGAGCACAGTGCCCTCTTTGATACAGGCATGCCTGGCTGAGTGTGTCAGTCTCTTTCATGTCTCACAATCAATTCCAAAGTTCTTCAGAGAGACCTTTAAACTATTCTCATATCATTTCTTCTGACCACCATATAAGCACCTGCCTTGTGTGAGTTCTCTGTAAAATAGTCTTTTAGACAAATGCATATTTGGCATTTAAATAACATGGCTGGACCATTGGAATTGCACTGTCTGCAGCAGAATTTGAATGTTTGGCAGTTTAGCTTGAGAAAGGGCATCAGTGTCAGATACCTCATCTTTCCAGGTGATCTTTAGAATCTTCCTAAGATAATTCAAATGTATGAGATTTCGTTTTCTGGCATCGCATTATTACACTGTCCAGGTTTCACAGGCATACAGTAAGACCTTTAGTTTGGTAGTCAGTCTAATACTTCTTCTCTCTTACACTTTCCTTCAGAGCCTCCCAAACACTGGGAGCTCTGGCAATGCATGCATTAACATCATTTATGTGTCCATCCCTGGGAAGTATACTGCCAAGGTAAAGAACTTATCCATAGCATTCAAAATTTCTCCGTTTGTTGTAACGGATGGTTCCAGCATGGGTGATGTGGTGCTGGCTGGTGGGGGACCTTTGTTTTCCTTGGTGTCAATTATTAGGTCAAAATTTTTACAAAGGGCAGAGAATTTATCGATATTTTATGGTGTCTCAGCTTTGGAGGCTATATTGAGAGCACAATCATCTGTGAACAAAAAGTCATACATCAACTTACCCTCTATTTTAGTCTTGCCTTGTAGCCTTCTCAAGTTAATTAATTTACCCTCAGTGTGGTAGCAGCCCTTGATGTTGTTTTTGTCCTCATTGAAGACATGTAACAACACTACTGAAAACATCATGCTAAAACCATGGAAGCAAGCACACAGCTTGGCTTCACTATGCTGGTGATTGGGAAAGCATGAGACCATCATACATAATCCAGAACTCGTATAAGCGGCAGTACTAATGAACTTCTCTGGGCACCCAAAATTGGCCATAATTTTCCACAATCCCTCACAACTAATAGTATCAAAGGTCTTGGTAATATTGACAAATGTTGTATACAGACCTATGACCTAACCATCTTATTAAAGAGGCCATGTGACATCACTCGGTTCATAATAGGTAACTGAGCAAAGAGTAAGCACAACTCTGTATCATCTGTTTGGTGGCCAGTGGGGCCAAACAGCAGGTGAGCAACTGTTTTTCAAAAGTGGTATCATCAGTGGCTGCTTTGGGGAACTTTCAATACCTAGACTTAGGTTGAATTTGATCATTGTCTTTGAGTAATGTGAAGGACTAAGAGCTAAAGTATGGAGAGGGAGGAGGGAGAGGGGAAGGGACAGAGAGAGAGAGAGAGAGAGAGAGAGAGAGAGAGAGAGAGGGAGAGAGAAGGAGAGAAGGAGGTAAAAGGAGGGAGGGAGGGAAAGATATACACACACACACACACACACACATACACACACACACATATGATTCTGGACACCAAGAAAGACAAAAATTATAGAGATACAGACAAAGAGAAATATAAAGAGACACAGAGAAACAAAGAGAAGGGATATTGGACGAGAGATTTTAATCACACTAACAAGCAGGCTGCTTAGAAGTAAGAGCAAAGCTTTTGTTCACCAGATCCCCCACCAATATGAGGACCCCAGCAAGAACATGTAGTAGTGTTGTGAATAGACCTCTGGATTTAGAATCAGAGTCCAGGTTGTTTGTGCTTCGTTCTTGATGAGGACCATGGCATCAGGGAGATGATGTAATGACTTCCAGTTGACTTAGATTGGAGGGAGGGAGGGGCTGTGCAAGGTCACCAGCCTCACTTTCTCCTCCAGAGCCACAGGGGTCAAGGAGCCAGATATTCATCTGGACAACTGGGAATGGCTCGGGATATGATGGGAGATTCTGACCCTTTTAGGCTGTCTTTTTATGTTCTTACTTTGAATGAGGTGACACGCCTTCAGTGAATAGGCCTCTTTAAGAAATGAGTCAAAGGATGGTCCCTTTAATTAAAAAAAAAATCAGACTGGAAGGGAAGATCCTCAGGGTTGTTAGCCAAAAGAGAAACAGTTACTATTTACATTCACTCTGAGACAGGAGGGACCAAAATATAGTCATTATGTGTTGCTTTGGCAGGGACCTATTGTCCAATTTATGAGCTCCAGAGTGAAATGCCTTTAAAGTTTGATCTTTGAGAAAGAAATCACCCAGTAAAGGTGACTAGGCAGATTTCTGCCATCAAAATTTACCTTTCTTGGGACAAAAAAGTGAGAGAGAGAGGGAGAGGGAGAGGACAAGCTGAGTTACCTGACTGGCTGGGTCCCCATTCAGGCAGCTCCGACTACTCACAGGTTGTGTTTGTCCTTCCTTCTGGTAGAGGACCATGACGTCAGGGATATGATGCCATGACTTGCAGTTGACTTTGATTTGAGGGATGGAGGGCTGTGCAAAGTCACCAGCCTCCCTTTCTCCAAAGCCATCTGGGTCCCCAGTGGCCAAATATTTGTCAGGACAACTGGAGTTGGCTAAAGATGCAATGGAAGACCCTGACCCTTTTAGGCTAAGACTAATCAGAGTCCAGATCTCAACATGAACACTTAGTAGCTATGTGATCTTAGGCAACTCATATGACCTCTCTGTGCCTCAATGTCTTTTTCTGTAAAATGAAGAGGTTGGACTTGATAACCTCTAAAATTCCTTCTAGTTACAAATGACTGATCTTATGGTAAGAAATATTCTAGTGAAGATTATACAATACATAAAACATACTGGCGATGCAGCCGAAATCAGGGCTTAGACAGTGTATTTTAATTAGGGCCTTTTGGTGATGTGCCTAGTGGATTCACATAAGGCCAGCTCCCTAAAGACCCCCTGGAGATACACTTAAAAGATTTGTGTCTGAGACCCTGAGGAGACACATGCACACATAGTACATATATACATATACATACACACATAATATATATATGTATGTATTGCTACCAAAGACTTTTTACATATCTAAAGGAACATTTAAATAAGTGAGGAAATAATAGCAACAATAGCTACCTTTTACATCGTGCTTTGATTTTTGCAAAATGCTTTATAAATTTTATGTCATTCCATCCTTATAACAACCCTGAAAAGTAAGTGCTGTTATTATCATTCCCATTTTATGGGTGAGAAAACTGAGGCAGATAGAGATTAAGTGACTTGCCCACGGTCACATAGCTATTGTGTTTGAGTCTGGATTTGAATTCTGGTTTTCCTGACAGTAGGTCCAGTCCTCTATTTACAGTGTCCCATAGCTGCATTAGTATTCAATGTCCACTGATGTACCAGGCCAATTAAAAAAGAAAATCATGAAACTACCTAAATTAATTCATGGTTTAAATGCTCCAATAAGCAAATTACCAAGGGATACTTTATAATGCTACACAAAATAATAATACAATTCTTTTGGAGGAACAAAAGAAATCTCAACAGAAATAATAGGGAGAAAATCCTGAAGGGACCAGAAAATTTCCAGACTTCAACTCGATTATAAATCTATAATCTTAAAAACTATTTGGTAAGCATAAAAAAAGAGAAAGGTGGATTAGTGACACAGACTAGATTAAGAAGAAGGAAAACAAATGAAAAACAAAATCATAGTGATTGATCAATGCACAAAGCAACTAATAATGAACTTTTATGAATAAAAACTATTACTTACATAATGTTAAAAAATAATATATAGGTGCAGTGAATAGAGCACAGGCTCTGGAGTCAGGAGGACCTCAGTTGAAATCCAGGCTCAGACACTTCATACTTACTATCTGTGTGACCTTAGGCAAGTCACTTAACCCCAATTGCCCTGCCTTCACCCCTTCAAAAAATTATATATATATATATATGCATGAATAATGATGATAGTTAGCATTTACACATTACCTACTTTGTGCCAGACATTGGACTAAGTGGCTTATACATATTTTTCAATTGTTCCTCACAATGGGAGGAAGGTATTATTATTAAGACCTAATTTATTAACACCTAATATCCTCAGATGAGGAAATTAAAACAAACAAGTTAAGTGACTTGCCCACGGTCACAGTGCTATTGAGTATCTGAATCTATATTTGAATTCAGGAAGATGATTCTTCCTGACCCCAGACCATCCACACTCATATGTATATGAGTGTGAGTAAGTGGACATGGGTGTGTATGTAGAAAATACAGGGTAATTTGAGGGGCAAGAGAAGACATGAGGACCTGTGATAGAGAACAGGAAAGGACTTTTCTTTTTTTGTACTTAATTTCTATTTTATTTTTTACAATTGCATGTAAAGATGGTTTTCAACATTCACTTTTATAAAATTTAAAGTTCCAAATTTTTTTCTCTCTCTTTCCATTACACCCCCCCCCCCCACCAAAGGTGGCAAGCAATCTGATTATAGGCTATACATGTACAATCACATTAAACGTATATTCATATTAATCATGCTGTGAAAGAAAAATCAGAACAAAAGGGAAAACCCATGAGAAAGAAAAAAAAGGGGAGAGAATATAGTTGGCTTCAATTTGCATTCACACTCCATGGTTCTTTCTCTGGATGTGGACAGAATTTTCTAATATGGGTGTTTTGGAATCATCTTAGATCATTCCATTGCTAAGAGCTAAGTCTATCAAAGTTAGTCATCACACAATGTTGTGGTTACTGTGTACAATGTTCTCCTGGTTTTGCTCACTTCACTCAGCATCAGATCATGTAAGTCCAGGTTTTTCTGAAATCTGCCTGCTCATCATTTCTTATAGCACAGTAGTATTCCATTATATTCATATACCACAACTTATTCAGCCATTCTCCAATTGAAGGGTATCTCCTCAATTTCCATTTTGTTGGCACCACAAAAATAGCTGCTATAAGTATTTCTGCGCATGTGGGCCCTTTTCCATTGTTTTTTATGATCTCTTCAGGATACAGAACTAGTAGTGAATGTGGCTGTCCCCAGAAATAGGGAGGTTTGGAAGAAGGGAAGATTTTTTTCAGAGAAAGAAAACATTCTCTTTCAGATATGTTGAGTTTGAGATGCCTACAGATATCAAATTTGAAATGTCTAATAATATTTATTTGGTAATGCAGTATTGAAGCTCAGGAGACAAATTAGGGCTGTGTATATAATAGATCTAGAGAAACTAGGTGGTGTAGTGAATAGAGCACAGGATCTGAAGTCAGGAAGATCTGAGTTCAAATTTTACCTTCAACACTTACTAGCTGTGTGACCCTGGGCAAGTCACTTAACCTATATTTGCATCAGTTCATCATCTGTAAAATGGAAATACACGGGAGAAGGAAATGGCAAATCACTCTAGGATCTTTGCCAAGAAAATTCAATGGACAGACTATGGGGTCACATAAAGCTGGATACAACTAAACAACTGAACAATGAAACAATGACAACAACAATGGTAACAATATATAGATCTAGGAGTCATGTGAATACAGATATTAATTGAACCCATTGGAACTGGTGAGGTCACTAAGCAAGATGATTTAAAGAGAAGAGGCCTTAGTATAGAGCACAGTTAGGGGATAGGACATGGGGAATGATCCAACAAATATATTCCATAAATATGATGATTTGGTTTTATTTTCTGAAATTATGTACATCATTTAGTTTATTAAATCATTACACAAAGAACAGTGGAACCCTTCTAGAACATGGTATTGGGATGAATTATAGAGTTTTTTATCTCTTTCACATTGTGACTTTATTGTGACATGGTTTCAATATACTGTGGGTCAGCATAGCAAATTAAATGGGAATTTTGGGGGGGTTTTGCAGAAGCCACAAACCATACATGAAGTCCAGCAAATTATACAGAAAAAGTTTAGAAACTCGGAAATTCATAAAATATATGTGTAATATTGTATAATCAACCATGTTACTAAAGAGACAGAGCAGACTTTTCTGGGGGCAGAAACCCACATGCCACTTTTCTTTCCTTTCCCTTAGATGGCACCATTTGGCTGCGGTGAAGCTCCATGAAGACCTTTTTTTCTCCCTTTCTTTTTTTTCCCTCCAACTTCTCTTAGGAGGTGCCATTCCAAACTAAGGAAATTCCTTCAATTCCCTAGTGCCCAGTGGCAATCTGATAATTAAGGAAACATCAGCATTTCCATTATGAACCACATTTCCCACATGGAGTTATAACTCAGCAATAAAAACTTGCTAGCAAGGTCTCCACCTTAGGACATTTTAAAACAAACACTGCATTTAGCTTTGACAGCACTGCTTCTTCCTTTTTTTAATTACATAATTCAAAACCAGTTGGAAAAATGATTTTTTCCTTTACTCACAAGACCAGAAAATGCTCATAAAATTTATATCAAAATTGTTGTTCATGATTAATCAATAATTGAAGTCTTAAACATCTCCCTGATAAATTTTACAACACAGGACACTAGAAATTCAAGAAAGAAGTAGACTTCTTTACCTTCTTATAAGACAGAGAATGCCTTATTTTGGTTTTCACAATTCCTGAAGCTTTTGGCACACTTATTCTACAAAACTAAGACTTGAGAAAGATATACAGAGAATTCCATTGAAAGTTGTTTTTTTTCTTCTGAGAATTACCAGGATAGATAGTTGTGTGTGTGTGTGTGTTTGTATGTGTGTGTGTGTGTGTGTGTTTTAATATATTAAAAGAGACACCATATGCCCTGTTGCAAAAAACAAACAAACAAACAAAAAAACACAGAGGGAAGTTTCTGATATATTGAATGGATCCTCTGTGGAGGATTCATGGAAAGAGGATTCATGGCAGTCCTGAAAGAGAATGAAATTTAAAGTAAGAAAAGCTGTTTCGAAATCCAGTCTCTGTCTCTACCTACTTGACACTGGGCAAGTCACTTGATGTCTCAGGGTCTCGGTTTCCCTAGTTGTTGTCTAGTCTCTTCATTTTAGATTAATGGTCTTTAAAGTTGGGCCTATAAACATTTTTTAATCTTTATAATTGTATCTCAATATCATTGATTTCCTTTGTAAGTCCATGTATTTTATTTTATGCATTTAAAAACATTATTCAGAAGAGGGGTCCATTAGTTTCAGCAGATTTCCAACGGGGTCTTTGCCACCCCTCAAAAAAGGCATAGCCCCCGTTTTAAGTGATCTCTAAGGTCCATTTCTACATCCTAGAGTACCTGAGTTTAAATCCTATCTCTGCTACTTCCTGACCTTTGGCAAATCATTGAACCTTTCTGGATCTCAGTTTTCTCATATATAAATGAATTCTCAACTGGCAGGAAAACCTAGATTAAAATGTAGCTTCTCTCACTTATTAGCTATGTGACTATGGCTAATAATTTAACTCCTCTACATCTCAAGCAATACCCCAGGACTCAAACTACTAAATCATAAGCAAGTATAGTCTGGGTAGGCAGAGGGAATTATTATATTAGGAATTCTATCTGTCAACAAAAGCATAGATCCTTGACCTATTGGCATAGTCCATCACCAGGTTGCAATGGAAAGAGCTAATATGGAAACTGAAGAGAATGGTATAATGAAAGAATACTAGGTTAAGAATCCCAGTTCCACCACTTATTACTTGAAAGTTATAATCTCTCTGGGAATCAATTTCATCATCTACAACAACAACAAAAAAGAGTTTGAACTTGTCTTTTGAGGCCCCTTCCTGCTCTAAATCTATGATCCCGTGACTGGAGGTCAAATGCCAAGGATGCTGTTTACTGCCTGTGTGACCTTGGGCAAATCATTTACTCTATCTGAGCTTCAGTTTCCTAATCTATAAAATTAGGAGCTTAGAATAGATGACCTCTGAGGTCCTCTTCCCTACCCCCAGCACTAAAGTAATTTTGGACGACTCTAGAGTGGGCAAAACTTCAATTTATGCATGATGGCTAGCAGCAAGGAATAACTGCATGGCTAAATTAAATTCCAAGGTAGTTCAAAGGGCTCATTTTATTTAACAGTTTCAACATCCTCCTAAAATGTTTAAACGTCTTATCAGAGCAAAATGAACTGATCTGAGTTTCTCTTCCCAGGATCCCCCTCTAATTGTGGTGCAAATAAAAAGGGAGATTAAAAAGATATGTAGGAAGATTGAGAATAATAGAAATTGCTGATATATCCTGCTCCCTTTAACTGTTTTTTGCTGACTTTTGGTAATGTTCACCCCCCTCCAAATAATAATCACACAGGGGAAGGAATGGGGCTCTCCTATATTTAAGTGCTGGATAATATTCCACAAGGACATACACTCCTTCCCCATTAATGTAACTCGTGTTTCTCTCTAGATGAAATGGTGGCCTTTAGAAATGCTAATTTAATGCTACTTCAAGATTGATTTATAGGCAGCTATGCATTAGTTGGCACCTGAAGGCCAGGAAGAGAGAGTGGGAGCAGGTCTGTAGGGAGGAATATGTAGAAATCAAGCAGATTGGAGAAGTATGTGTGAACAGTGCTAGAGAAAAGTGGAATGATTTTATCTGAGCTGGAACCTTACCTTGAGGATCCAGAAAGAAACATTTCAGCTGATTACAGATACAAAAATATCAGAGCTAACCTCTAGTTTTACAAAGTCCCAAACAGACTAATTTAATTGTCTAAGATCACAGAGCTAATAATAAACCCGAGGAAGGTCATTTAGGAAAGGTTTGGAGCAGGGATCAGTCCCAGAGGAATTTTTTTTTTGGAAGAGAAACCGTCTATGACTCTAGGGAATGTTGTCTTATCATTACAAGAAAGGGACTATGCAAAAGCCACAGAAGTCATCATCTTGAGATTCAAGAGGTAATAGAAGGGGTAATCTGGAATTATAGAAACAGGTACACAAATCTGATCATTTGTTAAGTCATGCCACATAACAAGACTATAGACCTCTAATCTAAGCCCCCAAGAGCTACTCATGCTGAAGTAAAATTACTTTCTCTTCCTAACTATGTATTGTGTTAAAGATCAAGCAGAGGGGAAAGTATATGTTGCCAAGGCCACACAAAAAGGAAGACCGACTGGATAGCTTTAGTTGCAGTGACAGAAATAACCAGAATCTAATACCAATACAACTTCCATCACAGGTGTTTGTAGACATTTTGTTTGTTGTTGTTCTTGTTGTTGTGTGTTAGTTTGTTTTGCTTTTCCAGTAATTCATGAGCTAGAGACAGTCCATGGGCACTATGCAGAGGTAGTTAACTCCTAACTATGTTCAGTGGGATGAACCTGGGTTGTGGATATCATGTGATTGCTTGTCCCAGCATTTATATTGATCTACTCCTCCTTTCCCTTTATTAATTGAGATTGAATGAGAAAATATGACTGTTTTGAGGTTTGGAGATGTGGTCAGTTGGTGGTTAAATTGTCTTGCTATCTGGTACTAGTTACCTAAGAGACCAAACGTCATGTACCTGATGAATCATGAACTTCAGTTCGATAACAAAGACTTGACTGATAAGTTACAGGGAGTGGGTAGTGTTGTGGCAGAAACCAGGCAAACAGTCCCAAGCTGCCTAATCTGAAAGATTTAGAAGAGTGAAACTGAACTGTATCACTGCAGTCAATGACATGGTATTGATAGGGGAAAGGGGATTACTTGAATGAGAACTGGCTATATTCAGTTTAGTAACATACACTCTTTATTACCCTGATTTTTAATGAATAATCTACTATTCTTTGTGAAGTCTGAGTTTGTTACCACATGGAACTCATCTTTAGGTAAATTGTTAGTGGATTAAGAGCTGGAGTTGTAGTCATAAAGACTTGAGTTTAAATTGACTTCAACTTTCATACTTATTAGCCAGCTGACTGTGGGCAAGACACAACCCCTATACGTCTCAGTTTTGTCATCTGTAAAATGGGATAATAAAAGTGTATACCTCCCAAGATTGTTGGACATATAAACTGAGATGATATTTATAAAGCACATTGTAAACTATAAGTGCTATATAAATTCTAGTTCTTATTATTAGGTTCAAGGCCTCTCCAAGTTGATGGAAAAAGATGGCTGGTAGCAAGTACAAAACTAAAAATGCAGAAACTTCAAATTCTCCTACTTAGGTGAAACAATTAACTTTTTTTTGTTTATTTTTTACTTTTATTTCTCTTAAGAGAAAGACATATTTCATTGGGTGACAGGGAATACTGGACTCATTCCAATGAAAATAAGGGAACAATATCATTATAACAGGAAAAAACCCCATAAATTAAGAGTTTAGAAGGTAAATGGGTTTGTGGCAAAAGTCAGAAGTAAAGCCACCTCCATGACCACAATTGCCCCTTAGCAATTTGTAAGGAAAGACTCTAAGGTTTAATGTAACAGAAGATCAAAGACCAGGAAATGTCCAAAAAAGAATGAAAGCTAATTAAAGTAGCAAGGATAGTATCGGAGTAGTAATATAATTGATTTATATACTATACCTGTATTTCCTCTATTGACATTGCAGTAGTCTCCAAGCCTTACTTTGGGCTCATTTCTATGCAATAATATAGAAAGAAGTTAAGGTGCATCCTTAGTCCTCAACCAGCAGGTCAGCCTTTCAGATCTGTCTTGAGCTGCTATTCAACCTGGGAGCCTTATAAGTAAGGCAGTTTCATTAAAGCTGCCAAACCTAGTAATTCATCTACCCACCATTTTTTTGGTTCCACCCACATTTGGCTGAACGAACCCCTCCCCTTTTCTACTACTTTACTGGTATAAACATGAAACATTTTTCTTTTCAGAACACATATTTGTAAATCACAAAGAGGTGTTTTGTGTTATGAGATAAATATTTCTTGTTGACAATGCTAAGAGTTTTAAGTGGCAGATTAGTGGCCAATTTACATTGGTGATGAGAATTTCCTCACTGAAGATGCCACAATAACAATAAAACCACTGTCCCAGATCACAGAAACAAACAAACAAGAACAAATATTACTTTAAAATAAGCCAAAAGTTCTGGCTCATAATCCATTTACCCTGTGCAATGTTAATATCTATGTTTCTTTATTACCCCTTCCCATTTTAGAAGATTTCAATAGCCTCTTCCTTCTCCCTTAGTTTTCTGTCTCTTGAGGTTGAATCTTAGGTTTTATTCATGTCTCCTAAATTCAGAGAGCCTCCAAACTTCTTTAAAATGATCAACATCTCTTCTAAAAAAATTTTAAAGGAGAAAATATAATGTACTTAAATTGGCTTTTATTATATTATGCATGACTTTTATTTCTTCTACCATTCTTCCTTCTTAGTATCTTCATCCTTTCTGTCTTTCAGAAATACATTTTGTGGAAGATCTCACAATAACACTTACATAGAAAGTTGGCAATGGACATTGCTCAGGATCTGTGCCCACTTAGATTGGATTCAAAATGAACTATTGTATAATTGTTTTTAAATGATTTGGTTTTGTTGAAATGTTTCAAAATATTCAAAGAAAAAAAAACTAACTCCTTTAAGAAATCTGCAGCCAAAAACCAGGTTTAAAAATGCTACCAGGAATCTCATCGTAATATAGAAACCAAACAATACAAATAAATATAACCAATTGCCTTTTCTTGGGTAGACTATCCACCTAAGGACAGATTTAGGGTTCAGTCTTTATAATGGCTTAACCTCCAACACAGGATGTATGAAATTACAATCCTTACCAAGTCCCCAGCAAAGGATTATGGTTCTCTTCCCTAGTGAGAATGGCACCAAACTCTACCTACTCTAGCCACCTTCTGGAAGCAAAATAATATTATCTCATATTTATAAAATACTATACAACTCAGAAAAGACTTTTCTCACAACTGAATTGTTGGCATATGTAGGAAAAATATTATTTTTTATAGATAAAAAAACAGAGGCCCTAAGAGATTTAGTCACTTGCCAATGAGTGGAAGAGAAAGAAAACAAGCATTTATATAGTGTCCACTATGTACCAGATACTGTGCTAAGCTGTTTTTACAAATATCATCTCATTTTATCCTGATGACAGCCCCGTGACATAGATGATCTCATTACTCCTTTTTTTTTTATAGGAACTGGCAAACAGGCAAACAGAAATTAAGTGACTTGCCCAGTATCACACAGCTAGTATGTGTCTGAGACCAGATTTGAACTCAGGTCTTCATAACTCTAGACTTATTACTCTATTTTACTGTACTTCCAGTTGTCTCAGAGATATTTAGATATTATTGCCAATAATTATACATTTAGTGTTACAAGACTAATTTCTCAGTTCAGGACTTAAAATCAGATTCTTTTATTCCTAGTCCAGTGATATTTCCACTATCTCAAAAAATTGGAGGCTTGCAAACCACTTCCCTCCAAGACAGTGTATGGGATTAGAGAGACTCAAGGGTTCCTTTAGCCTGACATATGATCTGGTAGATCCTTAAGTTAATGTGAGTGCTTTAGTAAACTCCCAAAGTCTCTTTCTTCATCATGAAACTCCACATATCCCAAGGCTATCATTTAATCTTTCAAGCACTTCCATTCTTCTTTTTTTATTTTTCCAGTTGATAAACATTTATTTTCTTTCCTTCCCATCCCCATATCAAGAAAGAAATTTTTTAAAACATATGTATAGTCAAGTAAAGTAATTGTCATATTGACAAGTGGATCAAAAATGAATGCCTCATTCTTGTACTGAGTATATTACCTCTGCCAGATACTGGATAGAATTCTGCTTCATCACTCCTCTAGAATTTTTGTTGATCATGAAATTGGTCAGAGTTCTAATCTTTCAAGATTGTTTTTCTTTCTAATATAAAAAAATTGCTTTCCTGATTCTGCTCACTTCACTCTGCATCAACTCATTCATCTTCCCATGTTGCTCTGTAACTGCCTCATCATTCTTATGAAATAATAGTATTCCATTATATCCATATACCATGATTTCTTCTGTCATTCCCCAATTAACTCTAAACAGATTCTCATGTTAAAGTGCTATGTAAGTGTCAGTGAAAATTATCATTTTTATTACTCAAACCATGGGCATAGTGACTAGAAAGGGAAAAAAAAGACTTTATAGGGCAGATTTTGCAAAAGTAAATTAGAAGGACTCCGGCTATATGTGTGAAGTTGAATCCTCACTATTTCCCAGTATACCCTGTATCCATCAACCTTTCTACCATCCTGTTGTTGCTTTTGCCTGGAATTACTTCCATTTCCATCAAAAACTGTACCCCAGCATCATTCAAGATCCAGCTCAAATTTAACTGCCTTTATGAAGCATTCTCTGATTTCTTCTTCCTCTTCACCACTTTAAGGCTCTATCATTTCCTTGCTGTTAGTCCTCTATCCATAGATATAGTTGACGACTTAGCATATAGTCTTTGGGTATTATTCTGGCTGACAGACTTATCAACCATAAACCTGCAGCCATCCTGGTTATGTACCACTCCATATTCATATAGGCTGGTCCTCTGTCAACAAAAGTAGACTAACATTTATTAAGCACCTACTATGTTCCAGGCTTTATGCTAAGTATAAAGACACAGGTCAACGTTGGGGCAGTACATGAAGGCAGAAGCTACCAGAGCTTGTGTGTTCCACTTACCTGAAAGATCCCAGGGCCAACTTCACACTAAAGATGAGGTGTCAAGGAAGAAAAGAAGGAAAGAAGGAAGGAAGAAAGGAAGGAAGGAAGGAAGGAAGGAAGGAAGGAAGGAAGGAAGGAAGGAAGGAAGGAAAGAAGAAAGGAGAGCGAGGGAGGGAGGAAGGAAGGCAGGGAGGGAGGAAGGAAGGAAGGAAGGAACTTAAGAATCAAATAGGATGATCCAGACATTTACACAAATAATTATACTGAAAGTTAGATTAAGATATGATAGGAGGAGACAGAGAAGCATGAGAATATCCAAAGAATTACTTCTAGCTGAAGGGATCAGTAAGTCAATAAATGATTATTAAGCGCCTACACTCCTACTATGTGTCAGGCACTGTGCTAAGTACTTGGGATGCTAATGAGAAAAAAAAAGAAAGTCCCTGCTCTCAAGAGGGTTATAATCCAATGGGGCGAGTGAACACACACACACACACACACACACACACACACACACAGGCACACACCTGAAGGCCTTGGGAAGTTGGGAGGAGGAGAGAGGGAAGAATGTACTTGGCATAGTGAAATCCTGTTCCTGGAAAGCAGCTAGGGGTAAATGAAGAGTTGGTTAGCCTGGAAATTCTCTTTAGAGACTTTGGGAGGAGTTCTTTGCTTCATCCTTCAGCCTCCAATCAGAGGTGCAGAATATAATGAGTGTACCCTCAAGGAGGAGACAACATCTGAACTGTGCTTTGACGGAGATGAAAGATGGCAACACACACAGATAGGGAGATAATTTCTTCCAGATTCATGGGATGGCATGCATAATGTCACAGAGATGATAGAGGTCAGGAAGACATCAGTGAGTAGCTACTAGTCCTGTTTGGTTGGAATGTAGAGTTTAAGAAGGAGAATAATGTGTAAGAGATGAAAAGGTAATATGGAACCAAACTGTGGAGGGCTTTGAATAAATACCAAACAGAAGAGTTTGTCTTTTATTTTATGATCCATCAGGAAGCCACCAAAAGCTTCTAAGTAGGAGAATATCATCAAATGTGTTCTTATGGGGAGATTATTTTGGCAACAATGTAAAGGCTATACCAGGTTGGTACGTATTGGACTAGAACAGGGTTCTGAATCCGAAATCTACACAGTCTCCAAAAGTTATATTGATATATTTCAGGAGATGTCCAAATTTGAAAAGGGAATGTTTCTTTCAATTATGACTTATTTTTAAAAATCATTTTTCTGGGGGAGGCTAGGTGGCACAGTGAATAGAGCACTGGCCCTGGAGTCAGGAGGACCTGAGTCCATATACAGCCTCAGATGCTTGACATACTTTACTAGTCATGTGACCTTGGGCAAGTCACTTAACCCCAACTGCCCTCCAAAAAGCAAAAAAAAAAAAATCATTATTCTGAACAGGACTCCATAGGCTTCACCCTACTACTAAAGTACATGCACACCCACACAGTCAAAATGATCCTTAAGGTCCCTTCCAAATCTGAGATTCTTATGATTCAGGGGAGATAGGGAAACGAATTAAGAAACTTCTGAAATATTTCTGACAATACATAATGAGGGTGCTGGGTAGGATAATGAGGGTGCTGGGTAGGATGCTTTCAGTGGGAACAGAAAGGAGCTCATGCATGTTAAAAGATTGAATTGAGGCTGAATCACCAGGACTTACTAGCAGCTTAGATGTAAGGGAAGGGTCACATATTTTAAACCTAGGCGACCAAAGAGCATTATTTACAAAAATAGGGATATTAGAAGGAAGAGTGATGGGGTTTGGGGAAAGACAAATTTTGGACATGTTGTATTTGAGCTATCAGTGGAATGTCTAGGCATTCACTTTGAATGCTCAAAATTATAGGATTTTTTCCTGTTACATATCAAGATAAAATCTACTTCTTTTAAATTCTTTTAAATGTTGAACAGTTGCTGCTGGTTCTGCTCCTTTCACTGAAAATAAGTCTAAATCCTCTTCCATGTGTTGGTCCTTCAGAAACTTGAAAAGAAGTATTCTGTTTCCCCTGAATCTTTTCTTTTCTAAGGCAAATACCCACAGTTTCTTCAACTAGGCATTGCCATGGCAAGATGTATAATACCCTCATCATCATTCTCATAGACCTCTAGATACATTCCAGCCTATTGATGCACTCACTAAAATGTAGTGGCCAGAAGTGAAGATAATGTTTTACATGTAGTCTGATCAAGGCAGAACACAGTCCATTTGCCTCTCAGTCTGGAAACATTTCACCAACAATGCAACCTGAGAGTGAGTTTAGTTTTATAGATAGCTGTCCAACAGATATTTGGAACATTAAGCCTATGAATCAGTGGAGAAGATAGGGATAGAATGTAGGTTTTCAAGTGATTTACATAGAGGTGGTAATTAAAGCCATTGAAGTAGATGAGACCACCAAGAACAAGTATAAAGAAGATGGTTAAGAAAGGAGTATTAGGTATGTCCACAGTTAGGAAATAGGCAGGAGGAAGAGAAACCAATGGGCAAAATGGAGAAAGAACAAATAAAGAGGTAGAAGGATAAGAAATAAGATAGGGGTAGATTCAATGATACCAAAGCGAGAGAGAATATCAAAAAGAAAGGGCAATCAATAGTTTTAAATACTGCAGTCAAAATGGATGAGGAGAGAGAAAGCACCAATAGAATCGACAATTAGGAGGTCATCAGTGATATTTCAGAAAGTAGATTCCTAGTCCAGCATGATCCCTGATACAAGGAAGTCTGAAGGTGGTGGATTGCTTGAGCTTGGGAGTTCTGAGTTATAGTAAGGCTAGATTCTATAGAGTGTCTGAATTGTTGGAACCAATTTTTGCACCCTCAAGAGCAGGGTGTGGGAGAAAGCACCAAGCTGTCTAATGAGGGACAAATGCCAGAAATGGAACAGGTCACTGCTTCCATCAAGTTTAGGGGGAAGGGAATGGAAAGGGGAAGTAAAAGGGGAATGAGCAGGGAAAGGAAAGGGAAAGGGAAAGAGGGAAAAGGAAAAGGAAGGAAAGGGGAGGCAAGGGGAGGGAAGGAAAGGAAAGGAAAAGGAAGGGAAGACAAAAGAAGGGAAGGGAAGGGAAAGAAAGGCAAGAGAAGAGAAAGGAAAGAGAAAGGAAGAGAAGAGAAGAACTTCTTAAAAGTTCGTCAGAGTTAATAATAATAATACAGAAAAGAGTCTAGTTTGAGGGTATTGAATTATCAAGGGAAGGGTTGGTTTGTTTTGAGGATGTGGTAGACTGGAATATTTGCTGGTAGAAGGGAAGGAGTCAGGGGAAAGGGAGAGTGAAAGCAACAATGGAGAATATTGGTTCAGTTGCACATGTAAAGAAGCAAACTTTGGTAATGAGAAGAACTATACCACTCTAAGAGAAAGTAAGATCATCTTTTGAAAAAGAAGAGGCTGGTTCCTCTGAGAGCACTCTCCTGAAATCCAATATCACTCACAAACCTGGGAGGGAAAGAAGATTTACCTGAAGTGAAGACATCAAGCTTCACTTGCTCTATACATTCCAGGAAGGACATAAAAAGGTGGTAAATTGGTATTGTGGGAAGATAAAATGACAAGAAAATATGAAGAATTCAATAGATCCTATGAAGCTGGGTTCTACTCTATCACAAATCTGCTTTGAATTTGAATAAAACAATTTTAAAATAGAAATGTACCCATTTTCCTAGCAATGAAGAGAAAGAGTTAAATTTTCTTTAATAATTGTTCCAGTAGCCATAGCCCATATAACCCTTTCTCAATAGGGATATTCTCATCTTCATCAGCCCTTGAGTCCTACCTAGGAAAATGAGAACTTTCTCCTTAGTGTATAAAACCTAATTAGAGTGGCTGCACATTCTTGCTCACATTTTGAAATATGTTTACACAAGACTTTATTTATAACTGAAATGGTTCATTGGCTGCCCTCCCCTCAGTTTTCTCTTAGGGTGGATATGATTGAAACAGGGTCTTCTACTTTGATTGGAGCAAATTAGAGGTGACTCTGGATAAACCACGTGGTTTCCATTTGCTTCTCTTTCCCCATAGAATGGTAAAAATACCTGTTCCTCTCCACTTCCCAGGGATCCTATAATGACTAAAATAAATGATGTAAATTCAAGTAAGGCACTGAGGAGAAAATAGCTCTTTGAAGTTATTGTATGATAGGGAAAGAAAGTTCTTTGAAAGTCACAAGCTCTATAGTGCATTGCTTTTAATCATATTTTCCCAAACCTTTCTCTTTCAGAACTAGTTCTCTTAAACTTTACCAAGACAATATTGAGGCAGATTTCTATAAACAGCACAGAGACAGCTTGGTATAGTGGTTAAAATTTACATCTTGGAGTAAGAATGACCTGGGTGCAAATGCTACATCAAATACATATTTGATGGAAGAAGAAAAAGAAGTAATTTTACCTCGTTCAGTCTCTGTTTCCTCATATGCACAACAGGAATTAAAATGCCTACCTAACAAAGTTGGGAGATTCCAACGAGAAGATGTAGTTATTTGACAATTTTAAAGTGCTATATAAATGCTTATAATTAAGTGCAAAGTGCCATTGATTTATAGCCAAACATAAGAGACAAGATGCAATGTCCCCATTTTTGAAATGGGAAAACTGAACCTTGGAGACCAAAAGTGAAGAAACTGAAGACATTGGACTTATCAGTGATGTATTAGGACTAGATCTCCACAACTTGAACTCCTAGTTCAGGTTTGCCCCCAGCCTTGCACCTGAGAAGCCCAGAGAACACAAGTTCTGTAGGTCTCAGCAAGCCCTGGGTGTGTTTAATTAGTGCACCTGCACCTAATCTTGTGGGATCCACTTTCCTGTCAGCTGAAGGCAGAATAATCCTATCCCATCAAAGGGTAACAATAATGAAAGGACCTGTCTCCTGCTCCACCTCCCCCTGCTGCCCCATTCTGGGCCAGAACACAGCTGCACTGTTTGGGAGTGACAGAAACCCAGGAAACCCCTTCCATCTCCCCTTGTTTGTTTAAAAAAAAAAGTAGGAAGCCACCTGTCTAAATGGGACTGCTGCTACCCCCCAGCTAATACATAGGGACAATGCCACAGTCTCCAGGGGTGGGATACAACACATCTGGGAGGCTGAAGGGAAATAGCTCTCTTCTGGGAACAGCGCACATATCAGCATCAGAACTCAACTATTGTGAAGAGGTGTTTTGGCCTTGAAGGTTCTCATCCAGGGCTTGGGTCCTGCTAAGAAAGGTAAACAACATGGGGTCCCTGTTCCTAGGAACAAACAGCACTCAGCTGGAGGGCTTGCCAGGAGGAGGAGTCCATTCTCCTTTTATCTCTTGGTTGGAGAGAAGTTTCTTCTGATAGAAGAGGCTGATTATTTGGTAGGAGGAAACGATCCTGTAATTTGTCCCAGAAGAAATGACATCTTCCTTCTTTTCTTTTTTCCCTAGCTTCTGGAGTCTTCCTGCATGAGCCGAAAAAGGGCCAGAGTATAGATAACTCTTTCCCATGCAGTCTGTCAGATACTTTTCTGGTTGGGGGAGGGGGATGGATTATACTGGGGCTTAACATGTGTGGTTTCCACTCCAAGTCTATCCCTTGAATAATGTGATTCTCTGCCCAGCAATGAATATAAGGGTTCCCCTTTGACACCAGCAAATTGGATTGCGGATCTGCTCCTAAAGAGCTCAGCTTCTCTCTGTGCTTCAACCACAATTCTTTGTCTTTATCTAGATGAGAATACCCAAGAATTATTAATTCACTCATTCAAAAAATATTTATTGAGTAGCTACAATGGGAAAGATAGGGACCTGAGGCTCAGTGGATTCAAAAGATGGTGAAGTCCCTTTTAATCTAGTTAAGGAGAAAATTAGTTGGCATTATAGTAGTAGTAGCAGCAGGTTTCATATATATCACTCTAAGGTTTGAAAAGCACTTTATTTTCATTTGATCTTCACAGTAATCCTGTGAGCTACATACTATTACTTTTCTTTTTTGCACAGATGAGAAAATTGAAGCTAAAAGATTAAGTGACTTGCCTAAGGGTCACACTGTAAGTATAAGTCTGAGGCAGGAGTCAAGCTCAGTCTTTCCCGATTCCAAGTTCAATGCTATTACTATGAATAGTTGCTTTAAAATAGGCTCTTCTTCTAGGCATCATCACCATCATATCTATTTTTTGCGAGTCATCTTACATGTATTCTCATTTCAGTCTTGTACTTGGTGCTATTATTATACCCATTTTACATATGAGGAAACTGAGGCTGACAGGCAAAGTGAATTGTTCAGTCACCCAACTTGTAAATGTCTGAGGCATGATTGAAATTTAGGTCTTGCTAACTTCAAATCCAGCACTCTATCCATTCAGCTACCAAGGTAGCTCGAAATCAGTGTTTTATAGATGACTAAGATTGCCTCTAATGAATCATGAGTCAAATACAAGAAGGCACCTTGGAGCCAAATTAATCCAACTCCCTCATTTTACAGAAAAGGTGACTGAGGCCCAGAAAAATTAAGTGACTTGGCCAAATCACACTAGCAGATATGATGATATAAGGCAGGATTTGACACCATATCCTTTGACTCTGGGGATGGTATAGTTTTCATTTTCTCACACTGCTCTGAAAGCTCCCCCACCTCTTAAAAAGAACATCAACTTCTGGAGGCCAGGGGTTGTGTTCTATCCACAGTACCTCGAGCAGTGTCCTGCACATAATAGGCAGCTAATAAATCATTGTTTTATTAAAAAGTAAAAAACAAGAAGGTAGGACCTTTCTAACTTCAAGACAGATGTTAAGGTTACTTGATAAGATCTACTTCTGATAGAGAATGCTAAGCAATTCAGCCCTCCTCCTAGTTAAGGTAGACAGGAGATCTCTGACCATATTCCATACTAAGCCAAGTAACATACAAAAAACATGTAAGTGTCAAGGAAGTAGAGGTCTTCAGGCCTAATGTCTAAGAGAACAATTTAATAAGCTCAAAATTCTAGATATGGCCTCTTGGAAGTTCCTCACCCTTACCTTTCAAAAATAGCTACCATTGGGGAAACTGAGTCAGTAACTAATCTGTTTTTTAAGAAATTATCAGAGCTTGTGGGCAGTTTAGTACCCCTCTTTTTCCTATCATTTAAAATGTTCCAAAACAATATGATTGCAATACTTTGACAAATAGCCCTGGGTTTTTCCTCTATCCTCTTAGCACCTACAGGATAGGCTTCAGAGTGATGAATCTGGTCATTTGTTTCACTGCTTTCCCCAAACTCCCTTTTCTATTCCTTCCCCTGAGTCCAATTCTTAGGTGCCCAGTGCTTTCTTGTTCTTCATGCCCTGCTTTCCCACATCAAAACCTCATCTAATTCAATAAAATAAGGAACCCAGGACCCTCTGGCTCTCTCTAACCCTCCCTTCCAATTATCTTTTCCCGGAAAAAACTTCTTTCACAAGAAGTATCTAAAAAGCTGTTGTGTACCAAAATATAAATAATCAGTAAGATAAAGTTTTACCTCTTATAGAGAGATTTGATTATTTTAATAGGCTCTAACAAGCCAGAAGACAGATGTTCCCAATATGAAGTGTGTGAACTTTAAAAAAAAATGTTGATAATTGTATTTGAATACAGTTGGTCTCCTTTGTAATAACATGCATTTTATTTTATGTATTTAAAAATTCTGAGAAGAGGTCCATTTGTTAGATTGCCAAAGGTCTCTGATGCATGCAAAAATTTAAAAACCTCTGCCATCAGAAAATAGTAGTAGCAAATACAATTTAATGGACTTTACAGCTATAAGACCAGTCATAGATCACTAGATTTGGGAGAGACCTTAAAGATTATTGAGTCCCATTTGAGAGATGAATAAACTAAAGACTACAAAAGTGAAGTGACTCTCCAAAGCCTTTACATACAACAGTTTTTTGAGTCTCAGATCAACCCTGAAAGATAAGAAAGGCAATTGTTATTAGTCCCCTTGTGATGATGAAAAACTGAGACTCGAAGAAGTTAAGTGATGTCTAAGACTAGAAAACTTTAAGTGTCGGAGCCCATAGTTCTTCTGACTGGATCAGTGTATTAAATGCTTTAAAATGCAATAATTTAATTCTCTACAAATTCTTAATGCATATGGAACTATATGTGCTGGAGGTGGGGTGAGGATGGGGATACAGTAGTCTTTCAAATATGTTCAGGGAGCTTGCTTCTGGAATTTCATGATGATATAGAATGGAAGGGTCTGCTGTACAGGTATTCTCTCTTTTCCTTCCACTTACTTAATAGTGAAGAAAAGGCTTTTTGGGTTTGCTACTGAGCTCATACAAAGATTGTACACATAAAACCCTAAGATTTTTTTTTTAACTTTCCTTCTTGATGATCACAGAAATAAGAAAAACTTTCTGAGCTTCAGGGGATATGGAGGAGGGAAGAGGGCTGCCCTTCCCACTGCTCCCATAGGGCCAGACTTTGAGAACAAGGCTTCCTGGTCAGCCCATATCTGGAATAGGGCAACCTCCTGTTTGTGTCTCCTTTCCTTTGGTACAAGGCCCTGAGGGACTTTTGAAAGGTCAGAAGAACTAAGTTTCAGTGATATGAGTCCATACCAGAGTTTGTCAGCATCCAAGCTCTATGAGGAATAACTGTAGCCCCAGAGACATCTGTGAAATCCAGTCATAGCATGTAGAAAATTAGTAACTGAGATCTGGTGTTCTGTAGTCACAGAACAACTTTTTGATATCTATTATATTCAGAAATGAACTTGGTTGGTCAAATGCTTTGTAGTAGCTCCTTTCAAGCTCCTTTGAGCCTACTCTCAAACTGAGATGGTAGAGAGGAGTATACCTTTTATACTTCTGTCTTGATAAATCTTTTCAGTAAATATCTCTTTATAAAAGCTAGTTGATGTTAATTAACTAAATCTTATTTACCACAATCACTAAGTAAATGAATGATATAGAAGAGATATTAACTGAGACGCTGATAATCAATATTGAGAACACACCTGAATGGGGGTTCAAATGAATAGTATTAGAAGAACAACCCAGGTGTACCCTTAAAACTCTACGGATGAGCAGTAGCCATTTTCTGGGAACCTGACTTGACAATGAAAGTGGGATTTGGGATAAGGACACCAGAATATATAAGTTCTGCATGAAGGTTAGCTAATATAGGGCCTCTGCCTTCAGGGAGTTTAGGGTCTAATAGAGGGGGATATGACACTTTCATAGCTATGATGCCTAATAAGAAAAGTCTAGGGAAAATGCTACCTGAACGGGAAAAGTGGAAAACAGGATCAGAGGAGGCTTCATAGAGAATATAGCATTTGAGATGGGCTTTTAAAGAATAGGTAAAGATTCATCAGGCAGGATGGAGGGAAGATATTCAAGGTAACAGGACATTTTGGTTATGTTAGGGGAAAGGCAGCAATCAAGTTGAGTGATTTTTTGAACAAAAAATAAACATTTATTAAAATGCTTCTGTGTATAAAATAATAGGGAATGCAAAGTTTAAATAAGACACCATCTCTGACTTTACAGGGTGCATAGTAGAGTGAGGGGATGAGACATCAACACAGATAAACATGATCCACCATACGTGCAGTAAAGAGTTAGAAAAGCAAAGTACCTTGTAACCTGTGGTGGGAACTTCATTACATAGGGAGTGAAAGGCAGTTACAAAATCATAGACTCAATGGAATTTTGAGAGTGAAAATGATATTAAGATTCAGTGGGCTTCCAATCCATACACTAAAGAAATTTTCACCTAAAGCATATCCAGCGAGGGGCTTCTAGCTTCTACTTGGAAATCTCCAAGGAGGGAGAGCCCTATTACCTTTCAAGGCAGCCCATTCCAACGAAGCTCTAATTGTTGGCAAGCTGTTGTTTTTGTTTTGTTGTTATTACAGTTATACATTCCACATCATGGGGGTTGGTCACAGTGCCCTGATTCTGTGCAATTTCTGCTCATTTCTCCTGGTTGAACTTCCTGGGGACAAACAAAACAAATCCAATCTGTCTTTCACATGACAGCCCTTCAAATTCGTAAACACAATCATCATCTCCCCCAATATGTCTTCTCTTGTCTAGGCTAAACACCCCCCTCCCCATCATTCTTCAGACTGTCCTCACGTCATGAGCTCAAGACCCTTCACCATCCTGGCTGCCCTAGTTTGGAAACGCTCCAGAGGAGATGACCCTTGAGTTGAGCTTTAAAGACGAGATGGGGAGGGAATAAGTATCTAGAGAGCTATGCCAGGCACTATGCTAAGCACTTTTACCAATAGTTTTTCCTTAGATCCTCCACCGATCAATCAATAAACATTTATATAGTACTTACTATGTGCCAGTCACTCTGCAATTAATTCTTTGATCCTCACAACAACACGTAGGGGTGGATGCTGTTATTATCTCCATTTTACAGTTGAGGCTATAAACTGAGACAAACAGAGGTTAAGCGACTTGTCCAGGGTCACACAGCTAACAAGTGTCTGAGACCAGAGTTGAGCTTAGATCTTCCTGGCTCCAGGCCCAGAGCTCCATCCGCTTCTCCAGTGATCAACTGTCTCTAATAGATGGGAATTAGAGATTCAAAGAGAAGGACAGAAGTCCTTCCAGACAAAGGAAACAATGTTAGTAGCAAAGACGTGGAAGGTATGAGAATAAATCTGTATTTGGGGAGAGGAAGATAGTCGAGAGTGGCAGAAAACAGTCCCGTTTGGTAGCATAGTACAAATAGAATAAGAATCAAAATGGGACAAAACTGTAAAAGGTAGAGGGACACCATAATGTGGAGGTCTTTGAATTTCAGGTTAAGGGAATTTGAGTTTCACGTCAGAGTCAATGGAGAATTCTTGATCTGAGAGCAAATGACTCACATGACTGTTTTGACCTACTATGTAGAAAGAAGAATTTAAAATTGAGGCTTTTCACTTTAAGTACTGAAGAGGCAAATTCTTCTGTACTTTAACAATGAAATCAACTCAATTCAAGAAATCTTATTAAGCACCTGGTATATGTAAGGCATTGCATTAGTCCTAGGGAGACAAAGACAAAAAGGAATAGAAAACCAAAACAGTCTCTGTCCTCAAATAGCTTTTTACTATTAAACATAAAGCAGAAAGTTCTTGTCCCTAGCTGAGAAAACTGGGGCTTTACAAGTCAAACCGCAAAGATTTATTAAACCCTACTATATACCAAGCACTGTGCTAAATTCTGGGGTTACAAAAAAAGGCAAAAGACATTCCCTGACCTCAAGGAACTCACAATCTAATAGAGGCAGCTGGAGTCAGGAGACTAGCTTTCCTTGCAGGAATTACATCATGTAAATTCATTAAAATTTTAGCATTCTCTTTGTCATGATCCATGATTGTTTTAAGAAAACATTTAAGCCTGTTTTTAGTTGACTCTTAATAAATGTGGATTTAAGGAGGTATCTCTATATTCAAGGAAGTGACAGGATTGAATTGTTTGTGACATTATTTCATGCCTTTATGGAAGTTCTGGACTTAAGTTGACTTGCCTATTTAATATCTGAAGAGAGTGGCAGTTCTGTGGTGATTACATATGCAGCCATAGACAATTGTTAGCCTGATTTTCTCCTCAAAAAATCATGTGGCCATTTTTTTCTTCTGTAGTGTTTTCATTAGTTGCCTGGTCCTTCTTCATGAGAAAAAAAACAGCAGCTACCTCATAACGGTCCTTTCCTACATATTTTTGTGGAGAAGTCCATTCTCATGGAAATTATGAGATATTCCCTCCATCTTTAGATTCATGCTTTGTACATATACCCAAATATTTCCCAACATGACCTTCAGAGCCTCTGGTCCAACCCTTGGCCCTAAAAATCTTTGGTTTTTAATTGTAATTAAGCAAGCAAGAGATTTTGTATGCAAGTCCTTTGGAGTCTTTCTGTTTACTCTGAGCAGGACTAGGTAAACATTTTTATAGAGGAGAAGTTATGGAGACATTCCCGTGTACACTAAAATCCATATGAATGCATATATCTAAACCTTATTTTAAAATTATATCCTTATATACATATAGTTCCCCCAACATATTTTACTCTATTTTACTCTAACTTAAAATTTAATTCAGTTTTGTTTTTTTTTTTTGCTAACGTTGATCAAAATATTCCATAGTAGGCCAAATCCTAACCTTAGGGTTCCAGTGCTTTCTTTTTGTCGATAATCTCACATTGGTGGTTACTTGTTCACAATGATGTGTGTGTGTGTGTGTGTGTGTGTGTGTGTGTGTGTGTTGAGAGAGAGGGAAAGAAAGAGGGAGAGACAGAGAGAGAAAGAGAGAGAGAGAAATGAGGCTAAAATATCAATAGGGACGCTTGAAATTGTCTCGGAATATTTTTATGCAGCCTTGAGAGTCTCCCACTGTTATGAATGAATGTCTTATGCTTCTCCACAGTGATGAATATTGACTTAGCTTCAGGAGAAAAAAAAACTAATTAAAAATGTTGTAGAAAATGCTAATGCAGTTGGTTTAAACAGGAAAAAAGAATTATCCCCCCAAATATAACTAAAGATCCAATGTAAAAGTTCCCCAAATCTATTGGAATTATGAAGATACAAACAAGCTTGTTCTATAACTTTGGCCCCCAAATTATAAAAAGCAAAAATAAAAATAAAACCCACAAACACTCTTTTGTCGTCTGTTCTTTTGTTAAACATTACACAGAAATAGAAGAAGAAGCAGTTTTGTTTTGTTTTTTTTTTCTCTCCCTCTTCACGAATAATTTTTTTCCGAATTTCCTTTTGGAGTTTATCAGGGGAGAAAAAAATTCTGTTCTATCCAATGACTCCCCCCACCCCCACCCCTGTTTGCTGAGTTACACAGGGTTTGCAGACAAGTTCTACTTGAGTAAATTGTATTTAGACAACAGTATATTTCATTCAGGTCTTTTGCAATGACTAGGCCAAGGTCAGTTTTATATTCTCCTGAAATCATAAAGTGACACTTGAGATAAACAGAATGTTTACTCTCTCCGTGTGAGCTGAGGCTGATATGTAAATTTATCCTTATTCTTTCATCAAATTTGCATTTACCCTCTTAGTCAAACACTACAGGGCTCCAAATCAAACAGTTTTAATGGTGGTCAACTCTTTATGACCGATTGCCATATCAGAAAAAAAGAAACAGCAATTTAGATTACAACGAAGAGAGTAGCACAATGTAGCTATCATGGCAGGTTAACCATAATTGGATAAACTTTTCATACATACGTGGATGCTTGACTGCCTGAAAGCAATTGTGGGATTCATCTGTGTTTTGTTTTGGATTTTTGTTATTATTACTATACTTCCTTTATCTATCACAAGCAGACCATACTCACCTGTCATTATTTTTTTCTCATCAAACAAGCCAAGTACCAATAAACATTCTTTTTTTATTAAAAAATAATCTACATAAAAGAAAGGCTTGATTCATCAAAAAAACAGGCCATTTCCTTCTATCTTTAGCAAGAGGCATAACAAACATTAACAATATACCAACTTGAAAGTGGTAATAAAAATCAAAGCCTATTTTGATTGTCAATTACTTTTTCATATTAAACTATTATACTTTAGCCTGTAGCTTGACAATGGTTGATTGTTCATAGGAACAGAAGGTTTACTTGGATTCTAAGCAGTGTATTCTCTCTCTCTCTCTCTCTCTCTCTCTCTCTCTCTCTCTCTCTCTCTCTCTCTCTCTCTCTCTCAGGTGAATCTCTAATAGGTAGGGAGTTGTATGTAGCCATATACCCTAGGGCTCACAAAAATAACTGGGGAAGACAGCCTTCCTAATGCAGTTCCACAGAAGAGACAGGCTTATAACCAACGGGTGGGATAAAATTAGTACCTGTTTGCTCTCCTTTCTTTCTGAACAAAGGGAGTTATTTCTGTGTTATGAGTTTGCAGAACACAGCAGGGATTAAGAGACCACACAACTCATTTCATTTGTGCCTGGGCTGAGGCAATGGACCTAGCTCCCAAAAAGGATTGGCATCTATCTCCAGCTTTTCCTCTCTGCGTTGTGAGATATTGCTTTGGACTTGGTTTCTCCTGTTTTCCAATGGTTAGAAACTTATCCCTCTGCCTTTCCTGTAGCTTTTTTTGATTTGATTTTGTTTTGTGTTGCTAGAGCACAAAAGCACAATGTTAACAAGTTCAAAGCAAATGAAACGCAGAGACAAGCTGCCCAGTGATGGAAAAAGTACCATTCTTCACGGGCTCCCAGCCTCTGCTTCCTGTGTGGAATAAAAAACAAGGAATGTTGCCACTGAATCTCACTAGGTTACTACAGGTTCCTGACTTGGAATGTCAGACACATTAGTAAATGACTTGATCCAGCAACACTACTGACATAATTCACACCATTGATGCAAAAAGCCAAGTGTCCATTCCCAACTTTAGTTCTTGTCTTATGAAGAAGGAAGAAAATGAGGAGGAAAGAAAAAAAGGGGGGGAGGGGAAGAGAAAAAGAGCCAGAGGGAGAAGGCAAAAGCAGAAGACAGAATTTCCTTTTCAGGGAGGCTGTCAAATGGCTATGCAATAGTAGCAGGGCTGTAAGAGAACAGATATCTGCCTTTCTCTGGAGCCTGCAAGTATTTCTGCCATTCATGAAGCCAAAGGATGCCACACACATTCTGTTTGTTCAACATAAGCAAACAGATTGTAAACTGGCTGATAATTTTTGTACTGACAATGTCATTTACAGCTGTCAGCCTTTTGTCTGGCATGTTTGCTTTATTCAAATATGAACCAAGTGGACCTCCCTTCCACCGCTTTCTTCTGCATTAAAATCACATCAATTCCCTTCCATTCTGTCTTATCTAAAATTCATTGGAGGCCAATCACTTGGATGAATGCTTTGTTGTTTCCATGGAGGCAAGAAGTCTAGTGTGGACTTCAGGGGATTAGGAAGTTTCAGATTTAAAGCCTTGAAGTGCACATTTCTTTCAGTCCTTTTTCTTTTGATTGCAAGAAAGACAGGAAATTTCAACATAATTTTATTTTCTAAACTAAAGAAGGGGAGAAAAAGTCTTTCAGTCCTTAACTATGCCTTGCCACCCAACTACTTGCCTTTATCCACGAAACGCCAATGTATTCCACAGAATTTGTTTATGGTCTTGGAGCACTGCATTGGCATGTATACCTTCTGAAAATCCTAACTAGCAATTTTCTCCCCTTGTCCTGTATATGAAATTCAGACTCTTCTTCAATTAGTTTGATTTGGATCCAGCTGCTTCCCAGGGTGCTGCCCATGGATCTCAAAGCATCCCTCTTTGTTAACAGAGGTCATGGCACTCTGTTAAATAATTCACATCAGACCGTCTGTCTGTCTGGAGGCAGCTGCAGATGTTGCCACTTTGTTAAAACACTACATGCACAACTTTAAAAATGAAGGTGCCGCCTGAACACAACACAGCTATGTCTGTCCACGTGGAGATGAGGACTTTTAAAACTAGCTTGCTTTAATTTCAATAATGAACGTGACTATTTTTGAGCTTCTGCCAAAGGAATAAATTTACTTTCCAAGAAAGCAGCAGCAACAAACAATCTGGGTGCCAAAAAAGCAAAGGGAAAGATTTGGGAGCTAGATGAAATAGCCACTTTTCCAATGCAGGCATGATGAAGCCATTGTTCCATATGGCAAAGCACTAGGCTTCCTTCTTATTTCGAAAGCAGAACTTAGATCCACAAGCACATTTGATATTGTGCTTGTGACTATGAGAAGGCAGAGCAATCTGCTGCTCTCACTTTGAAAGCAGCTTGAGTATAATCAGGTGCTCAATGTGTTAGATGATTGTGGGAAAATCACTTAACTTTTCTGTTACCCCATCTGCAAAATAAACCTTATGCAAATTTGTCTTAATTTGTCATAAATCAAGACAATAAACATTTATTAAGCACCTACTATGTGCTAAGTGCTTGGGATTCGAAGGAGGATAAAAATAGTCCCTACCCTTAAGGCGTCCACAGTTTAATAACAGAAACAACATGCAAATAGCCATATAAAAATAATGTAGACAGGAAAAACTGTAAGTAAACTGGTTTGCAGATATCAAATGTCACATTGGGGCAGCTAGGTGGCACAGTGAATAGAGGACTTACCCTGGAGTCAGGAGGACCTCAGCTCAAATCTCATCTAAGATACTTAACACTTACTGGCTGTGTGACCTTGGGCAAGTCACTTAACCCCAATTGCCCTGCCTTCCCTCCTCCAAAAAGCAAAAACAAAAATAAATAAAATGTCACATAAGTCATGCTAACTCTGCTTGGGGTGTTCTTTAAGGTCTCTTCTAGCCTTAAATTCACAGTCTATCATTTCCTTAATCAAAAAGTTTTCTTGAGTTCCTATTCTATTCTGTGATGGGCAATGTGAGTGATACAACGTGAACAAATGAATTAAAACATATTTATTCAGTATTTATTATTATATGTTGGGCGGTATGAGCTTATAATCTAGTTTGAATGAGACAAAATTAACACGATGTCAAATAACTATAGTACAATATAAAATACCTTATAAGCCATTGCTAATAGTATAGAGATAGTCACTAAGAGTTGTACGTGACTGAGACATTCCCCAATAATGCCTAGTGCCTTTTTATAGCTCTTTACCTAAGTTCTCTTTTGACAATCCTCTCAAGCTAGAGATATAAATAGAACACAATATAAATGTTGTAAAAGTCCTACAGGTATTGTTCTCATTTTCTAGGTGAAGAAAGAGCCTAAGAGAGGTCAACAGACTTGATCAGAATAACTCAGCTAGTAAATATATGAGAAAGGACTTGAACCCAGACTCACATTGCCTCACATGCTCAGGAAAGTTATTTAATATTTAAATTTCCCAGGGCTTTCATTAGATCTATGACCCTAGTCAAGTCATTTAACTTCAGTCTGGCTATTTCCTAGTCTATAAAATGGGAATAATATGAGTAGCCAAATCAAAGGGTTATTGTAAATAATAGATGAGATAATGTATGCAAAGCACTTTGCAGTCCCTAAAATGCTACGTAAATGTGCCTCTCAGTCTCACCTGTGGTTCCAAGAAGCTGTAGCATTCACAGTGGCCACACTCTGGTAAAACTGTCTCCATAGATGGGCTTACGCAGAGGGTAAGCAATAGGCCTCAAACTCATGGGTGTATTAGGGGGATGTCTACTCCAAGCATTTGAAAACTTCCCCAGGTGCAATGGGCAGGAGAGAAAAATGTGTTCCAATGGCCATGAAAGCAGTTGAAGCAGGCAGTGTGAAACACATAAAGCTTGGTCAGACATAGGAGATGCGAAAGTCCTCCATTGCATCCTGGGCCATTACCACTATTTTTTACTTTTGTCTTACCACTGGACTCAAATGACTCTGGAAGAGAGAGTGAGGCTTTGTGTAACTCTGCCTCACTTAAATCAAATTCATGTGCCAATCAAGACATCACCAATGATATCATGGGTCCTCTTTGAAAACAAAGGATGAACAACAACAAATGCTATTATTCTCATTATCATTAGTGAAAAATTGAAAAAAAACTATATTATGAATTCATCTCTAAATATGCTAACTGCTTATTTGATGACTTTGTGATCTGACACTTTAATATAGGCTTAAAGAGATAATTTCTTTTACCATGAAAAATAGTTGCCAATGTTAACTCTTTTTAAATGTTACTGGTGCATGTAGTATCCAAATCATTATAATTTATTCTATTTTCTAGCAAATTCAGTTCTACAGCTTAATTTTTCACCCTGAACAAACTACTCCCAAATCTGTATCTCCACACTCCCACCATTTCTACTGAACTCCAAAACCTCATTGCTAATTACCTACAGGATCTACCATTTCAAACTGAAAGACTTTAAGGATTGTTTAATCCAATACCATTTTTTTAGGTGAGGAAACTAACCCAAATAAGGGAAATAAATGTCTTGGTAGCAGGGTTAAGATGTGACCCCAAGCTCTCTGATTCAAATCCATGGCAATTTCTACTAACCCTCTGCTCTCTACCTTAATATCTCCTGGGTACCTAAAATTTGACTTAATAAAACAAAGAAAAGGGGTGGAGCCAAGATGGTGGCGTAGCAGCAGCAACATATTGCAGCTCTCACATAGCCACCCCAAAATACCCACAAAATAGGACTCTAAACCAATCCTAGAACTCCAAAATGCACACAAGGATACTTCCCACTAAAGTTAGCTAGGCTACGAGGAACCATATCAGCACTGCAAACTGAAACCAGCCTGGCCTGAAGCCCCGGCTGTGCCCCGGGGGCGGCTGGGCGGGAGAAGCAGAGAAAGCTCTCTGGTGAGCGACAGCTGTGCGTGGGGATTGCGAAAGGGGGAGATAAGCAGTCCGCCAAAAGGTCTCCAGAGCGGAAAAGCAAAAGGCAGAGGTTTTGCACCCACCTCCCCGTTGTAGCTTCCCACCCACGGCCTGCAGACAGCAGGGGGACTGAGCGATTGTTTTCAGGCCAGTGCTCTCACGTTGAGTGGCCTGGATCTGGATCGTCGTCTTGGGCCTCGGTCTTGGAGTCTTCATTATCCAGTCAGCCGGAAGTCTACGGCAGCC
>CM053585.1:124169214-124193138 GCA_028646515.1 Pseudochirops corinnae | reverse complement strand
TTTTGGGGCGGTGGGTGGGGGAAAGAGGGGGAGAAAATATGTAACTCAAAATCTTGTGGAAATGAATGATGCAAACTATAATAAAATTTTAAAAATAAAAAAAATAAAACAAAGAAAAAAAAACATTTATTATCTCTTACAAAAATACATTCCTATTCTTTACTTCCCTTTCTCTCTCTTTCTCTCTGGCACCACTATTATTTTTCCAATTTCCTATGTGTCAAACCTTGGTGCTATCTTGGGTTTTTGCCTCTTCCTCACTTCTGATCTCAGATTAGCTCCGAATTGCCAATGATTCTAATCTGTAAAATATTGCTTGAATCCACTCCCTCCTTTCTATTCCCATTTTCATGATCCTACTACAGGGCCATATGATTACCCTCCTATACTTGTTCTAATAGTATCATAACTAGGGTAACTATATTTGGTTATTTTCCCTATCATCTACACTCCACATCACTACCAGTTTACTTTTTGACACAAAGAGATGTGTAAGCACAAGCAAGGTGGGATTTTTGTTGTTTTTCTTTTTTGGATTTCAGTCTCCCAGGCTCAGGCTAAATTGTAAATATCTCAAGTGTTAATCTCCTTTGAACCCTGATAATTCACAGCTGTGCTGAGTCACATAGGTTTCGTGCCTTCTGACTCTGAGCCAATCAGAGGCCGAGTCTTTTTTATATATTCTGAGAGGTTGGCATTTTGCTTTGAGGGTTTGCTTATGAGAAGGACCTTTTGATTCCCTGGACTAGACTCTGAGTAGCTGTTTGTTAAGAGCCCTCCCCCTCAACATTCTCAGAGGTTTGTGTTCTCCCAATCCGGTGGTGTATATAGGTGGTTGTGTTACTTTGTTCAGACAGTAGGAGCCCTGTGGAATCTCTGTGCTATTTTCTCTGATTGTATTTTCTACTTACCTGTAATTAAAGTAAGATTGTTGACCCCTTTAACAGTTACCTTTCCTTTATCAAAGCAAATCAAACCTGTTTATGCTGGATGCTTGCTAATACCATATGAGAATGCCATTTGTCTGTTGTGGCTCACTATTGCCTTCCAAAGTCCAGTGGAATTCAAGGGCTTCTTCAGCTTAGCATCTTGAACAACACTTCTCCCTGCTTTCTGTAACATGACTCCACTCCATCTGTCACTATGTTCTAGTAAATTCACATGATTCATAGTCACATAAACCCTTCTATAACTTTAACCCCTAGCATGCTGCCTTTTCTCCTGCATGCCCTTTCCTCCTACCCCATGTCTACCTGTTGAAATATTCCACAATTCAATCATAATCTCTTCCATGGATTCTTCCTGTTTTTCCCCTTCCTCTATCAAAAACATAAACTGACATTTGTATAGAACTTAAAATTTGTAAAATTCTTCATATGTTATTTTATCCTCAAGTCAGAACTCTAAGTTAAGAATTCAAGCTCTTTGAAGGCAGATATTGTCTGGTTTTTTTTTTTTTATCTTTGTATCTAGATCATTGCCTTTTATTGACCATTATAGGAATTTTTTTTAAGTTTACTTAATTGGATTTAATTAAGCAAAGATGATATTTTGTATTTGTTTTATTTCAACATCTAGCACAACTAACACAGTATGTCTCTTGATATTATTATCAATATTTCTTAGATGAAGAAACTGAGGCTAAGAAAAGCTAAGTAATTTGCCTGGGATCATGCAGCTAATAATTGATAGTAAATTAGAACCCAAGTCTTCCTCACTGTAAGCAGTCTCTTTTTTCTCCTCAACCTTTGAGTATCTTTTTATCTCTCCTTTTTTAACTTGTCCTATCCTATTTCATACTTTAATGATAATTGTATAATAACTAACATTTAGAGATTTCTTTAAATTTTGCTGGCTGTTATACATATTATCTGATTCAGGGATATCCTAGTAAATGTTTAACAACTGGATCTCTGGGGGGGAAATGTATACACAACATACATTTTAGCTTGAACTGCGATGTTAACATTTTCTCTATCACTTTCTTAAATCCAGGAAATTGATAAAACAATAAATCAAGATCTGATTTTTTTAGAATTTTCTGATTTCTTTTCTTTTTTTTTGGTGGGGTGGGGGGGAGGGGGTGACAATCAGAGTTAAATGGCTTGCCCAGGGTCACATAACTAGTAAGTGTCTGAGGCCGGATTTAAAATCACATCCTGCTGACTCCAGTGTACCACCTAGTTGCCCTAATTTAATGATTTCTTAACTATTAAAATCTCATGAAAAATTTAACAATTGGCTCTCGTGAGCTGATTTGAGCTAGCTCTAACTCTTCCCTGTATTTGATCCTCAAAACCCTATAAGGTATATGCTACTAATTATGTCCATTTTTAATTAAGTGATTTGCTGAGGAAGGCAGACAGGGTTTGGACTCAGGTCTTCCTAATACCAAGTTAGGACTAACCCAGCACCCCCTGGGTACCCATCTACTATATAGTAAGATTTCAGCGGGGAGGGACAGTAATTATTTTATCTTTGTGTCCATTGCCTACTAGGGTATTTTGCATGAAATGGTCATTTAATAAAGATTTATTAAACTGAATCAAATTGAATTGAATCAGAATAATTCAAAGCTAAATTCCATATTAAACAGATATTTAAGAAATATTTGTTTCCAGAATGAGTTCCAGAAAAATTCTAGTGAAACTTCATCATGGCTTTCAAACTCATAATCTTTGTCTTTCTAGAACAGCGGTTCTCAACCTGCGGGTCATGACCCCTTAATGACCCTTTCACAGGGGTAGCCTAAGACCATCAGAAAATACATATTTCCAGTGGTCTTAGGAACCAAGACACAGCTCCTCTATCCATGTACAGGTGGGTCTGCCCACATGCAGATACGCCCACATACCAGTATTAAAGGGTAGCGGCATTAGGAAGATTGACAACCACTGTTCTATAAGAAAGAAAAATTCTATGATTTGAGGACCCATCAAGCTCCAACAGCACACTAGCTACATTTCAAGAGTTTTTTCAAAATGATCAAATAATGTCATTAAATGTATTAAGTGTTTGGTGTGTGTACGGAGATATGCTGTTACAACCAAGTATCTATTAATTCCTGACTATATGCTCAATGTTGAAATTTTAAAAAAGGAAATATGAAATGTGATCTCAATTCAATTCAAACAAGAACTTTAAAGTGCTTACTATGTGAAATGCAAGACAATGATAAAAACTGGAAATATAAGCATAAAAACTAAGTGGTCCTTGCCTTCAAAGAATTTCTATTCTAATACTTTCAAGATACTTAAACTGGAGTTGAGATAAGACTTGAAGATGTGAAGCAAAAAGGAAACTCTTTTCTATAAAGTTACTTAATATGCAGTATAAGTTGTGGGCAGCGGATGGGAAGAAATCACTACCTGTGGTGACTTAGGTAGGAGAATGCACCAATTGGCCCCCCAAAAAATAGGAGGACACAAAAGTGCAATTATATAAGTGCGAAAACAAGTATAGGGACAAAGACTTCCAGCTGGATATAGGAATCTGGAAAAATGAGAATGTCCCAATTTAAATCAAGATGAGATGGTAAGACTTAAAGAATCAAGTAATTAGCCCAAAAGAATTTATTGATTAGCTACTTTGCACCAGACATTGTCAGGTAGTGAGACTCCAAGGACAAATGGAAGTTCCATGCTCAAGGAGTGTGGACAATTAAGGAATTCAATAAATATTTATTTAATTAGTACTAGGCAAAATGGAAGTAGGACAGGCTTTCTAGGTATGTTAAAGGAAAAACATGGTGGTACGTACACATAGAACCTTCTAAGATATATCCAATACTGCAAATAGAAAGCATGAACATATTGCTATAAAGGTATTTTTCTTCAGTCACTGCTTATTTTTGATGAGTTTTTTTCCACTCAGAAGTTAGAGAGGTACTAAAGGACAAAGAACAATAAATTTGGAGGGAAAGAAAAGAAGAGCAAATTCAGTTCATCTAAAATAGAGAAAGGAAACTGAAAAACATGCTCATAGACTTTCAACTACCCATCTGAAAAAATCATGTCATGGCTTCATTGAGGTTAAGGGCTAGGTCATGATGCTGTATCATAAGACTCCAGTATGTGACTATCAAGTGAAGATACATCAATAAGCTGAGCAATTAGTCAACCCTTAGTTTCAAATGCAAAATCTCGATTTCCTATTTTTCATGAACAAATCAGGAAAAAGACATCTAGAAATGAATTCTCAAACCCTTATATGTTCTTCCATAGCTCTTGATTATCTGAGAATTAGTTTTTAATGTGTCTTAGTTTTCTCAGCTGTAAAAGAGGGGTAATAATACCTCTCCTATCAGTGAAAGATTGTTTTGAGGATAAAATGAGGCAATGAATAGAAATACATAGAGGTGATGATGGGTTCCTCATAATCTTTTTAATCTGTCTCTCTCTCTCCACATGTAAGGCCACTATCCTAGTTCAATCCCCTGTCCCTGGGGCCAAGCAATCTCCAACTTGGTCTGCTTGCTTCCAGTCCCAGCCCTTCTGCAAACTACCCCCCTACAGCTGCCAAAATAATCTTCCCAATACACAGGCGTGATCGTGTCACTCCCTTGCTTCAGAAGCTTAAGTGGTTTTCTAATTACCTCTTAGATAAAACGTAGACTCCTATGTTTGGCATATGTTTTTCCAAATCTGATGAGAACCTACATTTTAGACATTTTACATTATTCCCATTCATAAATTTCTCATTTGGTTCAAATTGTTGTATTTGCTTTTTCACAAACTGGCTAATTCATCTCTATTCTTCTTCAGGCTTTTGCACAGGTTACCTTACATGCCAAAAATGTCCTACTTCCTCTCCTTTTAGAATCCCTAGCTTCTCTACAAGTTCAGCTTCCATGCCACATTTCATATAGGGAGTTTCTCTTGATCTCACTAATTGTCCTTCCCTAAATTATCTTGCATTTATCTATGCAAATGTGGCATGCTCTAATGTACTCTCATTGAGGTAGAAACTTCTGTTTTTTTAATGGTATCTTTCAACCCATAACAACTAAAATGACAGTACCATGTACAAATTAAGCACTTAAATGCCTCATGAATTGAACTGAATTTCCTAAGGCTTATGCCAGTGAGTTTTAAATATCTACAGGCCCTAGCAATCTGGAAAGGTATTGTGTGCCTGGTTGAAGGCTCTTTATCTGTTGATCCAGTCCAAGTCTAGATATATTTTAGATAAAAAAGACCTTTTAAAGAGGCAGGAGTAGGGGATTTTCTTCCCCCACCCCAACTGGCAACCCACTCAGAAGGAGACATCCCATCACCCCATCAAGGAAGTTTGAGGCACAGATGCAGGAAACACATTCTCCTTACAGTTATGGATATAGAGAATCAGTCACTAATAAAAGGAAATAACTTCTAAAAATCTCTGAAAGAAGATAAAAGAGGACTCAAGGAAGAGCTAGCCCTAGTGATTGAAAGTTGATTCCATCAGATTCCATGAAAATATGAAATACATCAAGGCCTGAAGTTCTAGAGTTGTGAGTTTCATTGGCCACATGTGTTCCCTATTTGTGTAAATTGCTAAATTTGTGACCACTCTAAAAACTGTATTTATTTGTGGGAGATTATAACCCAGTTTTGTGGCTTTTGTTTTCATTATGCCCTCTTAGTAAAAGTTTTATAATTGGTTGTAGTAGGAAGGACACTGGTGGAAGCTCATAAACTACATTATCAAGAGTGCTTACTCCCTTGAACTCAAGGTAACAGTGGCCCTCTGGGGAGTCAATATGTGAATTCATGTGAAAGTTGGAGGAGTATAGTTATATTCCTTGTCTAGAAGGAACCATATCTGGATTTTAGGATAATCTACTTATATGAAGTTAAATCAAGAAGCACAAGAATGTATCATAGCATCCTGGCCAACAATGTACAGGTTCTCCACCCTAGCTACACATCTGTTCTGGTCTAATAGGCATTTAATAAATGTTTGATGAATGAATGATTGAATGTTGAAGCTATGGAAGCCTGCCAATGTGTATGCTGGGGTCCAACAAGCAATGACCAACCCGACTATGAATCAAGGCCATGAAGCCATGGTAATGGATGCTAAATGCTCAGGCATTGGGCAATAATTTGACCTTGAGTACCACACTTGGAGTAAAAGGAATCTATGTTTTATGGGATTATATATTACAAGTAAATGCCTTATTAATCATTATAGGAAGGTATCTCTACAAACTTATTCTGGAATACTAAACTGCCAGGAAGGGATTAAAGATGGATTAGCATTTGATGTTTTGCAGAAACTGAGTTATGCCAATTTCAGTTTGTGGTTTTGAAGGTGTTTGGTTTTATTTATTTTTCTTTTGTTTCATTTAAATTATTGAGGACATTTTTTTTTTCCTTTTCTGTAACCCATGGTTATTATAAATGAGCCTGGCATGTTCCAACCCAGCATTCCATCACATTCTGTGTTTGGGTTGATGTGTTAGAAGGAAAGAGGACAAGTAACGAAGTCAGATTTCTAGTAAAATAATCAGAGGATCAGAGATGACATTTATATGAGACTTTAAAGTTTTAAAAGCACTTTTCTTACAAATATGATTATTTCCATTTTTACTGAGAAGCAACTGAAGCTTTCTGTCCCACAGTTATTTAAAGTGACAGAGCAAGGAATTGAACTGAATTTTGTGAATCCAATCTTACTGGATTTTTTTTTTCCACTAGGATAACCAGACATTCTTAGAAGGATCCTTCATTCATCCCCTCCTAGCGTCTACTTCTAGAGCCTATTTCACACCGTTCCTACTGGCTCAGGAAACTGAATGACACCATAGTTCTGGAGGTAATTAATAGACTGAGAAATCTACTTCAGGTTCTTGTGTGTGTAGGAAAAGGCTCTTAACTTCTGTAAAATGATGCCTATGGAAGGATATACCTATCAAGGGGTCCCAAAATGTCAGATATGAGAATGTTCAACTATACAGAGTGAGAGCTATAGAATTCCCTCCATATCAAAAGTTCTTAGTGAGGATGGAACAGAAAAAGTATTTATAGAGTGCCTGCTCCATACCACACACACAGTAGCTTTTAAAATGCTAAGTTCTTTTTACAAATATTTTATCTGATCCCCAGAACAACCCTGCAAGTTAGGTGTTTAGGTACTATTATTATCTCCATGTTGTAGTTGAGAAAACTGAGACAAACAGAGGTTAAGTGACTTGCCCAGGATCACACAACTAATGAGTGTTTGAGATTGGTGGCCTGGTGTCCTATCCACTATGCCACCAGCTGCCTCCATAATTACACTGTTTGGGTGGTAGTTCCTCAGAATAATAAAGGGCCAATTTGAACACTGCAACTTTAATCTTCCCTCTCAAAGGGAGGGAATTTATATTGTCTATGAAGAATTTGTGTGCAGAAATTTTCTGTCTAGCTCTGAATGTGCACAGAACCATCAGGAATGAACTTCTTGTTCATAACCTGAGTCCTCCTTCTTGAGTTTTTGATTTTCATTTGTTCTAAGGAGGCAATGTTGTACAGCTAAAAGAATGATGGAGATAGAGTCAGAAGATCTGGCCTGAAATACTGGCCACTCTTCTGATTGTGAGAACTTGAGGAAGTATCTTCAAATCTCTGGACTTTAGTTTTCTTATATGTAAAATGGGGGAGGGGTGGGGAATCACTAAATAACCATTAATGTCCCTTCTAGTTTGAAAGGTATGATCATTAAAGACTAACACAGGATTCCCTCAATGTGGATGTATAAATTGGTCCAGCTACTTGTCTCTCTGTTGATCCCTTATCACATGCTCATAATTACTCTGTGACCTAGGAAACAAAGAAAGGTGTGGAAAACAAGACACTAAAATGAACACTAGCAGCTGTTGCTAACACTACTACTGTTACTACTGCTACTACTGCTACTACTTCTACTACTTCTACTACTGCTACTACTACTGCTACTACTACTACTACTACTACTACTACTACTTCTACTACGCTTCTACTGCTTCTACTACTACTAATAGTAATAATAACAATAAAATCATATTTACATAGACATTTAGGGTTTACAAATATTATTATGCATTATATGCATGATAGCCTATGTTATGGATCACTATGGATCATCAACTCTGCCACTGCCTCTTCTTCATCCTATCTCTCTGCTGACCACCACCACCTGGAGAAGCGAATACTGTAACAGCGCAAATGACCAAAGGTTGGCAAGTGGCTCCCCACCCACTCCTTTCCAGAATTTTTAAACATTCATTTGTATTCTGCTTGTATAGCAAAGGACCAGCCCCAAAGTAATAGATGAGCAAAAAGCAAGGGGCAACTGAAAAAAAGAAGTCTGGAAATGATAAATGAAATGTTTCATGTCAGTAACTGGAATTTTCTTGCAGAGCTTTAGTGTTTTGGCCTATTGACAGCATGATTTAATGTGGTGGTTGCTAGATGAGTTGACATAGCAACTGTAGAATATGTCGTAAATATCTGAGTTGTGGACATGAATGGTATGTTTGCATTGTATGTAGGGCATTGTATGACATGTGGCAGGCTGTTATCCCATCCAGTTGGCAATGTCTGGGAGTGATAGCAACTTTTAAAAGTTATTTGGCTGAAACAACAGTCAGGTCACTTTTTGGCAAGTCTGGAGCTGTACATTGTATGTCTTTCTGAACTTTGGAGAAATTAAATTCAGTGTTTAATGGCAGTGCAAATTCTTCAGTAGAATTATAACCTTGATGCTTAATGCATTTCTTTGCCATCAAACTCAATGATAAACTGATGTGAATGTTATTTAACATAGATTGGAATTTAAATCAGGGTTATTGCCTCTGGAACATTAAGTGAAAGAACTTGAGAGACTCTCTAGCACAACCTGCTCACTTTATGGGGGAGAATTCGGGTCACTGGACAGTTTCTTTCTTTAAAAAAAACTATAACACCTGATATTTATATAGTTCTTTTTACAGACTTTATGTAAGGTGTATACCTTGGGTATTATAATTTGCATTTTATAAATCAGGAAACAAAAGCTCAGAGATTTTAAGTGATTAAAGTATGGAGACACAAAGAGTAAATGACAAAGCCAGAATTTGAATCCAGTTTATCCTGAACATAAGTTTAGTAAATCATCTTCTATGTTGTGCTGCCTTCCATTTCAGCTACTTCTTGTTCTTCCAATTTAATCATGGATGTAAGCACAATGTGTGCATGGATGCATGTGTAATGTATATATGTATATACATATATATGCATATATAATGTGTATATACATATAGGAATGTTATATGAGTATATATCAAGTATGTGTGTATATGTGTGTATATATGATATGCAATGTATGCTATAAGGTATACTGAAAAAAGTATGAAACTGAGTTAAGGGATCTAGTTTTTTAAAAATACAACTCTGTCATTAATCAGCTATGTCACCTTGAACAATATATTTAAGGTAATATTTTTATAGAGACTTGTAAGGTATATATGTGTGATGTGTTGCATTTTATTCACTTTTGTTTTGCCTCAATAGGTTATATATGTTTACATGGGTCTTTCTAGATGTGGTTCATGGGGAAACAAGAATAAATAACACTAGAATCTTTCCTCACCCTTCTCCAAGGATACTTTGATTACTGACATGAAGGGAATAAGAGGTTGAAGTCAGAGGCTGACCACTATGCTCTCCTAGGAGATAGAGGTTCTGGGCTAGAATTATATCTCTCAGTTCTCTTAAATATGATTGCTCTAGGAGAAGTCCTTTTTGAGGTTCAAGTGGCACCACTAAATAACAGAGGAGAGTCCCAAACTATATATCTAGAATTTTACTCCCTTCTCACCAAATGCCAGCTGTACAGTGAAAATATGTAGTAAATTGCCAGCAAGCCCTTTTATCCAAGTCAATACAAAACAAAAATCAAAGAAAATATTAATCATAGAATATATGCCAGACAATACAGAATGAATGAGCTTTCCCATTTGGAATGAGATAAGTCAGCTCAACAGAGAGGGAATCTCAAATGTTATCCAAATAGAAATTCCTCAAAGTATCTGGTGTGGTAACCTGGAGATGATAGAGATTGTCATATCTTCCACATGTTGGCTTCTTTCCAGAGTCTTTCTTGCCCTTCAGGTACCTGAAGAAGTTTGTAATGATACACCTTTTTTCTCAGACTCTCTCTAGGTCTCATCAACTTCACCCCTTATGGAAGTGCAGGACGTTGGCTAATCATTCTCCACCAAATGAGGAGAAATTTCCCTACAATTAGCCCATTGAGTCAAAAGCTGCAAGCTATTTAAAGTAATATTTATATGGCATTCTAAGTCCTTGAGTGCCTGTGTATCATAGTGAATGGAGAGATGGTCTTGGAGCCAAGAAGAACTGGGTTCAACTCTTGCCTATGGCACATATTGACTGTATGACTTTGGGCAAGTCATTTAACCTCAAAATGTTTTAGGCTATTATCCAGGTCTTTACATTTCAAAGAAGGTGTTGAGCTATACTAGTAAAGGGAATTTCCACATTTAGGTCTTCCTATACCAATAAAATCACTGGTCCACTATTTTTACTATTGTATAAATTATTCTACTCGTTCTACTTATTTCATTTTTTTACCAATTTACAAACTCCTTTAAATTGTTCATTTTTCATATTGATATGGTGAATAAATTATTCTTGTATTTCTGCTTACTTTACTCTGCATCAGTTCACATAAGTCTTTTCATGTCTCTTTGAAATAACGTATTTCCTTATTTCTTATAGCACAAAAGTACTTTGAGAGTTACAGTATTGATGTGTTGTGCATAGTATGCAGTATTTATACAATGACTATTCATGATTTCAGAGAACTGATGATAAAACATGCAATTACCGAACAGTGACCAATTTAGGGTGAGAAATACGTGCACTTACATATACACACATACACACATATAGAAATATATGAGCATGTATATATGTGGAAATACACATTGCACATGTATATATATATGTATTGAATGTAAATTTATACATATACACATTTATGGAATTTGTTTTCTTTGGCTGTACTTACTTGTTACAAGAAGTAGACATTTGTTTTCCTTTTTCCTCACAGGGAGGGGGTAGAAATAAAAAGTATTTCTATGTAAAAATACATCTATATTTTACAAAGAAGAGAGAGGAGGATACTATAGACATGAATTATTTCATGTACTTTCAAATGTAGTCACTATATTATGTTTTACTCAATTATTTTACTTTTTTTAAACAAGAGATCTCTCAAGAACTCATAGTTACCTTTACATGTTAGTAATGATAAAATAAGTCAAATTAGTAAAACATAGTTAAAAATCCTAATTTCTGTCTCTGTCCTTTTAAGTTCTTATTAAGTGTTTTCTTCATAATAACTTCATAATAATTGAAGGAATGTTTTGTTCAATCACTGGATCAATAAGTACATTTGTTGGTGTAAGATGTAAGAAGACTAGAAAGATAGGAGAGGGGGGCAGGCTCTGAAGAGTTCAACAGAATGCCAAGAGAGGATTCTATATTTCATGTGAGCGGTGATGTGGGTAAGGAGCCACTAGAATTAATTGAGTTGGGGGAATGGGAGTGACATAGCCAACCCAGCATTAATATAGGGCTTTGTGATTTCCAAAGCGCTTTACATACCAATTCATTTGATCCTCACGACAATCCTGGGAGGTGAGTACTATTATTACCCCTATTTTGGAAATAAGGAAATTGATATAAACAGAAGTTAAGTGACTTGCACAGGTTCCTACAACTAATAAATGTCTGAATCAGGATTTGGATTCAGGTCTTCCTGACTATAAATCTCACAATTTGTCCACTATGACACCTAGCTGCTTACCCTGATGATAAGACATATTTTAAAAAATATTTTATTTTTTCCAATCACATGTAAAGACAGTTTTCATATTCATTTTTTTTTTAAAGATTTTGAGTTCCAAATTTTTACTTCCTCCCTTCCTTCCCTCCTCCCCAAGATGGCAAACAATCAGATATAGATTATACATATGCAATAATGTAAACATAAGCAATGGGAAATAAAACTATCACTTTTTGTCAGTGATAAAATGTTATATTTAAAGAACCTCAAGAGCAAACTAAAACACTTATTAAAAAAAATTAGTGAAGTTGCAAGATATAAAATAAACCCACATAAATCATTATCATTTCTATATATTATCAACAAAATCCAGCAAGAAGAGATAGAAAAAGAAAATCCCTTTAAAATAACAGCATACAGTATTGAATACTTGAGAGTTTACCTGCCAAGATACACATGGGAATTATATAGACATACTTACAATACACTCTTTACACAAATAAAGACATCTAAATAATTGAAGAATTGTGAAATGCTCATGAATAGGCTGAGCCAATATAATATGACAAGACTGCCTAAGTTAATTTACTTTTTCAGCAACATACCAAACTACCAATGAATTTCTTTAGAGAGCTAGAAAAAAATAAATAATATCAAAATTCATCTTGAAGAACAGTCAAGAATATAAAGGGAATAAAAAAAAGTTAGTGGCGGAGTGCGTCTAGAAGGACCAGATGTCTAATTATATTACAAAGCAATAATTGAAACAATTTGGTATTGGATAAGAAATAGGTTGATTAATGGAATAGAACAGGTATACAATATAGAGAAGCAATGAGCACAATAACCTAGTTTGATAAACCCAAAGATCCTGTCTATTGGAGCAACAACTTTATTTGACAGAAAATGTTGGGAAACCTGGAAACTAGTCTAAAATAAACTAGGCATAGTATATATTTTGCATTGTATAGCAAGATGAGATCAAAATTAGTATATGATTTAGACAAAAAGGGTACTATAAGCAAACTATAGAGTCATAGAAGGAATTACCTTTGAAATCTATGTATAGAGAAAAATTCGTGACCAAACAAAAGATAAAGAAGTTCACAAGAGGTAAAATGGATAATTTTAGTTATATAAAAATTTAAAAATAAATTTTTACAGAAGCAAAACCAATATAATCAAAATTAGAAGGAAAGCAGACAAGTGGGAAAAGAATCTTTTTTCCCATCAAGTTTCTCTGACAAAGATCTCATTTCTCAAATATATAAGGAATTTATAAAAATAGGAACCATTCTCCAATTGATAAATAGTCAAAGGATCTAAACAGTCAGTTTTTAGAAGAATTCAGAGCCATCAATAATCAAAATGTTCTAAATCACTAATTAATAAATGCAAATTAAAACAACTTTGAGGTATCGCTTTATATGTATCAGATTGGTTAAGATAACAGAAAAGGGAAATGACAAATGCTGGAAAAGATGTGGGAAAAATATGTACACCAATGCATTGCCAGTGGAGCTCTGAACTGGTGCAGTCATTCTGGGAAGCACTTTGGAAGTATGCAAAAACAGTTATTAAATTGTCCTTAGATTTTAACCTATAGATAGCCACAATTAAGTCCATGGATCAAAGAAGGAAGCAAAGGAACTGAATGGATAAAAAAGTGTTTATAGCTGCTCTTTTTATGGTGGCAAGGGATTAGAAACTGAGTAGCTACTCATCAATTGAGGAATGGCTGAACAAATTATGCTATATGAATGTGATGGGATACTGTTGTGTTATAAGAAATGATGAAGGAAATGGTTTCAGAGAGACCTGGAAAGACTTGTATAAAGTGATGAAAAGTAAAGGGAGCAAAATAAGGAAAAGCAATTAATACAATAAAAACAATTGTAAAGACAAACAACTGTGAAAGACTTTAGGATCCCTAATCAACACAATAGCTAACCAGTTCCAAAGGATGCATGATGAAATATGCTATCCTCCTCAAGATCTAGAAGATGCGGATTCAGAGTACAAATTGAAGCATTTTTTGGACATGGCTAATATGGACATTTATTTTGCTCTGTTATAAATATGTTTAACAGGTTTTGTTTTTCTTGCTTCCTCCATGGGCAGGTGAGGGAAATGTGGGAGGAAATGAATTCAGAACTAAAAATAAAATACAATTGAATTTTAAAGAAATAAATAACATAAATGGCCCACCACCATCACCAATGGACAGTGTTATTATATCAGTGTAATGTAATCTTATACATTATAAAACAATCAAGTTGGAAAATGATAATCAGCATTTATATTGCATTTTAAGATCTGCAAAGCACTTTATAAATATTATTGCAATTTATCTTTACAACATCCCTGAGAGGAACGTGCTATATTATCCATACTTTACAAATGAGGTAGCTGATTTGTCCAGGGTCACAGAGCTAGCAAGTATCTGAGCCTGAATTTGAACTCAGGTCTTCCTGACTCCAGGTTTGGTGAGCATTCTACCCACTGACCCATCATCTTCAATATAAGGAATATTAGGAAACTGAGAAATACTTGTGAATTAATGCAAAGTAGAACCAGGTATACACACATATATATCCTATATATATATATATATATTTACATACCTATATAGAGAATGCGATATATAGAGAGGCTAGAGTGAAAGAGAAAGAGAGAAAGTATTCTATTTTTCCTCATTAAAATGTTCAATGGGAATGGATGTTGTATAGAGAGTATTGAAAGGGATGAGTTAATAAAAGAAAAAAAAAGATATATTGCTATGAGTCTTTTTCACTTAAAAATGTATAGAGAACTGCAAATAGGTTGGTTTGTCCAGACTATAGAGTATGTAAGCAATATGTAATTAGCACAGGAAGATAGGGTTACACCAGATTGTGAAGGGCAGAGATTGGCTCAAGAGGCAACAAGACATCCCTAGGGTTTCAAGAGGAGGGTAACAACATCATACACAGTCTTGTGCTTTCACCATACAGTCTTATCTCTTCTAAAAGGTAGTTAGCTTTCAAACCGCCATGCCTGTTTCTGGTTTACTACTTGTGCTAGATCAATGCTGGGAGCCCTTGGGATGATGAAGCCCTCAATTGCTTGGGTCAGCTAAGGAAGGTTTCAGCTACAATAGATAGAAAGGCCCTATAGTCCTTAGGGTATAGCAGCAAAGCAGATGATAATTCCTTTTCTTCAATGTCTTTTCCACTGATACAATCTTATCAGTCTCTGATACTGAACTATTTGTCAGCTTAAAGATCTTAGGTAACCAGAACTTTCTTTTCTGGGTCTTAAATAGACCTGAAAATCTGTATCTTCACAGAGATTTCTTCCTAGAATGGTGACTGTAGACATAGAACTGACAACACTGCTATTCCAAAGGTTTGGGGTTCAATGTCTTTGTTTCTATCAATGACAAAAGGAAAAATAGTGGTCAAGATGATGGTGGTGGTGATTTTACTTGCCTGGCATGTGCTACCTCCTATCTCACCCTCAAGGTCCCTTGTTGATTCAGAATGGCAAAGATGACAAAGAAGGACAATAGCAAATGTTGGAGGGTGTGTGGAAAATGCCTTTTGACTTAACTATACCATTTCTAGGCCTATCCCTTCAAAGACACCAAAGAAAGTGGAAAAGTATCTATATGGGCAAAAAAATATTTATAGACATTCTTTTTATGTTAGCCAAAGATTAGAAACTAAAATGGCATCCTCCTATTGGTGTTTAGATAAATGATTGTGTTATGTGACTGAATTGGAATAATATTGTACCATAAAAATGTTGAAGTGGACAGATTCAGAGAAACCTGGGAAGACCTCTATGAAGTGATACAAAGTGAAGTGAACTAGAAGAACAATGTAAACAATGATAACAACATTATAGAGAAAAACAACTTTGAAAGGCTTTAGAACTCTGATCAATACAATGATAAATCACAAATCCAGAAGACAAAATGAAAAACAAAGTTAAAGGAGAGTCATCATCCCTAGTCAGGTATGATAATAAACTTATTTTTCGTGAAATAACCTGAAAAATAAGAAGAGACATATCCCCATGGTATTTGAAAAGGACATCAAATCTAGAGACAGCTGACTTGGTTTAAAAATCCCATTTCTGTTCTTCACTATCTATGGGACCTAGAGGAATTAACTCACTTCTTCAGGCCTGTAACTTCTTTATGAAACGAAGGGGTTGGACAAGATGATTCCTAAGCTCTCTTCTCCTCTAGAATCTTTCAGACTCTGAGTAACTTCAGCTAAGTCAAAATCTTGCCATCAATTCCCTTCCATTTAAGTCCTCTTAACTTAGCATTCATGAAATTTTCATCATAGCATCACCAACTCCCAGAAGTAGGAGCTAGAATCTATCTCATAATTGCCCTGTCTCCTTAGCTTTACTAAGGCTACGTTTACCTCAACACCTGTTAAGGCACCACCACCTTTCTTTAATGAGGGTTTGACCTCTATTATAAATTATATGTCTCCGACAAGATTCAGTTGTTCGTTTTAATTTTCATCACAACCCTTTGAAATTAAGAAATGACTTCACAGAGAACTTATTCTGAATATTAGGACAAAATGTGCAAATCTGATGAGAGATGGAGATGGGGGGGGGGGAACTGAGGAGCTGAGCTGTAGGAATAAAGAGAATTCAATCATCTCTACGTGGTTATACATGAAAATCCTGAAGACAATTGTAGAGTCAGAATCTTGAGAATACAATAGTCAAAATAGCCAAATTATAACTTGTAAGACAAATACTTGTATTTTTTATTGCTACATCATAATATTCAGTCTCAACTTAGTGCCAAGAAAAAAAAGCTGGCTTCAGCATCAGAAGACCTAGGTTCAAACTCTGACACTACCAGTTACTATCTGTGATTTAAGTCAAGTCAATTTATCTCCTGGGACCACCAGGAAATCAAGAAGGTTTCAACAAGATGATCCCTCATGACCTTCTCACTTTAAGCCTATAATCTTTTTACTAATTCTTATGACCAATTAGTAATTATAATTTACATTTAAATGAATAAATGCACCATAGCAGATAGAAGAATGGCCCTGGGAAGGCCTGAATCCAAGTACAGTCTTTTACACATGCTAATTGTGTTATCCTGGGCAAGTCAATTAACTTCTCTGTGTCTAAGAATGAAAGTTACAGAGGTGTTGCCAACAAGCACCAGGTTCCAAGTGGAAGGAATTTGTGCATAATGAAATCACAAGTTTGCACCAAAACAAAGCAAAAATGTATTTACACAGTAATTTAGAGTTTGTAGAAGTCTTTACTCACAACTCTTTGAGTTGGGTGGTATAAATATTATCATCACCTACACATTGCAAATGGCAGAAATGAGGTATACTGAGGTAGAAACTATTTGCCTCACATCAGATGGTCAGATAGTCCTAGAATCAGGATGTAACTTAGATCTTCTAACACCAAAATTGCTATGCTCTCCGCCTCCCCCCCCCTCCGCCATTTAACCTACATTTATTTCATTCTCTCTGTAGCAAACTGTAAGAAGCAAACAGATCACTTAGGTCAAATTTACACCAGATGAAAAAATATATGATAAAGGTAGAAAGCACCTTTGAGATCCTCCAAATCCATTTCATCTATTCCCCATTTTACAAATGATGAAACAGAGACCCAAAGGATTTTGCCTATAGTCAATAAGCTAAAAGTTTATAAAGTCAGACCTAGAACTCAGATCTCCTCCCTTCCAGTCCAGTATTTTTCCATAACCAAGTCTACCCTTACATTTTATTGAAGAAACATTTTTTCATATTCAATTATCATCAGTCTTCCTCAAAATGCTTTTCTCCAGTTATCTTATTTAATATACTCCAAAAGCCATTACCCCAAGATCTGACTTTTCTACACCCGCTTCCAAACTTATCTTCAGGTCTATTTTCAAAGGTTAAATGATTTTCATTTTTTCAAAAACCATTTATCAAAATCTATTGTGAAGGCTAAGAGAACTACAAAAATGAAAAAGACAGCATAAACTAATATATTATTGGGTATAGAATGAGTTAAAATGTTAACCCTCCCTATATGCCACTTTATATCTTAGTTGGCATCTCTTGAGGATGAAATTCTTTAACTGAAAGGAATGGCTCTACATTTTAGATATTAGAGTTGGTCCAATGAGGCAAAGTCCTAAAGGAAAGGATGATAATTTGCTTAGTAATCAGAAATGATGAACCAAGGTGAAGGCATCATTGAGCTATCATGAGTCATTGGTTATAAGCTGTTTACTTGCTATTTGAATCTAAGTTTGCTTACAATCAAAATAAACCTTTCTGATTTATTCTTTGAAAAATTTCCCCCATAAATACTTTCATATTCTCAATACAGTAATTTTTATTTTCATCAAAAAATTTGTAATCCCCAATGACCATAATGTTATATAGAACCCATCTGAATGTTACCATTGGACTTAAATGAAAGATCAAGTGCATGAAAGTACTTTTAAAAAAATTATACAAATCAAAAGCAAAAAACACATTGGGCATTAAGAAAAATTCAAGTTTCCCAGTAAAATTCTGGTGAGACTAAAGAAAATGTATGTTGCTAGAGGAATCATATTAGTCCAGAAACTTCTTATTGAATCAAGTGGTAGAAAAGAACAGTAGAGTGCATATTTCTATTAATTGCCCCCTCAAAATGCAAAAATAATTTAAGTTGTCACATCTTCTCTTCTTGTATTTTGTATATGGTGATATTCCAGTAATTTAGAATTTTAGTAGTATTTTTATTCTTTAAGACTACACTTATGTAAGTTAATCACTGAATAGGCTTAGAATCCTTACAAAGACTTTGTGAATTACCTATAAACTATTCTTTTGGTCATAACTCAGTCCTTTATTTCTCATCCACCTGACAGTTTCTTGATAATGAAAGGATAGATTGAGATTCATGTGACAGATTGATGTTGAAAACTGAATTGAAGGCATGAGGTACAAAATATAAGAAGTAGAGAAATAAGCAAACCAGAAAAGAAAGGAAAAAGGAAGAAATAGTTGTCTTCATAATTATTTTCAAGACTGTATTCTTTAGGATATTAAAATTAAAAATAAATAAAATCTAATCTGTCACAAATATCTAAAGGAGTATTATGCCTTTCTCCTCTTCTTCCCCATAATTGAAGCAGGCAAGAAACTAGAAAAGAAAAAATGGATTAGGTGTTGAGAGGCCTTGCCTTTAGTCCTGCCTCAGTTACTAGTAAAGAATGAGATTTGGTGCAAAAATTATAAAGAAACAAAATTATAGGATAAATCTCAGAGTCAGTAAGGACCCAAAACATTTAATCCAATTTAAATAATAATAATAATAACAATATTCATATAGTATTTTAATTTTGCAAGGGGCTTCATGAATTCTGTCATTCAATCCCAACAGCAATAAAGTGTTACCTCCACTTTACAGATGAGGAAACTGAGGCTCAGAGAGGTTCTGTGACTTAGCCATGTTCACATAGCTAGTGAATGTGAGAAACACATTAAGCCATTTATCTTCTATTTATCTCAGTTTCCTCATGAGTAAAATGAGAAAGTTGGACTAAATGAGCACTGAGGTAACTTTCACATTAAAAATTATGAATTTATAGTTTACTGACCCTAAATTTAGGTGTATTTTCCCTTTAAAAATAATATTTTCTTCTTCATTGTCATCAGTGACAACACTAGCAACATTATCATAGTCATCATTGTCATGATGATGTCCAAGAACCATGTATGGCAGTGGTTCTCAACCTGTGGGTCGCGACCCCTTTGGGAGTCCAACAACCTTGTCACAGGGGTCACCTAAGACCATCCAAAAACACATATTTCTGATGGTCTTAGGAACTGAGTCACCGGTCCTCTATCCATCTCCATGTGGGTCCGCCCACATGCAGATATGCCCACATACGAATATTAAAGGGTCAGGCATTAGGAAGGTTGAAAACCACTGATGTATGTAGTGCCTAATTGTTGAGTAGCAGTAGCAACAAAGAATGGCAGCAAAAACCTTGGATATCTATATCTGTCATAGAAATAGGCATTAGCTATACATTTAAATTTGCCTATTTAAATATAAAGGTATTTTTCTTCTTCAATGCTAACTAGTATAAGAGAATTATTATTTTTTTAATGTGTGACCCTAGGCAAATCACTGAACTTTTTAGTGTCACATGCAATTTTATAAAGAATACATTACAGAATTAGCTACCAATCTGAATTTGTAAAGCCAGTTTCCTACACCAATGAAATCACAGGTCCACTTATACTAATATGTATAGGATATACATGTATGAATATATGCATGTAAATATGAAAATTTATTAAACATAATTTATGATGTTCTTAGAAATTCAGGATCAATGTATATTATTGAGACATCCTCCTTTGAGATTTAGGGGGAAAGCATGATAAAGATCATTTGGCTAGGATAAAAAGAGTAAGAAACAAAAGCAATTGCGGTAGTTGAAGTATACTATGGACTACCTATTCAGAAGGAGGAAATAGATAATAAGTTATTCAAACAGGTTATAATGAAGTCGAGGAAGTATAAAATAGTCATGATGAGGGCTTTTATCTGTGTGGTTATCTGCTTGTCTTTCTTTCTGCTAAAAGCTGAGCAATCGATAAATTCTTGGCTTTCCTTGATGATGATTTCATTTTTGAAAGGGTAGAGGAGCTAAAAAGAGACATTACTACTCTGGAACTGATTTTGACCAAGAAGCAGATCCAGGTTATGAAAGGTGAAATCATGGAAATATTGAGACCACATCTTATGGCAGATAAAGAAAAGAATTTTCGTCATAGTATCCTAGATGTGTGTTCTATATTCTGGAAGAACATAATACAAAAAATTCAGGAAAAATACTTGTTGGATCCCAGGACTATTTAGCTATGTCTAGGAAAAAGTAGCCACTGGAGTCTCTTCTAACTCTGAAGTCCTGTTACTCTGTGAAATGAGATTTTACAGGGAAAGTCTGTTCAGAAAGAGTGAGAAACTTTTCTTCCTATGATTTTTGATTGTTTAATAATAGTTTATTCCCCCCCAGTTACACATAAAAAGAAACTAACATTTGTTTTTTATATGTTTTAAGTTCCAAATTCTATCTCTCTTTCTCTCCTCCCTTTTCTGAGACACTAAACAATCTGACACAGGTTATACATCAAGGAAGGAAGGAAGGAAGGAAAGAAGGGAGGAAGGAAGGAGGCAAAGAAAATGAAAAATAGAATGCTTCAGTTTGTATTCAGACAACATCAGTTCTTTCTCTGGAGAAGTGAGTGCATTTTTCATCCTATATCCTTTTAGATTGGATCTATTGGATCATTGCATTGATGAGAATAGCCAGGTAATTCACAATTCATTATTGGACAATATTCCTGTTACTCTGTACAGTGTTCTCCTGGTTCTTCTCATTTTACTTCATATCAGTTCAGGTAAGTCTTTCCAGCTTTTTCTGAAATCACCTTGCTTATCATTTCTTTCTTTCTTTTTCTTTCTTTCTTTCTTTCTTTCTTTCTTTCTTTCTTTCTTTTTTTCTTTCTTCCTTTTTTGATTTTGGGAAGGGGGAGGGCAGAGCAATTAGGGTTAAGTGACTTGCCCAAGGTCACAAGGCTAGTAAGTGTTAAGTGTCTGAGGTTGGATTTGAACTCAGGTCCTGCTGACTCCAAGGCCAGTGCTCTATTTACTGCACCACCTAGCCGCCCTGCTTATCATTTCTTATAGCATAATAATAGGAGAATGAGAAACTTTAAAAAATGAAAACCTGATAACACAAGCACAAATTATTTAGATGAATAACACTAGCTAAAGAAATCAATGTAAATGCACAAGAAATTCATTGAAGATCTTGTAACATGGCAGCAAGGACAAATAGCAAAATGAAGATAAAAGTGTGATTTAATTTTGCAAGGAGATAGTGGAAGCCAAAGATGAGGAAAAACTAAGGCAAGAAATGCAGACTACTAAAAGAGAATTTAAAACTACATTGAGGAAAATGAAGAAAAAACAAGAAAAACTTCTTGGAAGGTATAATGAGTGAAAAAGAGAAGACAAAACTACTCAACTTTCATTTTGCTTCTATCTTCTCTACCAATGACCTTTGAGTCAAAAAATTAGAGGGGAAGAAATAGATGAGAAATAGAAACTTGATACAATTGGAATGTTACCGAAAGACCACTTTGTTCTTTTCAACAAGGTCATGACTAAGAATGGATAAAAACATATTCCAGTGCTTTGAAAAGAATCTGGAGAAGTAATCACTGAAATGCTACTACTGAGTTTTGAAAAGTCACAGATAATAAAAAATATACCTTAGTACTAAAGATAAACATGCTGATTTAAAAAAAATAAATAAAATATGAATTCTTCAAATTGCTGATATATTTGGTCTTGATTCCTGTAAAATTCTAGAAGATTATCTTAAAATAAATTTTTTTCATGTCTTTCATTGGTAATTTGCCCTACTATATCCCTCTCTCCAGACCCTCCCAGAAAGTCATGCCTTATAATAAAGGAAAAATAAGAGGAAGAAAAAAAGTTCAGCAAAATTAGGTAGCAAACTAAACAAGTCAGACAATATATGCAACACTCCACACCCATGGTCCCCAATCACTTCAAAGAAATGATGGTAATGGTAAGGGTAATGGTAAGAAATGGTAAGGGGTGGAGGGTGGGGAGAAGCATCATCTAAATATTTCTTCTTTAGAGCCAAGTTTTGTCATTATAGCTTTAGAATTTCAATTACTTTATTGCTGGTTTTTCTTGGGTATATTGTTGAAGTCTTTGTGCATATTCTTTTCCTGGTTCTACTTATATCACTTTTCATCAGTTCATAAATGTCTTGTGTACTCAATGTGCCAATCATTTCATATAACAGAATTATTTACTCTAAGTTTTTAGCCATTATATAAACAATGGCCATCTAGTTTGTTTCCAATTCTTTGCTACCTCAAAAAGTGCTGCTATAAATATTTTGTTGTATATATGGCCTTGCTTTTTTTTCCTCTAGTGACCTCATTGATTTTATGAATAGCAGTAGGATCTCTGGATTAAAAAGAGTATGGATATTTTAATGATTAAGCAAAATTTCTGGAACATGTTATGAAGGAATGGTTTGTGAGCACTTATAAAGAAGTCAGTGCTCACTGTGAGCCAACCTTAGAATGAGTGAACCCAGACAAACTACATTTCCTCTTCTGATGACACCAAAGATATCATCTACTTCTGTTTCAGCATAGCTGTTGCTCAAATATCTTATGATATCTTGGTAGACAAATGGAGAACTAAATAGTGAATAGTAGTAAAATAAGGTAGATTTAGAATTTGTTGAATAATTATACCAAAAGAATGTCAATTAATGAACTGTGTTAGCTACAAGAAAGGTTTCTAGTGCAGCAACCCAGGCACCCTATACTCTTGGTTCAATGTTTTTCAACTTTTTCATAAGTGTTTTAGATGGAGTTGTATAAGTGTCATGCTTATTGATTTCTTGGATGACACTAAGCTAAGCATGATAGATTACACATTCAGCTAAAGACCCAGGACTTGTGACAGTTTAGATCAAACTTCATAAAATTAAATTTTATGAGGATAAATTTAAAGTAGAATGTTCCTACTTTTAACTACAAGAGATCAGTTTCACCAATACAGGCTGTAACTTACACCAAGGAAATCTAAAGAATTTTAGTGGAATGCAAACTCAATATGGATCGACAGTATGGGATGGCAGTTTGTATAAGCAAGCACCCTAGCATACCCAGGATGGCTGCTAGTACAGATTCTTAGATCTGCTTTCCTGAAGGAACGTAACTCAAAATGGGTTAACAATCTTACTTTAATCAATCAAACATATATCATTTACCTAGTTCAAGGGGAAAAGTCAGCACCCTGAACTCCAGAGAATACAGTTAACAAGCAGAAGTTACAAGCAAACAAAGAAACAGATCAGCAGACAAGCTTCCAACCATCTGACCATTACATCCATACCTGGTCAGTTACCAGAGAGGGAAGCACCAACATCTGGGTTTTTCAAAACCGGGGGGCTCAATGGCTTCCCAGAATCTCATCTGGCCAAATCATACAACTTTTCTCAAAGTGAGCCCCAAAGCAAAACCTCACATCAG
>CM053585.1:124134214-124168714 GCA_028646515.1 Pseudochirops corinnae | reverse complement strand
ACTAGCCTTGATAAACTGGACTCTTCTCAGCAATGCACAGCTATAAGACAACTCTACAAGTCTCAGGATGGAAGGAGATATCTACATTCAGAGAAAGATCTAGAAAGAAATGGAGACTGAAGCAATACATGCTATCGTTCTTTTTCATGTTTGGTTTTGTTTCTTTTTTCCCAGTGTTCATTCATTGGTTACAACCCTTTTATACAACCAGACTATCGTACAATGTGAAAGTATTTGCAGATCCTATACATGATTGCACGCCAACATGGGGGGGGGGGGGGAGGGAGGGGAGAAAATCTGAAACTCGAGGTATTGTGGAACTGAATCTTGTAAACTAAAAGTAAATAAACAAGTCAATGAAAAAAAGAAGAGTTACTCAGAAGACTAACACCCCCACTTTAACATATCTAACCCACCTAATGTCTAAAGCCCACCACTGTAAATTTTTCATTCACATTCTAGAGGTGTTTCAGAGTTTCCTATGAAAATACAACTGCCCTGAAAATGCCAAAACTATACCAGCAAAGACCTTAGGAGATTACTCAGGAATGGAGAGGAGGAAGCATCTATGCCAGACCAGGAGAGAAGGATCACTTAAAAAGAGATAGGAGCCATCAAAGGCAAATTTAGATGTTTTCCTGTTTTGGAGAGGACAGCCTCAGCTAGGTCCCTATATTTATAGAAGTATAAATGTAGATATTGGAAGTTCTGATAAAGAAAAACTACACTGAAAGTGCTTTGGTTATGAAAGAGAAATAGCCCAGATGATATTAATCTGCTAAGACAAAAAAAAGGACATAATAGCCACTGAATCCATTTTTTTCTGGTTGGGTCATTTTCAGTTGTTTCTGACTCTTCATGATCGCGTTTGGGGTTTTCATGGCAAAGATACTGGAGTGGTTTGCCATTTTCTTTCTCTCCACACAGCTAGCAAGTTTCTGAAACTGGATTTGAATTCAAGTTTTCTTGATTCCAGGTGCTGTGCTCTATCCACAGTACTTACTGCCTAGTTGCCCTACAAGTATAACACAGCTAAGGGGCAGCTAGGTAGAGTAATGGATAGAACACAAAGCCTGAAGTCAGGAGGACCTGAGTTTAAATCTCATCTTAGACCCTTGATACTTACTAGCTGTGTGACCCTGGGCAAGTCAGTTAACCCCAATTGCCCTCTAGCCTCAGATGAGATTTACCACAGTCAGTATAGGAGTTCTTCAGATTCTTCTTTGAAATCAATTTAATGTGGTATCTATTAAATAGCTGCTATGAGCAAGGCACTGGGAATACACAGATATGAATAAGACAATTTCTGCCCTCAAGAAGCTTATTTTTTTTTCCTGGAGGGATACAACATATGCCCAGACCTGACTAGGCCACTTTTACTGCTCCAAAACTTTAGAGGTTTCCTATTGCCTCTAGGATAAAAGACTAAATCCTCTGTTGAATGATTAAAGCCCTTCACACTCTGGCTCTAGTCTCTTTTTTTCTAGACTTAGTACACATTTCCTCTCCTTCATGCACTCTATGTGCAGCCAAACTCACCTCTTTACTGTTGGACTTTCATGACCTTCCATCTCCTTCATCTATAGCTCTGTTCAGACTGTACACCAGTAGCATCAAACTCAGATAGAAACAAGAGCCACTGAAGTCAAACATAAGCACCCTGGCAGGCTGTCTATTGACTTAGAACACAATATATTAGTATTAAATATGTTTCATTGTATTTTTATTTCTTTTTGTTAAATATTTTCCAATTACATTTTAATCTGGTTTGTACTACACTTAGGTATGGTAGCTTACATAGTGATCTATGGGCTTTATTTGACACTTCAGCTGTACTTTAGCAGCTATATGGGGCAGTGAATAGAGTATTGGGCTTGGAATCAAGAAAACATGAATTGAAATCTGGCTTCAGATAATTACTAGCTGCCTGACCCTGAGCAAATCTCTTAGCCCTTTTTGCCACAGTTCCTCATCTGTAAAATGAACTAGAGAAAAGAAATGGCAAACTACTTTAGTATCTCTTCCAAGGAAACCCCAAAAATGGTGCTATGAAGAGTCAGAGGTGACCAAACTATACCCCATACTTAGAAGGCATTCTCTCCTAATTTCCATGTCTTAGAATCTCTACCTTTATATATTAGATTCAAGAATGTTTTATATTTTCAATTAAGTTAATTGATGATGATTTAATTAAATTTGACAAATATGAGCAGATAAGAGCTTTTTAACTAAATGGATTATCCAAAATGATACTCACAGTTGTATTCTCTCATCTTTCCTTTTTCATCCCCTAACCTACCTCATTCATTATTTTAATCCAAAATGCCCTCTGACAACCTCAGGTGCTCAGAAATATGTACCAGGTTAAATACCTTCACTATTTCTTCTGTCTTTAATGTTTTGTGGCAGGGAATTATGTACTAAAATCAATAAATCCACATGTATTTATGAAGTGGCTATTATGTGCTTACCACTGTACTAGGAGCTGAGGATTCAAAATAAAAATATAATGATCTGTCTCCTGAAGGAACTTGCATTGAATAAACTGGTATTTTGACCTATACATGGTAAAAATTCTTCCAGTACTATCAGGTATCTATGAATATTCTAACGCTACATTTTCTGAAAAACTGAAATTAAAGCTCACCCAAAGAACCACAGAGATGAACATGGTGTGAATGAACAGGCTGTAATACTTCACATATAAAGTATCAATGAGCATGAAAATCAGTGAAAAAATTGTCACCAAATAAATGACAGCTGCATGGCACAGTGGATACAGTGCCAATTCTGAAATCATCAGGATTTTAGTTTAAATCCAGTCTCACACACTTACTAGCTGTGTGATCCTGGGCAAGTCATTTAACCCTGTTTACCTCAATTCCTCATCTGTAAAATGATCTGGATAACGAAATGGCAAACCACTTTGCCAAGAAAATTCCAGATAGGATCACAAAGAGTTAGACATGACTGGAGTGACTCAAGAACAACCTAAAAATAATGTAAAAGGGTGAAAATCAGTCAAGACAATTAACCCACCCAACTTAAAGTAGTGATTAGCCATACTGGGCATAGATATAATAAGTCCATCAGAAATTTACATCATACCTAAGGATAACATTATACCTATGGATAACTTCTAGTAAAAGATTTCCAAGAATTATGTGGGTGGGTTTTTTGGGGGGGCATATTCTGCTTTTTTGTCTGTTTTTGTCACATAGGCTTTCTAAATCTAAATCCACTTCTCTCCTTGATTCTATATATACTGATGGGAGAGTGTGTCGCAGAGTTTTGGGAGATTTTGTTGGTATCACTTAATAAATAACTTCCTACACATCACTTTAATAAATAACTTTCTAAGATCTAAGTTAGCAATTACTATCAACTGATAATCAAGGGGTGAGCACACCAGTAGGGGCTCATAAATAATCACACTGAAAAGGCACATGTATACCTCTTCAACCCCGCAGGGCTAACCCTGTAGCCCTGAAGGAATGTAGAAGCCTTGTTCTCAGACCTTACTTGTCAGTGAGTGTAGAAGTTGGGGAAGTAGCTATACAGCCTGTGCTATAAGTAGATTATCAAAAAACAATGCTGAGAAAGAAGGGTAATTGATAGACTGCCCATGTGCTCTGTTGGTATTCTTGAAATGTCAGGAGAATTTTAAAAAGGCCAACAGCATGTTGGGGGAATACACTTTGGGAAATTTATGGGAGAATATAAGCAACAGTCACACAAATATGAATTAAAGAGAATACCCATATCAATGAAATAATATATCTATTATAATTTAAAACAGCATTGTCACTTTAAAATGTGTGTGTGTGTGTGTGTGTGTGTGTGTGTGTGTTAAGGAGCAGGGGAAAGATATTTTCAACACTATGTAACTTTCTATCTACTTTCTTTACAATCTCTAGCCAAACTTAGAGCACTTCCTTATTTGGATTGGATTACCCAACCTACTTATAGACACCAATTTCTCTGCCAACCTGGCTTGCATGAATATTTCCATTCCATTTGCTCTCCATAACAACTCCCTGGTAAAATTTCCAGAGTAATTCATCATCTGCCTTTATATTTATTTGTTTATTTTTTTTGAAGTCAGGTGGGCTAGCTCTGTTTATCATCCCAATTGGTCTTGCTTATATATTGTAGAGAAGTGCAGAAGTATATTGAGCAAAATGCTTTTTCTTTGTGTTTCTTCATAATTCTACGGTTTAGGAGGAGGAGACACAGACAGAGATGAATGTGTACTTTATTAGCAGTTATTTTAACTTTAAAAACAGAGACTGGTATGCTTACCCCCACTTTATGTCAAGCTAAAAATAAGTGGAGTAGCATAGAAGAGAGAAGAAGCAGGTATGTAGTACTATGTGTTACCTACTCAAAGCAGTCTGGGAAAATTTCTGTGATGTGAAACTGGTCAGTAGAGATATCAGGGATAGACCATGTTTTCTGACATGAACCTACATAAAGTGTAGGCTGCCCTCTTGCGCTTGGGAAAGCCTCTAACCTTAAAGGTCTTACAGGATCTCCAAAATCAAAATCATCTTAGTAGAATGATTCCTTTTTTTTTTCATTTTGTCCATTTTTTTTAATGGCTTCCCAGTCTTGAGAGAATCATTTTCACTACCTCCCTCTCCATCATTGCCTAGATCAATTCTCATTCAGTTAGCTCTTCCTTGACTTTGTCAAATCTCTTCATTCCCCACCCAGACTGCTATAATGAGGTCCTCATTAGTCTGCCTGCCTTCAGTCATTCCTCCATCAATCTGTCCTGAGAACTGTTTAATTTTCAATCTTCCCTAAAACTTGTCACCTTCCTTCTTAAGCATCTCTAGTTCAGTCAGGCATAGTGATATACACCTACCAATCCAGCTACCAGGGAAGTTGAGACTGGTGGTAGGTCTCTCAGGATCAGCCCAGGAGTTATTAGCTGCAGTGAGTCATAGAGGCAGGTGTCTGCATTAGGTTTGGCATCAATATAGTGAGGCCCCAGGAGCAGATAGGCCAATGGGTTGCCTAAGGAGAGGTAAAGTGGCCCATATTAGGAATGCAGCAAGTCAAAACTCCAATGCTGATCAGTAGTAGGATTGGGCCCATACATTTCCAACATGGCCAAGATGGGAAGACCCCATCTATAAAAAAGAATTGAAAGTTCATTTGATCTTTCCATTATCCTCCAGACATGTCAGTGCTTAAAGCTGCCATTTCCTTTCTTGTCCCTCCTATTGACATTTTATTCCCCATCCTTTTCCACTAATTGAAAACCTGTATTTTTCCAAGGTCAAGATTTTTCTCTTTTGTGAAAACTTTCCTAAATAAAACCTAAAATGACAATCATCTTTCCCTTTTCTAATTTCCTTTAGGAATAAGGAACTGATAATCTCACTGAATTCTGCCTTAATCAGATCAGTTCTGGAGCATAGTCTTCATATTTGAGTACCACACTAAAGGAAAGTTAATGACAAACTGGAGAGCCTGAGTTTTATTTGGCCCAAGAGAACAGAATTAGGAACGATGGGAGAGAGTTACAAAGAAGCATATTTGGGATTGATGTCAGTAAAGCAAATGATCAGGAGCTTTTCCAACTTCTACTCACACTTGCAGGCTGTTTCCAGAGGGCAGCAGCTATGGCTTTCCTCAGAGTTATAGGGAAAAACCCAAATAGGTTAAAGGTTATTTTCTACTATTACAAATCACAATCCCCCACCAATGTGCTTCCCTCCCCCTGTGACTATTGATGTCAATTAGTCACCCAGATTTAGCTTTTAGAAAGGAGGTATTTGTTAAGGGGGTGTATAGTAAAAAAACGTTGGTATAAAACATTACCTCAAATATCTATGGCAATTTTTTCCATTGCACTGGAATGCTAGAATGAAAACTTGCTTGAACAATTTTATGTAAGCACCACGTATTGTGAGTCAGTCTCCTCAACCAACTCAGTGTACCCCTGTCACAATAGTTTTAAATGGCTTTGATTAATTCAAAGATGTATTAGTTGTTGAAGTTATCAGAGCTAGAGAGTATTTTGTTAGTTACTTTAAGTGAGTTGGGGCAATTGGTTGGAGGAAGAGGAGAGAGAAGGAGAAAGAAAAGGAGGGAGAAAAAGAAGAAGAAGAAGAAGAAGAAGAAGAAGAAGAAGAAGAAGAAGAAGAAGAAGAAGAAGAGGAGGAGGAGGAGGAGGAGGAGGAGGAGGAGGAAGAGGAGGAGGAGGAGGAGGAGGAGGAGGAGGAGGAGGAGGAGGAGGAAAACAACAACAGCAACAAACAAGAAGGAGTAGGAGGAAGAGGGAATTCCTGTCCATCAGAGACTACTCAAAGTATATGGATTGTTTAGGAAGAATTCTTGAAAAGTTGAACAAACTCTTGGTAATGTTGTAATGGGCAATCTTATTTTAAGTGAAAATTGAACTTGCTGGACCAAGATGTCCCTTCCAGCTCTAAAGCTCTATGAGTCTACAAAACACCTGTGCATACAACACATGCTTGGGTTTGGTTGCATTTCATCTTTTTCCCCAACTTACTGTTAAGTCCCTTGAGGATTGGAGCCAGGATTTATGCTTCTTTTGTATCATTCACTTAAGAGATAGTAACAAAGTCATTATGGCATGGAGGTGACTGGGGCTGTCAGGTCTTTCAACTGAATGCAGGCTCTAGCAGGTTCTCCTAAGATAAAAAAGGTTTCAAATATGTTACCAGAGACAAACAATGTTATCTGTTGTCTCAAGACTAACATAGTTAAATTCTGAAAATCTCATCACCAAAGGATTTGCTGCTTTTAGCCACAGCAAATCATATAACTCTACACTAAGATGTGGAAGGAGTAGTGATCCCTATCTGTGAATTTTAATTCCAGATCCTTTAAAATATTGAAACATTATAATCTCTTTAGCCTTATAATCTCCACAGATGCTGAAACATATTTGTTGGTTGACTAATACACAAAACACACTCAGGGGAAACAATGATACCTTCTGGACATTTGTTAAGATAGCTTTACTACATCTCCCTATATTACCATTATCTAGTTACCATACTTGTCCCATTGAAAGAGCACTAAAAATATTTATTAATTTGTTTTTATCTATAAAAAGGTTTATTTTTTGTGTATGTATATAGTGCAGGGGAAAGGGTTTTTCTTTACTTTTCAGACATGTATATCCATATATAATATATACATGTATTATAATGAGTATTTTTTATTTTTCCATATATGTGTAAGTGTGAATGTATAACAATTTTGAAAGTAAGTCCTCAGTCTAGAAAAGGTATTTTGTGGGAATCTCTGTCATAATATAAGAAAAGTTAACAAAGGAGGCCCCTTTCATGTGGGACTTACTCTATGTTCAATAAACAGGTTCTGGTCCAACTATCTCAAGGGCAGACCTGCAGTATCACCCCCTCAAGGTTTCAGGGGATAATCCTTAAAGGTTGGGGATTTTCTTCTCTAATTGATATAAACTTAAGACTCTACTGTCTGTGTTCCTCTTATTGTTAGGGGGTCATTACTAACACTCCAATTCTATTATATGACTTAACCTTCAGTAGCTTTTAAAAAGGGATATTTGCTTCATAGATATAGAAAGAACAAAATTAAAACTTTTTCCATAATAATTTTAGGGCTTAGTCTCTCCTACACTACATTGGTCTCTAGGGTTAGGGCAAGCACATATCTTGGCTCTTTCCTACATATTATAACACTCCACCCCCACTGAGTTCACATACAAATGTGACATGATTTCCAGGTTAGTCCTTCCATTGGGCTGAAATCCCAAAGGTCATTCCCAAAGATTCCTACCTTACTCCTTGAGGCATTAACAAAGTTCTTACGTCAAAACTTGATCTTGACTCTTGGACTTATAGGTATCATTATTTTTCTCCTTGTAGCTAGCTTCCTGACATCCTCTACCTGAAGAGTTCGCATCAGCCAGGAGGGCTAGTAGGGTCTGTATGTGCACCAGATCCCCCCTCCCCCCATCACCTATATTCTAGAAATCCTTTCTCATCAGTGCATAGAACAACTACAATATGCTAGATGACTCAAATATTTACTAGGTACATAAACCTGAGCAAGTCACAGTCTTGGTTTCCTCATGTGTAAAATGCAGATAGCACTTACCTCACAGGGTTGTTGGGAAGATAAAATGAAATACTACATAAAGCACTTTGCAAACCTTAAAATGCTGGCTGTTATTATCATTGCCATTATCATCATCATCATTATTTAATGAGAGCCATTCTGTCCCAGTTCTTGCCAGGATGCTTTTTTTTTCCTCCAACATGCCCTCTTCAGTTCATCCTTCATTCTATCTTCTTAAAACATCATGGTCGTCATGATGGCCCTTTGATCACAAAATGATTCTCCAAAGCCATAGGAGAAAGTCCAAATTGCTTAGTTTGATTTTTGAGGTCTTCCACCTAAACACATCGACCTCTTACAACTCCTCCCCACACATTCTCTCCTCCATCCAAGATGATCATACCGTTTACCCCTAAATATGCCATCTTAGCTACTACCTATGAATGCTTATTCCTTCTGTATCCCTATGCCTCCAAGCCACCACACACACACACACACACACACACACACACACACACACACACACACACGCATACACACACTCATCCATCTGAATTTTCTCCATCCTTCAGGGACCAGCCAAAGAATTATACCCTATGAAACCTTTGGTGACAACCCTGACCCACAATAATCTCTCACTACCCTGACCTTCAAGATCATTTTTCCTGTGCCACCTTATTTCCCATTTATTAAAATTAAATTTTCTATTTAAATAACTTTAAAGCCAGGTGATAAATATTTATCTAGCATTTACTATGTGTCCAGCACTATGCTAAGGTTTGGCTATGAAAAAATAAAGGCAAAAATCCCTATCTTCAAGGAGTTTACATAGATACATGCCCATATACCTATATATATATATACATATACATATGTGTATATGATGTATATATATAGATATGTAGATACAAAATCATAATAGCTGTCATTTATACAACTCTATAAAGTTTGCAAAGTGATGTGGAATTATTATCTCATTTGATCCCCACAACAACCCTGGGGGTAGGTGCTATTATTATCTCTACTTAACAGGTGAGGAAACTGAAGCTGATAGAAGTTAAGTGACTTCCCTAAGGTGACTTACCTACTAAGTGTCAGAATCAGAACTTGAACTCAGCTCTTCCTGACTCTAAGTTCTGCACACTTACACACTGCACTACCTTGATGCCTCTCGTAAGTTTAAAGCATACAAGATATATTCAGAATAAGGGGAAGGTGATCTGACAGAAAAGGCCCTGGCAGCTGACAGGACCACAAAGGGCCTCTTGCCTATACAGGGAGCTGGGATTTGAGCTGAGTTTTGAAGGAAGCCAGGGAGACCAAGAGCTGGAGGTGAGAAGTTTGAACATCTCAAGCTTTGGAGAAAATCCAACACAAAAGCATGGAGGAAAGAAATCAGGTATTACACTTAAGAAACTGCTATTAGACCATAATATATGTGGAGAGGAGCAGAGTGTAAGAATGAAAACATAGAAAGGGTGACATCAATGAAGTGCTTTAATTAACCAAGTACTTTACCTTTGATCTTTGAAGTGATAGGGAGTTGCAGAAACTCACTGCGAGAGGGGCAGCAGGTTTTGACCTGGTCAAATCTGTGCTTTAGGAAAAATCTCATTGAATGGTCTATAGGAAGTGGATTGGAAGAGAGAGAGTCAAGATAAGGAAGCCAATGGAAAAACTTTTGTGTTGTACACAGTAATGGCAATACTACATGATGATTGACTTGCAGTCGATTTAGCTATTCTCAGCAATACAATGATCCAAGATAATTCCAAAAAATTAATAAGAAAAATGCCATCCAACTTCAGAGAAAGAACTGGTGGAATCTGAAAGCAGATTGAAGCATATACTGTTTTTCACTTTCTGTATTTTTTTAATGTTTGCTTTTCCTTGCGACTTTTGTTTTCTTTTACAACATGACCATTGTGGTAAAATGTTTTGTATGATTAAATATATATAACCTACATAAAATTGCTTACTGTCTCAGGGAGGAGGGAGGTGAGAGAGGGACAGAGAAAATTTGGAACTCAAAAAATATTTAAATCAATGTTTAAAATTGTCTTTTCATTTAACTGGAAAGGAGCAGTAAAATATTGTTTTAAAAAGACTATTGCACTAGCCAAGGTGAGAGATGATGAGAGACCTAGTTGGGGTTGTGGCTGCATGGGAAGGGAACCTGCATGATAAATGTTTTGAAATTAGAAGTGACAGTGTGTTGGAAATGTGGGGGTAATTGTGAGCAGTATAGAGTAACCATAAAATTCTGAGACTTGGTGTCTGGAAGAATACTGCTGCCCTTGATAGTAATAATAATGAACAGTAATATAATAAAATAAACAATAACAAACTTCCATTCAAAAGAAGAAAGAGTTTGGGGGAAGAAAGATAATTGCTTCTTTTGGTGATATTTTGAGTTTGATGTGACTTCTTGAGATGTCAAAAAATTCAGTGGTGATTAGAGTTCAGGAGAGAGATTATGACTAAATAGCATAACAGAAATTATAAGTGAACCCATGGGAACCAATGAGATTATCAATTTATATAGTTTAGAAGAGAAATGGGACCAGTACCAAATCTTGTGAGACACAGTTGGTTGTTGGTTGATGATAAGGTAGGTGAAGAGCCAGAAAAGGAGATTTAAAAAGGAATTGTTAAATATGTATGAGGATGCAACTGGGAAATAAGATATAGAGGCAATGGTGTATAGAAATCCATCTTGCCCTACAAAAAAGTAAGAGGAAATGGGGGAGGACATAAGAGAGAACAGACTGGGAGAAGGAGTATTCAGTATGCTTATGATCTTGGGGTAGGGGGTAGAGGAGAGACTGGGAGAAAATTTATAACTCAAAATCTTATGGAAATGAATGTTGAAAAATAAATAAATAAATTTATTTTTTAAATTAACATATGTATGAGAAGAAACAGGAGAGAACTGTGTTATGGAATTCAGGGGAAAAGAGATTATCCAGGAGGACAAGGTGACCAACTGTGTCAAATGCTGCAGAAAGATATAAAAAGAATGAGGAATAAGAAATGGCTGTTAGATTTGACCATTAAGAGATCACTGTTGACTTTGGAGAGAACAGTTTCAATTGAATGATGAAGTTAGAAATCAGATTGAAGAAAGTTTAGTGGAGGATGAGAAGAGAAGTGGAGGTTCTAGGTAGATATCTTTTTTCAAAGAATTTAGCCACGCACATGAGAAATAATATAGGATGATAGAAAGGGGCCAAGAAGTTTTTAAAGGATGAGCTTTCTAAGAAATGATGAGCAGGTGGATTTCAGAAAAAAACCTGGAAAAACTTACATGAACTGATGCTGAGTGGGGTAAGCAAAGCCAAGAAAATATTGCATACAGCCACAGCAACATTGTGAAATTATTAATTATGATAGAGTTAGCTCTTCTCAGCAATACCAGGATCCAAGACAATTCCAAGGGATTCATGATGGAAAATACTAATAACATTCAGAGAAAGAACTATAGAGTCTGAATGCAGATCAAAGCATACACTTTTCACTTTTTTTGTTTTGTTTTTTCTTTCTCATGGTTTTTCTCTTTTGTTCTGATTCTTCTTTCACAAAGTGCATAATGTGGAAATATGTTTAACATGATGATACATGTATAATCTGTATCAGATTGCTAGCTGTCTTGGGGAGAGGGGATGGGAGGGAGAAAAATTTGAAACTCAAAATTTTATAAAAAATGAATATTGAAAACTATCTTTACACATACTTGGAAAAAAATAAAATACTATTAAGGAAATAGTGAAAAAAACAAACCAAAAAAAAGGTGTTCTGGGGCAGCTAGGTGGCGCAGTGAATAGAGCACCCGCCCTGAAGTCAGGAGGATCTGAGTTCAAATGTGACCTTAGACACTTGACACACTTACTAGCCATGTGACTTTGGGCAAGTCACTTAACCCCAAATGCCCTCCAAAAAACAAAACAAAAAGACATTCTTTCATATACAGTATCTCCCAAGAGTCTTAGTACGGTTTTAACCTTTAATAACTTAAAGCTACATTTTGACTTTTGAAACACCCTTCTATATAAATTTGTCCATAATGTATGTATGATAAATATTTAATTCATTTGAATAATTATAAATGCAACATTAACTGAATGCCTTCATATGAAGAGCATTATCCTAGGTAATGGAGGAAAAAAAATAGATACAACAGGGTCTTTGCTCTCAAGGAGCTTTCAGGCTAGTAAGCAAATAAGATGGCTCTGATATACAATATTACATGATGAGTGAATTGTTGTTGTTTAGTCAGTCAGTCATGTCCAACTCTTTGTGACTCCATTTAGGGTTTTCTTGGTAAAAATACTGGAATAATTTGCTGTTTTCTTTTCTAACTCATTGTAAATATAAGGAACTGAGGCAAACAGGGCTAAGTGACTTTTCCAGGGTCCCACAACTAGTAAGTGTCTGAGGTTGGATTTTAACTCAGGTCCTTCTGACTCCAGGCCTGGTACTCTAACTACTGTGCCACCTAACTGCCCCCAATGCATGAATTAAAGAATTCCAAAATAAAATCCTGTGATATATGTATGTGGGAGAGTAGGACATTACCTACCTCCTGGAGGAGTGGGAAATGAAGGATGGTAATTCAGAAAAGGGTTCCTAAATAAGGCAGATTTCGAGTTGGATTCAAAGGATTGGTAAATATTCAACAGTTGGAGGGGGAGAGACAGAGAGAGAGAGAGAGAGCGAGAGAGAGAGAGAGAGAGAGAGAGAGAGAGAGAGAGAGAATATTCATTCTAAGTACAAGGAAGTACTTAAATTATAGAGATGGAAAAATACACTATGTTTTGAGGATGAGGAAAAGAGATGCTCATTTTGACTGGGGAAGTCTGAGATCAGGCTGGAAAGGTATAGTGACCAGTGGTTATAGAGAACATTGAATGACAGTCGAGGAGTTTGAACTTGTGAGATAAATTTTTTTTCATTAAAATATATTTCAATGAAATATCCCTTCCAATTTTCAAATCTGATTGACAATTACAAAAGGAACCTGAAAAAAGTGAATATTTAATTGCAGTTCTTGCTTAAAACTTACATAAGATCTGGTCATTTGGGGCATTGGTTTAATTTAAAAGCTCACAAAATCAGACAAGCTGACATTTCTATCTCAACATTACAGTATTCTTCAAAATAGGGATGCTTGTGAAAATGGTGGGTACCTACTTTGTAATTTATTTTTTAACTGACTCTAAAAAAGTTAGGTTTCATCAGAGAACAAATAATTTGATTTCATAATCTGTTTGAATATTGTACTGTGGCCCCCAACTTTTGGGTATCACAATAGCTAGATAAGGAAATAACCACCAGGAATTGAAATCCATACCACTTGACCTTGTGTGACTTGTGTCAATTGATATAGATTTACATGGAAAAAAGTGAACAAGGGTTAAACTGCCTTGTCAATTTCACTCTTCATTCTCTATATGCAGCCTAAGAAAAAATATCACTTCTAAAATCTATTCCCTGCAAATAAACTTTTCTGATCTCTCCTTCTTTTATAGTCAAATAGTAGAAAGCCTGTAATTGTCACACAGTTTGTCTTATAAGTTTTCATCTTTCTATCTCTAACACCTAGTAGAGTGCCCTTCATATAATAAGAAATAATGTATCATATCGGATAACATAATGTTATATCCTATGATATAATATAACAATCTACATTATGTATACTTTATAATATTGTGTTTTCATATATCATATGATACAATATTTGGGTTCAAAATAGAGAAGTAAGGATAGTTCAACAATAGATGAAAATATAATAGTTACTCATATAAATAACAGTTTAAAACTCCATAATTATTTTATACAAAAAAGCTCTTGAAAACATACAGTAATTGCTGATATTAAAAAAAAAAAACTTTAAAAAAGCATTACCATGGAAGAGTCCTTTAATATCAAAACCATGTATTTAAAATCAAGTGACAGTAATTTTTTAAATGGAGAAACATTAGATGCTTTTCAAATATAAACAAAGGTAAAGAAATGCTACTACCTTTACCCTACAATAATATTTTTACAGTTCTAGAAATTCCATCTGCAGCAATAAGACAGAAGAACACAATTAAAGTCATAAATAGCAGCATAGGAAGCAAATAGATAAAATTAATGCTATCTATAGATAGACAATATGGTTCACTTAGAAAACCCCAGAGAATGAGCAAAGAAACTGAATTTCAGTAGAATAGCAAGATACAGAAAGCATTAAATTTATTATGGAATATTAGCAAAAAATAAAAAAAAAACCCTGGAATAAATTGTAATGGTGGAAATTTCATTTGATATAACTACACAATGAATAAAATATCTGAGAGTTGATCTACCCAGATTCTGACCATTTAAATCTTAAATGAATATAAGAACAAAATACTCTTTACAGGTATAAATAGATGAGAAATGATGATTATGGTAATTCATAGAGAGAGATGATAAATGGAGGCATATTCTCTCATCATAACTAAGTTGTGGCAATATTATAAAATGTATAATACTTCCTAAAATAATTTACAGATTTGAATACTATTCCAATTAAGTCACCATGAACTAAACAAAAATAATAACAAAATTCAAATGGAAGAACAAAAGGTCTAAAATTTCAAGGGAAATAATGAGAAACAATATAAATGGGGCTATCACATCACTATATATCAAACTTTCTTATAATTTAGTTGTCATCAAAACAGTTTGATACTGGTTAAAACAGAAAAGTAGATCAGTAGAAAAACTTAGAAGCATTCAAAAATAAGTCTTTTTGAAAAATTTAACAGCATAAGTTCTTTTTTAAATAGTATTTTATTTTTCCCAATTACATGTCAAGACAGTTTTTATCATTCATTTTTACAAGATTTTGAGTTCCTTTTTTTCTCCCTCTGTGCCTTCCCCTCTCCTCTTCCTAAAATGGTAGGCAATTAAATATAGTTTATATATGTGCAATTATGTAAAATATATTTCCATATTAGTCACAGCTGTGAAAGAAGAAATGGCTCAAAGTTTTAAAAAAAACACACAAAAAAGAAAGTATGCTTTGATCTGCATTCACAGTCCCTCAGTTCTTTATCTGCATATGGATAGTATTTTTCATTGTTAAGTCCTTTATACTTGGATTGCTGTGTTACTGAGAAGAGCTAAGCATTCATAATTGATCATCACAAAATGTTGCTGATACAATGTTTTCCTGGTTCTACTTATTTCACTCGGAGTCAGTTGATACAAGTCTTTTCAGGTTTTTCTGAAATCTGCCTAATAGCATAAATTCTTGAGCAAAGGACTTTAATTTTTGAAAAAAAAAACAATGCTAAATAAAAAGTGAAAAGCAACTTAGAAAATATTAACATGTTACACCATATATCATAAACACAAAATTTATTCATGATGTGAAAATAAGAGGCTGAATTTTAAAGAGAAAAAAATTTAAATTAGGCAACTTTGACAATTCTGGTAAGGAGATAACTTGTAACTAAGACAGAGATAGAAATAACAAATATAATATGGGCAATTTTGATTATGTGAATTTGGAAACTTTTACAAAAATTAAATTGATTAAAATAGAATAAGAAGAAAAACAATTTAATCAGGGAGAGAGTTCTATTAAATGTCACCAATATAAGTTCAATAATCAAAATATATACAGAAATAATGTGGATGCATAGAACCAGAAGACAAATGATCAAGGGATATAGAATTTTCAAGAGAAGAATTGCACATTATAGCCACATTAAATCATTTTTTAATTAATAAGAAAAATGCAAATTAAACAAACCCTGATTTTCTAAGAATATTGTCATAGATGCTGGTGATACACATACAAAGGTGTCTCTGATGTGTTTTTAAAAGTAGCATTGCCTGCCCTGACCTCAAGAAGTTTATTCTATTGGAGGAGAAAAGTCATAAACAAATGGTTATAAGGGAAGCCAGCTATATCAGGAAATATCAGTGATGAAAACAAGTGGTCATGTGGAGAATAATCAATGAGAGAGGGGGTTGTAAGAAGATCAACACAGAGAAAGTACAACCATTCTGGATACTAGTTTGGAATTTTGCAAGCAAATTGATCCATACTCTTAAATCCAATGACTCCATTACTAGGTAGATAACACTATAAACTTAAAGATAGAAACAAAAGACCAAAATATACTAAAATATTCATAGGATAACATGGAGTTTGGGAAGCAAAGAATTGGCAAATTAGGTACCTACCCATTGAATGGATAATGTCTGAAGATCCCTATGACATATGAATGTAATGCAAAATAATTGGGGGTTAAGAAATGACCAAAAAATACAGAGAAACATTGGAATATGTGTATAAACTTATACAGAGGGAAATAAGAACCCAAGATAATAATATATACAATGTAAATGAAAAGATGACAAGAAGGAAGTTGAATTAAAAGTAGCTTAAAAACCAATGAAGGTCTTGTAGATCAGAATATGAAGCACATCTTTCTGGTAGAAAGGAAAGACACTGCCAGGAAAATATTGTCTACAATATTGTCATTATATTGAATGTTTTAACTTACTTGTTTTACTTCATCATGAGAAATCTATAAACTGAGAATGAAATGATTATTATTTTAAGGAAAAAATCAATTAAATTAAAAATTTAAGTCATGATAAAACTTTTAAAATACATAACAAATAGTGATGGATTTAATCAGGTACTACAGTAAGAAAATTTTTTTTAAAAGATGGCTGAAGGAGTAGAACAAAGCATACTAGAAGAATACTTTAGGATAAAAGATACAATCAAACTGTCAGGACAATGAATCTGACTCTAAAGGAGAAGTTTAGAGCTCCTTCAATATTTAGGAACAGTTTATATATTACAGAAGTAATGGTTGGTTGTCCCATATCTAAATTACTAGTCCTATCACCAGTACTCATCTGCCTATTTCATTTACATCTCTCTCTCTCTCTCTCTCTCTCTCTCTCTCTCTCTCTCTCTCTCTGTCTCTTTAACTTCAACCTGGATCAGAATGGATTCGCAAGGATAAAATGAGATAATTTTGTAAAGCACTTAACACAGTGTCTGGCAAATAATTGATGCTATATAAGTGTTATCATCATCATCACATTATTTTTAAAAATATGGCTCCATATCCATTTTAAGGTCCCAGATCTGGGTAGATACAGTTCCTTAATGGTTTTAAATCTAGGTACTATTTCTTTATTTCCCATTGTAGTAATTATTTGAACACTCAACATATCTCTATAGAGGGAGTCACAAAACAAAATAAGACTACCCAAATTTATTTTTGGAATTAATTCTGAATTAATTCTCTAGCTATACCTATCCTATGACCCCCATACTAGAACCTTGCAATAACTTTAGACACATTTGAATCTTTAAGATGAATGTCATGATCAAACCTTAAAAAGGGGGTCCTACCGTGGAGTATTTTCTTCCCAGAATGTATCTTTCTGAATACCTGAAAGACTGAAAGATCACTTAGAAGACTGAGAATATCAGCAGCAGGTACATGATAGAATCCATCAGAGGATAAGAGTGTTTCCATTAGGGATGAAGGAGAGCAATAAGCAAGGGCAAAGATATTTCACAAAGTCCCGAGTTCTCGATAAGAATTCTGATTCTAAATAGTTCATTTAGTTCCAGTTTGTTAAGCATGAACCATTTTTTAATTTTTGCAAATTTTTCAACTTGGATCAACCCTGGAAAGGTCATCAAGTCACACACTTTATGGCAGGACACTAGGATAAGCATGGAATTGTCCTCTTGACTAACATGACAGGAAGTTCATTCAATCTGGCATAGCTATTTTTTGTAATAGATTTATTTTCTCTTCTATGTTTAGATTTTTAGAGCATAAGTGCCAACTTCTGGAATCTAATCCCAAACCCCAAGTATTAAGTCCTATTGGTAAATCAACAAAAGCCCTGTTTGCACAATGAAAGCCAAATGCAAATCCTTTTAGCTGAGGAGCAAGAATAATGATCGTTTTTCAATGTTATTTTTAAGTACCACCTAGCAAAGTGTCTTATTAATTTTCACCTTGAATCATGAAAAAAGTAAGCTGTCTTCCTTCAAAAAGAACCCAAAAGTAAATAGAACTACAGCACACATTATGGCAGTGTACAGTTCAGAGGACATATAATTGCCTTGAGTATAGGTAACATGGTAGTAGAGTGAGTAGAGCACTGTATCTCGAGTCAAAAAGACTCATCTTCCTGAGTTCAAATATGTCTTCAGAAACCATCATTTGGCTCCGTTTCTCATCTTATATTAGCAAGCACCTTAGCACACCCAGCATAGCTGGCTAGCACAGGTTCTTTGATCTGCTTTTAAAGGACAGACTTCTCAAAAAGGGGTTAACACTCCTACTTTTAATTACATTCACTAGTTCCGGGGAAAGATCAGCACCCTGAACCTGGAGAAAATGCACACAGAAAATACTAGCATAGAATTTACAAGCAGATAAATTAGCACAAAGATCAACAGATAGGGCTCCAACTGTCTGAGTAAAGCAGTATTGCTAAACATTTTAATTGATCGAGGGAGAACAGAAATCTGGTAGTTGAGGGGCCCTGAACATATGACTACTCATGCTCTTTACCAGGAAATCAAAAGATCCTTCTCATGAGCACACCCTCAAAGCAAAATGCCAATTTCCCAGAATATACAACAAAAACTCAGCCCCTGATTGGCTCAGAGCCAGAAGGCACAAAACCTACTTGACTCAGCACAACTGTGAATTATCAGGGCTCCAAGGAGATTAATCCTTCAGATGTTTAAAATTTACTCTGAGCCTGGGAAATTGAATGCCAAAAATAAAACAAAAATCCTACCTTGCTTGAGCTTCTACATCTGTAAAATGAGCTAGAGAAGGAAATGGCAAGCCACTCCAATATCTTTGCTAAGAAAACCCCAAATGGGGTCACAGAGTGAGACATGACTAAGATGACCAAACAACAATGACAAGAAAAAGGTTACAAGAATTAGTTATCTTTCTCAGATCCACATGCCATTTGATCAGTCCAGTCTGTCTTTGTACATTTATCTTCTTGGTAACTTCACTAAAAACATAAGCAGGCTCTAGCATATTACCATAAATACTTTACTTACAAACAGTAATATAATAGTCATTATACAGGAAATATAGGATTAGAAAACAGAATGGGCTAGTCATGAAGAAAGATTGAGGTATAAAAGATGGATAACACTGGTGCCTATAGACTATTAAAATATCTAGTGGAAGACCTTCAGGATTTACCTTCTGATAATTCCTCAATGAAGATTTATTTGAAGACATGCACAAAAATCATCCTCGTGTGAATAGATTGTAATTACTCACAGCAGTAATGAAATAACATGAAAGTATGAGGAATGGATAAGACATGGTCCTTACCTCAGAGCCTGAAGATATAAGTTCAAATAAAACCTTAGACACTTAGTAACTGTGTGACCTTGGACAAGTCATTTAACATGTTTGCCTCAATTTCCTCAACTATAAAATGGGGATTGGTGTGAGATCAAATGTGATGGAATTTGTAAAGCATTTAGTATGGTGTGTGGCACATAGGAAGCATCATATAAATACTAGCTATTTTCTATTTGATAATATTCTATATTAATATTTTATATGATTATTATTTAATATGAAATTATTAAGCTAGTGATTTGGGGATATTCTTTAGAGAAAGAATGCTAAGATCCAATATAGTTTGTTCTCAATAAGAAAATTTTATACATAAAGTTTTATGATATAATTCAAAAAGGCTATAATTTATAATAATGATATAATAACTTTCTACATACTATTAAGCATCCATTATTAGGTAGCAAAAAAAGAGAAAACATGCTAAGGAATTTAACTGATCAGATTGCAATAGCAAAGACAATTTAATTGACAAAGTCTCGGAAGGATGAGCTAAGGAAATATTTAGATGGAAGAAAAGCTCAATTTACCCATTAGTTGGATTTTTTGGAACTGTGAATTAAAATGTGCTTTGATTTATGAATGGATTTAAATGAGTTATGATAAAAACACTTAAACAGCAGCTAATGCATATTCTCTGTATTTGTCTTGTATGTAACAAATATCATATGGTGTTTCTCCCATTAGAACATAAGCTTCTTGAGGGCAGGAACTGTTTTTGCTTTTTCTTTATATCCCTAGCACTTAGCATAGCATTTGGCATATGGCAAGTACTTAAGAAAGGCTTGCTGTCTGACATAAATGTGAGCCATCATATTTATGAGGAAAAGGAAAAAGAGGAAGAATGAAGATAAAATTCTTTTGAAATAGTAAAATGAACAATAGATTTAGACAGTATCTGAATAAAAATCTATACAATGGTTTTTTAAATCATAGGACCCATAACCCTAAAACTGTTATAGAAATATTACTAAAACAAATGAGGATTAAAATGTTCTTATTGAATTAAAACTATATGGGAAACTGAATAGATACATGTTAACACTATCATGATTTCTTCTACCAGACTTGTTCCAAAGACACTTTCAGTGAACTTATAAAGAAAGAATTTGTTTTTCAATACTTTGAATCGATTTTTTTAAAAACAATAATTTTATTCACCTGTAAAATAGTCCAAAGAACATAAAATAATAACAGGAAAGTCACATCTCAGGACCCATTCTATTTCACCTTCACCAAACTTGATGAGAAGAATAAGATAACAACAACAATAACAACCATAATAATAATTGCACTAGAGCAGCGGTTCTCAACCTGTGGGTTGCGACCCCTTTGGGGGTCGAATGAACCTTTCACAGGGGTCACAGGGGTTGCCTAAGACCATCGGAAAACACATATTCCTGATGGCCTTAGGAACCAAGACACCGCTCCTCTATCTGTCTCCAGGCAAGTCCACCCACATGCATTTAGGCCCACATACAAGTATTAAAGGGTCGTGGCATTAGGAAGGTTGAGAACCACTGCTCTAAAGGAACTAATTTTGTAAAGCAGCAGTTTTTAACTTGGGACCCGTAGATTTCAGAGGTTCATGAACTTGGATGGGAAGATGTATTACATCTGTATTTAATCAACCATTAGTTTCCTTTACAATGCTAAGAATTTTTCTTTATGCATTAAAAATTTCAAACTGACAAAGGGGTCTATGACATAATAAAATGTTAAGAACTACTGTCGTAAATGAACATTATAGCAAATACCTTGGTAAAATGAAGAATCCTTCTTTAATGTGAACAATCACTGTCAAGTCACTATTATTTGTAAGAAAAGATTTTTATGATAATTTTTCTTTGAGTATCTAATTTAACAAACAATTATCAGGCACCTACTCTATACAAGATGTTGTGCTAAGCATTGAGTATAAAAAGAAAAAAAAAAGAGAGAAATGGCCCTTGGCCTCCATTCAATTGGGGTGGCTTATAACAGGAATTCAAATAAGTATAATTTTAGGAAAAGAACTACAAAATTTTCTAGCACTTTCTCTGTTTTCTCCAAATAACACAGGGTCTGTGTCTGTGTCTGTGTACATACCTTATTTAGTCTTTCCTACAAATCTAAATATGAGACATTACCATTTCTAGGCAGAGACAATCCATCCTTAGCACATTGGCTTCTTAGCATTCCCTAGATAAAGAGACCTGTAGGAAAACAATTATTTGTGTTTGAGATTAGCAAAATATTTCTAATTCCACAATTCTACTTGGAGGATGGCTATTGAATGAAAGCTAGGTTCTGAGGCCAATGTTGAAAAAGGCATCTGATCCTGGGGATAGGACATCTGGGATGTCAGCTGGGTAGAAGACATGGCTGTTTAGCTTTCTCTTGGCCATAGGAGCCTGCATTGTTATAGTGTATGTTCCATTCCAACATGGCCCTGAAGAAACTCAGAACAGCAGGGCCCTCACATCATCTGTACTATATGTACACTTGGTCAGGCTGTGTAAACTTTGACATGTGGATGTCAATCTTTCTCATATTTGCAGATGGCTTTATCAGAGCGTGATTAGTTTCCAGAACAAATTTGAGCAAAAGAAAACATTACCTACAGTATGTAAGCCAACAGACCAGCTAGTTTTCAGATTTGTCTATTTACATGGGCACTGGATGTTTTGCTAAGGCTCTCTAAAAGTGATGGTAATTGAACAGTGCCAGTATGTTAGTGGAAGCTGATGAGTTGTAAAGGTTTTATAAACAACCAGGGTGGATTTGGCCACAGCCTTTCTAGTAATGTTTGTTAATCTCCCTGAGCAAGTGTGCACCTAACACAATGTAAATACTCCAGAATTTGGAGGTGTCAATAGTGTAACTTTTACTGTTTGTAAAATCATTCTTTGATATCATCAGTAAGTTTACTGAATGTCCCATAGCCAAATATAATAAAAGCTTAAGTAAGCTGGCTTGTGGAGAAATAAGAGAAAACATGTGTTTTATTTTTCTTCCTACTATGTGCTTCTGAAAGGATCATAGATAAAAATAGGAAGACTGTTAACTAATAGATAGAGTCATTACTCATATAATTGTGGGTTTCTGTCTTCTATCTGGGTAAGGCCCATTGTTATTGAAGACTAAGAGGAGAAAGTATCTGTTTAAAATTGATTGCTTGGCTTAGTTTAGCTATTAATTTAAGTAAGAATTGCTGGAGACTCTCAAGGGGGAATACTGATTAACCAAAAATCCTTGCCCCCATGACAAAGTTTCTTAAAGCCTTCCTTCACACAAAATTAAGCATATTTGTCCAGAAACCACAGTTTACTAGCACATAAATCCTGGTGCATACGTCTGCTAGTGGTTGTATGTGTTTGTTTAACCAAAAGATGCAAAGCTTGAAAGTTAGGCCTAGGGTTTATTTCTTAATGTGAGAATTTCCAACATCAGAATAGTACATTAACCACTAGAGGGCCTAGCAACTTGCTGTACTTCTCTAACCAGGGGGAAAAAAATTCTTCTTTAATTTAAGAGGAAAACCTTTAAAATCATTCTCTTATTATAAAGGAAGAGGTAGAGGAAGAGATAGATATGCACACACATCACTGAAGATGTATTTTTGGAATCTGCACTACAGTAGGTAGGATGCCAACATCAGGGTTAATAAACCCACCCTCCCATTTGCAGTATTGATGGCCAAAGGAGATGAAATGCCCGTGACATTTTAAAGAGGAATTTGTGAACCACAAATATGAGCATGACTGACGCCGCATAGCAGCACATAAAATCAATACAAATAACCTAAACCTTAATACCTTGATCCAAGGAAAGAGGATTGCATTATCTGGGCCTATCAAAGAGCAGCCCCCACCCAGGCTTTGCCTGCTGTGTGCTATTGACTCGCCCTGGGAAAGGCACAGGGCCAAGAACAATTAGGAGGCTCTTGAGTTGGGAAGATTTTTCTGGGAAAAAATCTGATGTCTAAGCTAATTTGGACTTTTTTGAGCGCTGATGTACAAATGTCCTCAGGATAGCGATTTTTATCATGATGGAAAATGAAAGAATATCTTCTTTCCTTTGCTCCATGCAAAAGGCTTATTTGGAAAGTTACTTTGGCCTTAATATATTGTCTTCTGCTTTCTGATTCAATTCCAGAGGTTCTCAACCTGTGGGTCGTGGCCCCTTTGGGGGTCGAACAGGGTCACCTAAGACCATTGGAAAACTCATATTTTCCAAGACATTTTCCAAAACCAAGACATCGCTCCTCTATTGGTCTCCAGGTGGGTCCGCTCACATGCAGATATGCCCACATATGAGTATTAAAGGGTCATAGCATTAGGAAGGATGAGAACCAAATTCAGTGGGTTTTTTGAACAGAAGGGAGATAACTCCCTCTTCAAGGCAACTAGGCCAAAGGATTGGCACTGCATTTTGTAATGATGACCTATGTATCAGACATAAATATCTTGATTATGACACTGACTGGTATACGTGTTCTTCAAAAAGACATTTTTTCTTGTTTACCAAAACAAATTCTTATGTCTAAAACCAAATCTGTGCAGATAGCCAATTAAAAAAGAGCTAGCATTTATTTAGCACACATAATATATCCATACACACATACATATATACACAATTTTTTTAAAAAATCAATGTTCACAATAATCCTGTGAGTCATATGCTATCATTTTCCCTATTATACAGATGAGAAAACTGAGGCTGAAAGGTCACAAAGCTAGTAAATGCCTGAGGAGGCAAGAATCCATCCTAGTTCTTCCTGATTCTAAGAGGAATGTTATATCTATGGCCTATAGCAGGCCAAAAAAAAAGTCAATGAAGAGGAAGAATCTATACCAAGAGATGTGCAAATATTGGTAACAGTATGAAACATTCCCTTTTGACATATTAAATTTAATTAATAAAATGTTGTAAAATGATTCAAGACACAAAGCCAATTTGGAAAAAGAAATTCTTAAATTAGGTCTATAAAAATTCATAAAAGTGCTATGTTTTTGGTCTCTGATTGGAAAGAAAAGGGAAGATGTTTCTCTTTGTGGAGCACATTTTACTAAATCCTATACCAACTGGATTCCTAATAACAATCAGAAACATAATTAGCATAGGTCAAATAAGTTTTGTTTTTCCTAGCGTATCAACATGTTGAAGGTGTGTTGGGGGAGCTGTAAGTGACACATTTTTCCCTTGTGAGGGTATCTTTCCTTTCCCCAGCAACTACTTATTGATTCCCCTTGTGGTTCTCTACTGGCCCTCTGGGTACAATGGATCCCCTCTCCTGGAACTATTTTCCCCAATTCTTGTGTTGGAAGACAAGAGATAGGGTTTGGGGGCAGGACTACTTTTCCCAGGAGTACCAATCTGATTGTCCTTTCATCAGAGGAGTCAAACACGGAACTCAGGCTTGCAGCCAGAGTGCAGCAGGAATCAAATAAAAATGAAATCAGAAAATATTTATCAAAATAAGTAAAAGTAAAGTAGAACAAAGATAATGTTAATATGTAGTTTTCTAACCCAACATGCAGCCCACAAGGATATATAAAAAGAGTTTAGTGGCCCCCATTTCTATCCGAGTTTGACCCCACTGCTTTATACCATTGCTTTCTTCTTAACTATTTTAACCAGATTTTTAAAAATCTAGTTCTAATCTTAATAATAACTAACATTTAGATAGCATTTAATTTTCACAAATTACATGCATCATTTTATTTGATCCTGTGAGATAGATACTTCAACTTATCTCCATTTTGAATCTTTGTACAAGCATAAAATGAGTTATCATCTCTATCTGAATTTAGAGAAAAAGTAGAATATTTCTTTGAATAAGAACAAGACAGATGGATACATAACCCCTAATATTTTCTTCAAGGGTACCACCCAATTCAAAAAGTTTTGTAATTTCTAGATTTGTTTATATTTGTAAGTGTGAAAAAAACTGAAGCTTGGATAGCCTGAGTGATTTGCCCATGCTCACACAGCTAGCAAATGTCAGAAGTGGAATTTGAACCCAAATCATCCTGATCCCAAGATCAGTACCGCACTACCTCTTTAATTAAAAAAAAAATTATAAATAAAAAATATATTTAATTTTGAAAGATGAAACATTCTAGATTATACTTTTAAACTGAAACATATTTATTTATGTGCTTATACATATACCTATATAGATATGTTTATATAAATATATTTATAATTTAGCTTTATGTCTATTTCATCTTAATATGACTTGTTTCCTAAAAAACACAAAATATTGCCATTATATAGACTTGGTGTGGGTCTTACACTGGAAATCTAACAGTCATTTATGATAAACACATGGAATGATCAATGAAAAAAAATCCCACATTTGAATTTTTATTTAGATGTTACTCTTCTTATAAAACCCTGATAAAAATCTAAAATTATTGGTTTCTAACAAATTGGAAAATTCAATGCAATAGTTCTGATTGTTTCATTCACTAAAATCTAAGCAGCATGTAAGTATAAGTCTAACACATACAAAATTAATTCAATTCCCCCAGATTGTGAGATAGTTGGGGGAAACCTTTCATAAAATGTCACTATCATTTAATGAACATGAATGGAGATATCAGATTTTAATCATTTTAAATTTGTTATATTATATAATTTGCAGGAGAAGGAGGGGTGGGGAGCCTCTGAGATTCTTTATACTTTGTCTCAAACTTTGCTGATTGACTACATAGCGTATGAAAAAATATACTATCTGCATCCAGAGAAATAACTGATAAATAGATATATGGAATAATTTTGCATACATATGTGTGTATACCCCTATTTGTGTCTAATGGTAGCCATCTCTAGGGTGGGAGGGAGGGAAGAAAAATAAAGAAATTTACATGATAACTTTGCTGTATATTTAGAGGGAATAGCAAGTTGTACACAGTGCATTTGAAGTTTCACATGCAATCATCTTTTTTATTGTACTGTGTTATGGAAATGATTGTTTTGGTCTGTGAATTGAAAACAAAATAAAATTTTAAAAATAACTTCACGCCGATTGACTACATAGTAGTTAAAAGACAGAGGGCAGGAGTCTATCATATTACTATTAAAATAAGTGATTTGCTCTTCCTTTTAATTAGGTATAAGTGATCAGAGTATCTTTACATGAAATTCATTTTTTTACCTCTCCAAACTCTTTTCTCACTAACTCTTTCTTTAAAGGGCAGAGGGAATCACTGGATCAGAGTGAATTTTTCAAGTCCTGTGTTATGAATTAATCCCAATCTAGAATGCTGAATCTAGAAACATCCACCCTCATCTTCCCTATACAGGAACTGCCAGGAAGAAGAGTCTAAAACATGAACACTGCTGGTCAACAAAGGCTTGTGTGTAAACTATGGGACTGAAAAGGTGAAAGCAGCCATCGCCGTTGGAGTTGTGTTTGTTAATGTGTGTACAGAGTAACTCTGTTTGTTTGTAGGTCCTTAGTAGAAGTGTGTCTAATGTTGACTTTTTGAGTCTAATATTGTTTGAATTTTCTATCATGAGTCTAAGCCATGTTACCAGAGTGCTCTTTTCCATTGCTGTTTGTACACTCATTACCTTTTAAAACGTCTTGAAGTAGTAAACAGTTAAACAGTTCTCTGGGCCTTTCTCCCATTGTCAGGGAGAATGAGGGCACGGTTACCGAGTGAGGATTCAGATACTACTTTCTGGATGCCTTGATTAAAAAAAAAATTGGCCCTTTTAAATAGTTATTCTCAAATAGACTGTAGCCAAAGAAAGCATTTTTTAAAAAATGAAACATATATACAAGAAGGGAGCAGGTCCAGTGGCTTAATATGTTGAGGTGAAGATTACCGTACAGTATCATAACAACAACAATATAATCTAGAGGCAGTTTGGTGGAGTTGTGCATAGAACACTGTACCTGGAGTCAGGAAGACCTGAGTTCAGATCAGGTCTTATTCCTCAGTTTCCTCATATGTAAAAGAGGGTTAATAATGGAACCTACTTCCCAAGATAATTGTTATTTTTTTCTTTTTCTTTTTCTCCCCAATATACTTTTATTTATTTCATTAAATATTTCTCGAGTTCATGTAAAAACCTTTAATATTCATTTTTAAAGTGTTAATTTCAAATTCTCTCCCTTCCTCTTCCCCACCTTGAAAAGATAAATGATTTTATGTATATTATATATATGAAATCATGAAAAACACATTTTCATATTAGCCATGCTGCAAAAGAAAATACAGACCTAAAAAAGAAAAAAAGAAAGTTAAAAAATATGCTTCACTCTGTATTCAGACTCTATCAGTTCTTTCTTTAGAAGTGGATAGCATTTTTCATTGTAAATCCTTCAGAATTATCTTGGATCTTTGAATTAATCAGTATAGCTAAGTCATTTATAGTTGATCGTTACACAATATCACTGTTACTGTGTGCAATGTTCTTCTGGTTCTTCTCAGTTCACTTTGCATTAGTTTACATAAGTCTTCCCAGGCCATAGCATAGCACAATAGCATTCCATCCCAATCATATACAATCACTTGTTCAGCTATTCCCCAGTTGATGGACATCCTCTCAGTTTCTAATTTTTTTTCCACCACAAAAGAGCTGTTATTTTGGCATATAGACCTAGTAGTGTATTCTCCCAAGGCTGTTGTGAGGACCAAATAAAATAATATTAATAAAGTTCTTCACAGACCTTAAAATTTATAGAAATGACAGCTGTCATTAATAACAATAATAATAAGATTTAAGTGGTATGCTAAGAGCAAAGTTTAGTGGGTAGAATACATATAAAGCGAATAATATGTAGATAATATCAACCTTGATGTCCATTTATATTCACTTTCAGAACTCTAAAACGGACCACAAAGAATTTAGACTTTTTAGAATTTAGACCACATTATATTAAAGAAACACAGAATTCATCACCCAAAACCAACTATAGAAAGATGAATAATCAACAAAAAAGAGGAAAGAGATTGATGGACATTTTCAGAATACATGAAAAACAAGTCAAAAACTTTCAGAAATACTTTTGGAAAAAGCAGATATCACTTTACTGAACAACAGCAAAGAGTGACAACAGATCCACACCACTGTGTCTATAAAATTTAACTAAAAGCAATTTACATCTGGTCTGAGCTAAGATTCAAAAGTGGAATCAAAATTCCCTCCATGGGAAACATCTACATGAGTTCAGTTAATGATATGTAGACAAGCCTTGAGCAAATGACTGAAGGATGTGGATTTTTTATGGAAATGGAGGGCCATAAATGGTCATTCTATTTTATGGAAATGGTTTATAATGGCAATTTAAGACCATGTCATTGCCCCTAGAAATTGCAGGATTATCCTTGAAGATCAATATAAATTATACAAGGAAATAGCAGAAAATCAGCAACACTCAGCACAGGTTGCAAAAATTTAGCTCCTAGAAAGATAGGACCCAGGGGTTAGAAGTATACACCAGAAACTCTCTCTCTCAAGGACTAAGTAATGATAAATCTCATACCCCAAATACAGTCATCAGAATATCCTTGGAATGCAACAAATAAATCATACTAAACATGGAATATGATCACAGATTGAACTATTGCCCCAAATCACCTTGCCATAACATCAATCCATAAAAACTTAAGAACAATAGTTTCAATTTATAACACCATACCAAATAATCATTATCTCCAATCCATATTCTATGAAAAATTTTAAAAATACTGAGATCTAGTAAAAGAAATCAAAATTGCTGGGGAAGAAGATGAGATGCATATCACTCTCATCTTATCTACTGCAGGAATTATACCAAGGATGTTTTTTGCAAGCCCTATATGACATAAGTTTACATTCTAGTGCTTTTATTCAAATACACAAAGCAATATTTGTTTTCACTTATGCATTAAATCATAAAAAACTAAATTTTAAAGTATAGCAGGATATCGTCCTGCTTTAAGACCATTTCTTTCTGAACTCCAATGAACAGAAAGAGAATGATTTTTTTCTATAATGATAAAAAAAACTTCCATATCACTTTGAAATTTGAAAAACATCTCAGGATAACACAATTTTAAGATACATAAATGTTATCTTGAATAAGATTTGTAATAAGCTGGAAAAATCAGTAGTGTCATATATATATATATATATATATTATTTCCTTTAGCCTTGGACAAGATGAGCAATAAACTTCACATAAGACCACACCCGTGTGTGCTAAAGTATTCATTATTGCCAAGAGAAGAGAACAATAATTATTGTTTTCCAAGGCACCACTTTCCCAATCTCTGTGTGAATACAAAATGATTCTAGATCTCTACCCTTTTCAAATAAGTTAGAGAAGTTTAATGTTCCCTCAAAAAACTTGTATAATGTAGCTAGATGCACAACCATTCACCATTCTTCATGGAAAGGGGCCCTTCCTTTCAGGCAGGACAGTGCCCTAGTACTCTGTGAAACCTATCCTGTATTCCTCTCCAGATCAAGCTGTAGGATCCTTTTCAATAAAATGAATTCTAACTTTAAGGGTGGGGGTATGGGGTGGGAAGTTTTCTACATCACTTTGGTACTCTGAGAGGCAGATTGGTTGAATTTTTATGGACTCACTTATAGGGAACCATCCTCATACAGAAATGATAAACAATCAGAGGATTTAAATTAAGAAGTTGCAATATCCAGGGAAACGTGACCTATGGAAGTCCTGAGAATGAGAAGTCCCAAGAAAGAAGGCAGTAACCATGTGACAGATAGTGGTGATTCTAAGCACAGGGAAAAATAGGGTCTTTTCTCCTAAATGGGAGCCACTCACTCACAGTTTGCCTTTTCCACGGGGTGGGCCACAAGCACATTATTGAAGTATTCTCTGGGTATATTCCTCTATCCATTTTTAGAGACGACTGATTAAATTAATTCAACATTCCTTCTTACTATTAGAGATCATGTCTCAGGGTGAGAGAGAGTCCCACAGTGACTAGAGTTGACGTATTATCTAAATTCTGCTCAGGGGATCAAAAACCTGAGCAGAGAGTCTAGGATGCCTCTGGATCCATTTAACCCCAAAAAAAGATGTGGAAGACAGAAAAAGAACAGAGGATGAGGACCAGTTGGAAGGAATCTGATACAACAGTTACTGCACACTTACCATTTTATAGATTAGTATGCTGTAGCCCAGATATGTTCGATGACTTCCCCAAGGTCATAGCTCACATGGTTCACCTCCACCTGAATTTCTTTCAAAACTCAAATGTAAAATTTCTACATGAAGCATTGCCTAATCTCCAAGCTCTTAATACCGTCCCCCCAGCGGTGTGCTAGTAAAAGTTTAACAATTGACTCTGGGAAAAAAATGTACACATGACACACTTTTAAGTTTAATCTGCACTATCAGAATACTCCATCACTTTCTTAAGTCTACAATCAACAAAATAATAAATCAAACACATATTTGTGTTGTTTGCTGATTAATTGAATTTCACCCTGGCTGAGGCATGCCCCTGCTTCTCCCCCACAAAATGACCTTTTATTTCTTTTGTATATACTTTTATGTGTATATGTTCTCTCCTCCAATAGAATGCAAGTGTAGGGAGTCTGTTTTAATGCTGTGTCATCATTGTTGGGATCCCTGGATCTAGCACACTGCCTGACAATAGTCACATATTAAATTGGCTGACTTATTTTGACAGAGCTTGTACTAGAACACAGTTCTTCTGGCTCCTATACTAGGGCTTCTTTTCACTACTTATAGGTGGGAACTTCTTGGTTAAGCCAATGAAAAAAGTCAGACTTTGTAGAGCATTCACATTGAGCCAATTCAATTGCAACATATTTGCTAGGGCTTTAACCTAGAAAGCATTGGGTTTCAAATCTAGAGGAATTTTTGCCATCAATTTTATATTTTAAGTATGGAGAGAGCAAAGACTCCTGCTTGAGTTTGTTACACAAGTTTTGTATCATGGGATCAATAAGAACCATCTGTAAGTCATCTCCTAATAAATACCACTCAGGGACTGGTGTAGCTGGCAAGCAACTTGGACTTCATTTACATTATAACATATGTCTGGACCTTGGATCACATGGGTATTAAATAGCCAGGGCTTCCATAGATTACCAAATCAGATTACTTGTGTTTTAATAAATAGCAAGATATAGGTAGTTGGCCAGCCTTTTACCTTGTCTTTCTACTAGACACATTTACCATGCTTACACAGTCACTTTTTCCTACCTAGAATACCCTATCTGTGGGGTAGCTAGGTGACACAGTGAATAGAGCACTGGCCCTGGAGTAAGGAGGACCTGAGTTCAAATCTAGCCTCAGACATTTAATATTTATTAGCTGTGTGACCTTGGGCAAGTCACTTAAACCTAATTGCCCTGTCTTCCCCCCTCCAAAAAGAGAAAACAAACAAAATAAAGTGATCAAAAATTTAAAAAAAGAATATCCTATCTCTCATACTCTTTCCACCAATCCACATGGTATCCATGTTGTTGTTGTTTTATATTTGGTAGTTTCAATCATGTCTTGACTCTTTGTGACCCTCTTTGAGGTTTTCTTTGGAAAGATATTGAAGTGGTTTGCCATTTCCTTCTCCAGCTCATTTTATACATTAGGAAACTGAAGCAAACAGGGTTAAATGACTTGCTCAGAGTCACACAGCTAGTAAGTATCTGTAGCTAGATTTAAACTCATGGAGATGAGTCTTCCTGACTCCAGTTTCTGCACTCTGTCCACTGAACCATCTAGCTGCCCATCCACACTTCTACCAGCTAGAAAACCTTCTCCAATGATTCTACTACCTGGATTTTGTAACATTCTAAGGTTCCTCAGAAAAGCACACACTTTGAAATATCTCCTCTTTCCTTATCTTTCTACATGTTTTATCCCTCCAGTAAAATGTTAATTCCTATAGGAGCAGATACTGTTTTTTGTTTTGCCTTTGTATTCCTAATACAGTGCCTTGTACTTATCATCTGATTCCAGTAATGACTGGCAAAGAAAGTCTTGATCTGATACTTTTCTTTTTTCCAACTTGATAGGGTTTTCCCATTTATAAGCAGAATGATGGCCCATCACTTCAAGGACTCAAAAAATTTATGCCACACTTAAGACTTTAGCCCTACTGCATTCAGAATTTCTAGGTTCAATAGATTCACCAGCCTCTCCTCTTCCCTTCAAGGATTAAAGGCCTATACTACCACTGAATAAGAATCATTTGGCTAAGAAGTCATTTTATGTCTGTTAGTTTCAAAGTTTTTTGTTTGTTTATGGGTTTGTTTTGTTTTGTTTTGTTTTGTTTTTGGTACCATAAGAAGTAGTAGTATCATAAGATTATAGGAGTGTGAACCTAGACTGTAGGATGTGTTCATGGAAGAATGGAGATGAAAACAGGAATAGCAATGATCACTTTCTACAGAAGAACTGTGCAGTTCATGACCTCATCACCAACTCTAATAGCAAACATTGGCATTTAACAGACTATGTCATTGTAAGGAGATGAGAAAGACAGGAAGTGAAAGTAATGGAAGGTGATACATGGTGCAGAGTGCTACACTGATTATAGACTTATCCTCTCCAAGCTAAATAATCACATAAAACAAAAGCGGTGGCTCCAAGGCAAGTTGACCACCAGAAGACTTAATGTCAACAAATTAGAGTACTTCTCCAAGCCCAAAAAGTTCATTGCTAACTTTGAGGGAAAGCTGAGTCCACATATGATTAGCAAAAATGGAACAGAAAAGATGTGGGCAGAGTCAAGATGGCAGGGTAGAAGCAGGAGAACTCCATGACTTCCACCATAACCACCTCAAATACCCATGAAATGTGACTCTAAACAAATTTCAGAGCTCCAGAACTCATAAAATGACAGAGAAACAAGGCTCCTGCTGAAGGCAGCCTGGCAGACTGATGGAAAGGGCTCATCTCAGTGTGCTGGGAGAAGAGCCCAGCGCCATGCGTTTTAGCCCCAGGCCGTCCAGGAGAAGCCCCAGCTGGAGCTTTCAGGAGAGTGGATCACAGGGCAGCTGTGGTGATTTCCAGAATTACCAACCCAAAGGAGCTAAGGACAAAGGGAAAAGGTCAGTGGAACTCAGCTAAATTTGGGAGAGAGCATCTAGCCAACTTCCTCAGGAGCTAGAAGCAGTCTGAAGCAGCAACCCTGCAGCTGCCTACACATGGCTGCTTCACAGCTTGTGGCCTGCAGATTGCAAGGGGGCCAAGCAGTCACTCAGAGGCTAAGTCTTTTGCCTTGAGCTGCCTGAATTGGGACCATGGTCTTGAATGGTGGTCCTGAGGTGTGTTTTCAGTGAGCCAAAGTTTGTAGGGACAACAGAGACTGTGGCCTCCTAATAGCTCTGGCAGCTGTGAAAACCCCAGCAATTTGGGACAGAGCTCTCCCCTCTGAAAGCAGAGTTCTACTGAGCCCAAAAGTCAAGTAAGTGACAGGCAACATGAGCATGCAAAGAAAGCAAAGCAAGCTCAGCAATCCAACTTTAGATTCCTTTCTTGGGGACAAAAAGGATCAAAGCATGGAACGGGAGGAAGACAACACAGTCAAAACTCCCACACCAAAAGCTTCCATGAAAAATGTAGATTGGTTTCAAGACATAGAGGAGCTTAAGAAGGATTTTGAAAATGAAATAAAAGAAGTAGAGGAAAAATGGGGGTGAGAAATGAGAATGATGCAAGAAAATCATGAAAAGAATCAACAACCTGACTGAAGAAAATAACACCTTAAAAAATAGACTAACTCAAATGGCAAAACAGGCCCAAAAAACCAATGAGGAGAAGAATGCTTTAAAAAGTTGAATTTTTCAGATGGAAAAAGAATTTCAAAAGCTTTCTGAAGAGAATAATTCCTTCAGAATTAGAGTAGAGCAAATGGAAGCAAATGACTTTATGAGAAAGCAAGATACTATGAAACAGATCCAAACAAATGAAAAAATATAAGGCAATGTGATATATCTCATTAAAAAAAACTACTGACCAGGAAAATAGATCCAGGAGAAACAATTTAAAAATTATTGGACTACCTGAAAG
>CM053585.1:124115474-124133714 GCA_028646515.1 Pseudochirops corinnae | reverse complement strand
GCAAACCCTCTCAGCCTTCCAGGAATCTCTCAAGATTCCCAGTCAGAACGTTGCCCACTTCTGCAAAGGGAAAAGTATGTCTGGATATTTCAACAGTGAACTTTTCACTAGAAAGTCTTCCAGTGACTTTTATAAGTGGTTATAACTAGGACAGGGCTACCAGAGGCCTTGACCAGATTCTAGTCTCAGGAAAACTCCAACTCAGTTCTCAGTCAGCTTCCAGATTCTGGGAGAGAAACTCTCTCTGTCTCTGTCTCTGTCTCTGTCTCTCTCTCTCTGTCTTTCTCTCTCTCTCTCTCTCAAGAAAACTCCAACTCAGTTTTTCAGTCCAGCAGGCCAGCTCCCAGATGCTGGGAAAATCCTGCTTCCTCCAACAGGAGCCACTAGGAGGAAGATTCCCAATTCTGTCTCTCTGCCTCTAGAACTCTTTTTATATACACACACTGGCCTCCTGTCTCAGCCAATCCCCTCCTGCCAGTCAGGAACAGGGGAGTTCACGCCCTCTCAACAGGTAACAGAACTCACACCTTCCATACTTAGCTCTAAGTTACTAAGTGCTAAGTATTTGCTAAACTGATTGCTGTTACAAGAGCAAGCAAAAGTGAGAGAGATTCAGGATTCTTGGCTCAGTAAGAAGACATATGAAATTCAGTTTTATGCTGATAGTAACATTACAAAGTTCGTTGGCCCAAAGGCTATTTTTGGGCCAAAGATCTTCAGTGCATCCCAACTACTCAGTGCTCATGGAGCCACACTGATTAGTGATAAGAGCATTATCTTGGAGATATGGGCTGAACACTTCCTTTGTGTTTTCAACATACTGTCATCAATCAATGCTGAAGCCATTGACTGTATATCCCAGGCTGAAGTCAATCTATCTCTAGGTGAAATTCCAACTGAAGAAAAGGTTTTGAATGCCATTAGGTTCCTCTTGGGTGGCAAAGTTCCTGGTACTGATTCTATTCCAGCTGAGATTTATAGGCAGGAGCTTCAATTCTCATACAAAAACTGACTAAAATTTTCTGGGAAATATGGCAAGAGGAGGTTTGTCCTGCAATAATTCAAGGATGCCTCCATTGTCCATCTCTATAAAGATAAAGGAAATAGATTGTCCAGTAACAATCACAGAGGAGTCTCTCTCTTAGTCATCTCAGGAAAGATTCTGGCCAAAGTCCTCCTGAATTGTTTTAGGGAGATTCTCAAGATCACCTGGAAAGATTAGGCACTGGACACCAAGGTCCTTTCTCAAGTTAAATTGCCGAGCATTCAAACTCTACTGCAGAAAATGCAGATCTGATGGGCTGGCCACATAGTTGAAATGTCAAACTCACGTTTAACTAAAAGACTTTTATGGAGAACTCACATAAGGAAAATGCTCACATGTAGGTCAGAAGAAGTGATACAAGGATACTCTCAAGGTCTCTGAAGAAATTTTAATTGATTACATGGCATAAGAGACACTAATAAAAGACTGCCCAGCATGGTGTGCCCATGTCAGAGAAGATACTGTGCTCTATAAGCAAAGCAGAATTGCAGCAGCTAAAAAAAACCTGAAGATGAACAAATTTAGAACAATCTCTACTCAAAATGCTTATGTGGACCATTTGTGCCTGACTTGTGGTAGAGCCTTCTGAGCTTATATTGGTCTGATCAGTCACAGTTGGACATACTGTACCTTGACTCCAACATAGTGATGCCATTTTGGTCCTCTTCAAGAATATGGAACAACCACCACCATTTGACTCAGTTTCCTCAGCAATGAAATGGACCTAATAATAGCACCTACCTCAAAGGGGTGTTGCGAGGATCAAAAAAAACAAAACCCACAAACAAAACCAAACCACTTAGCACACTGCCTGGACATAGTAGGTGCTATTTAAATGCTTGTTCTCTTCCACCCCCTTCTGTGCCTGTACTCATTGACATTTTAGGGGCCACTGTTGTATTTCAGTTCCTACCAGGGCTCTTCTCTCATCTTCTGAGTTGATTACAGATATAATAATCAGCACTTCTGTAGACAGTCTTCAACAAAGTATAAATTTCTTTGGAGATCTTATTCAGACATTAATCGTTACGTCTCTATAACAATATTAGACCCTTAAAAGATAGATAGTCTGACAATGGAAATCCATCAATAGTTTTCCAATCTCTTTGAGATCCTTGGGGTAACTAACCTTTCCTCAGGAGCCCTTTAAGGAACTATTGCCCTTTCTTTCCCCTATCTCCCACCCCTTTCCTCCACTGAGCCTGTAAGCCCATATGGTCTCTGAGAGTCCAGAGAGACCCAGTTCCAGACACAGACCTGAAGAGCATCTCATCTCATGTCTACCTGTCCTGAGACATCTACAAGCCTCAAAGAGTATCCTTCTATATTCCAAAGGACCCTTGCTTCACCATTGTATCCTGGGGTTTTGGGGTATTTTCATCTATCTTGTAGTTCAACTGTCTTGTTTCTTCTAATTAGAAATCAAGGATCTGTCTCAATTTTATTTTTTGTGTCCCTGTATCTTGGCATGTAGTAAACATTTAATAAAGGTGTTTTCATTTATATCATTCATTCATTAAACCTTTTTTTAAAAAAACCTAAACATTTTATGATAAGGCTCATAAAATATATATGTATGTGTGTGTATGTGTGTATATAAATACACACATACACACATATACTATCTAATAAACTCTAGTAGCTCCTTATTACCTGCAGAATCAATTATAAAATTCCATTTGGCTTTTTAAACCTAGTTTAAAGCCTTTCACAGTCTAGTTTCTTCCTGCCTTTCCAGTTTTCTCAAACTTACTCCCTTCCTCATACTCTGATGCAAATACACTAGGCTCCTTGCTGTTCTGTGCACATGATACTCCATCTCCCAACTACGAGTATCTCCATTGGTTGTCCTGAAACCAGGTGACACAGTGGACAGAGCACTGAGGCTGAAGTCAGAAAGTAATAGTTAGACAAACCTATTCCTCCTATCCCATTGATGTACTAAGATTTATTCTCACTGCAGTCTCCTCACATATACACTATGTACAAGTCACTAACCTAGACCCCTCTCTCAATTTTGGGACAAAAATGATGCTCCTGCTTTCATGCCAATATGTAACAGTGAGCATAGAAATGAACCTTCTAGCTGCTCCTAGAGATTAAGGGTGGAATTTTGGAGGGAGGTCTGGACTGGGAGTCTGAGGATTTGGATTCTTATCCTAGCCCACCTTTTTATTCCCTGGATGTTCCTGTGTTTCATTTTGCTCCTCTGTAAAATGAGAGGATTAGACACCATGACCTCTAAAGGAGAGGTGTCCAGCACACAGTATGTGATCTACAACACTCCCAAGTGTGGCAGAACCAAATTAAAATGTAGCTCCTATATGATTTTAATATTTTGATGGATAAATAATAAAAAAGAAATATATAAACAATTGTGGTTTTCGAAGTCAATATGCAGACAACAGAAATTTTTATGTATGGTTTAGTGAATCTAGTTTCTATCTGGGTTTGAGACCACTGCTCTAAATCCCCTTTTTAACCTTCCTTAAGGGCAGACTCATTCTCCCACCCACACTCACTTCATTAACTTTCCATCCTATGCTCTCAAATGATATTACCTGGTGTTAGCACTTGTACCAAAGCAAAATCCTGGTGTACAAAGGATGTCTTGATTGTGATTGATTTGAAACACTGCTAGCTCAAGAATACTTTGCAGATGGAGACTACAGGGCACAAATACCTTGGGATATTAGATAGGCAAAGGCCCCTCACAGACTACCCAAGTGCTGTCCTGCATAGTGCTCCAAAGCTCTTCAAATTTTACAGTTCTATGAGTATTTATCTTTTAATTTTCAGTAAAAACTCTTGATTAGAAGGCTGGGAATCCCAATGTATGATTTGAGCCAGATCAAAAGCAATTAAGAATATGGCAGAAGGGAAGCTCCTTCTAGAGGCAAGTTCTCTATTTGCTAACAATTTGGGGCCTTGAGGTATCTATAAAGCAGAAAAAAAAAAGGGTGATGTTCTGCTCTGGGAATTTAATTCTCTTCAATGCAGCTTCATAGAACTGCCCAAGCACTGGTTGAACAAGGCCAGAGAAGAAGCCAAATGAATCCAAGATGAAGCTTCTATCTCTTTTCTGAAATCAAACAAAGTCCTCTCCTTTGGACACTCTGGACTTTGAGAAACAAGATAAAAGTGAATAAGGAGGGTATAAGAAACAAATGTTCTGAGGCCCTCATATTCACTTAGAGGTGGGGGAGGGTGATTCAAGTCTGCAAAGAGAGGCTTGCTGACTCCCCTTATTCCCTACCCACCTGGGCTCCCTTCCCCCTTTCAAGAATGGTGTCTGAATGACTATGAAACACAACTTTGTTTTTAAAGTAAGCTCTTAATCCTCTAAGATTTTTGATGTTTCTAGCAAAGAATTGGAATGTAGTCATAGTCAGAGGGCATGCAGGGGGCAGCTCTTAAATCTAAACCTCATCACTCTGAAGCATTGTTTTTGGAGTTGCGTGAAAACCTTCCTGATTCAAAAGTAGGTTCTGAACAGTCATTTCCCTTATTTGCCAAGAGTCATCCAACACGTTAGAATTTGCTCTACCGTTACTTTCACAGCCTCAGTTTTTAAGTAGTCAACTTCATAGAATCGAGGCTGATTTTGGCACAAAGTTACAATCTGTGTACATTTGGAGCTCTCTCCTTCTGTGTTAGCTGCACAAATAGAACCAGTTTTGGATGGAAGTCAGGAGTATTGGCTTTCAATTATGGTGAAATTTCTTTTAGTGGAGGACATAGGACATGTCAGTGACTCCTACCTAGATCTCAGAGTATACTGAAATGAACTGTGAAAAAACATCTAGGCTATATATAACATAAGATTCAGAGTTAAGAGATAGAATAAGATAATCAGCAAGGGTTTTAGAATCAGAAACTTCTATGCTTTCAAATCTTTCCCCATTCAACTCCCATGTCATCAAAATTCCCACTATAGGATGGGCATTTCTCTACTTTAAACATGGGCTTTTCCAGAAAAGATTTCCTTTTTTCATTTTGACTTTTTTTTTTTCCAATTAATAATCATTTTTTCTCTGTCACTACCTATTTCCCCCAAAAAAGTTTTGTTCATCTTTTGGGGGAAATAGGTAGTGACAGAGAAAAAATGATTGTTAAAAATGCAAAGTCAAGAAAGAAATTCCAAAGCTGTATGCCTCATTCTGCATCTTGAGCCCCTCATCTCTCTGTCAGGAGGTGGGTAGCATGTTTCACAGTCAGACCTCTGAAATCTTGATAGTTCTTTAATTCATTAGAGTTCTTAAGTCTTTCAAAGTTTTTGTCTTTGCAATATTATTGTTATTATGTGAATTGTTCTGATTCTGTTCATTTCATTCTTGTTGAGCTCATGTAAATCTCCCCAAGTTCCTCTGAAACCATTACTTTCATAATTTCTTATGGCATTCTATTGCATTGTAATAATAATGACGATATCTGGCATTTTAATAGTGCTTAATGCTTTATAATTATTATCTCATTAGATCTTCACAACAACCCTAGAAGGTAGGTCTCAGTATTATCCTCATTTTACAGGTGAGAAAACTGAGGCAAAGAGACAGTAAGTAACTTGCCCAAAGTCACACCACTAGTCTAAAGCTGGATATAAAACCAGTTCTTCCTGCCTCTGGGACTGGTACTTTCTCCTTTCTCTGCTGTGCCTCTTTGAGGCCCTGTATACCCTAACTTATTCAGCTATCCCTCAACTGATAGGCACCTCCTCTGTTTCCTTGCTTATCTGACACTTAAAAAAGGAGCTGTTATGAATTTTTTGTATATATTACTCTTTTTTACTTAGGAGTGATTTCTCAATATGTAAGCTCCCATAGGAAGGGTAATGCAATCACAATGAGCCTAGTAATAATAGTTAACATTCATTTAGAGCTTTCAGATTTGAAGAACATTTTACATATATAATGAGGGTCTGGTAATTCCTTTACAAAGTACCAGAACTTGCAGGAAACAACTCCATAGCATCCTCCACATAGAGATACCATCTTAGCATGCTAATGGAGGTCTGAACCTGTGCTGGACCATCATTATACATCTATACTCACATTTGATCAACAGGCTTTCTGGTGAGTGTTAGTACTCTCTTCATTTTACAGACCAGGAAAATAAGGTCATAAAGCTAAATCCCAAGGCAGGATTAGAACTCAGATGTTCCTGACTCCCAAGTCTAATACCTAATCTATTCTACTGAGCTACTTCTCAGTATTAATTGATTGGTAAGTCTTGATAACAGATACTTAGAAGCAAGACTAGAAACTTAGAACCTTAATATGAAAATAGAAGATACTAAAGGTACCCTCAAGCCTGCTCTATAATTTTCCCCATGGCCAGTTCTGCACAGTTTAAGTTGTTGTTGAGCCATTTTTTCAGTTATATCTGACTATTTGTTACCTATTTGGGGTTTTCTTGGCAAAGATAAAGAAGTAGTTTCCCATTTCTTTCTCCAGCCCATTTTACAGATGAGGAAACTGAGGGAAACTAGTAAGTTTCTCAAGCAAGATTTGAACTCATGAAGAGGAATCTTTCAGACTCCAGGCCTGATAGTCTACTACTATGCCCCCTTGCTGCTTTGTAAACTTTAAATCCAAACACTAAAGGACTAGACAGCTATTGGAGTGGGAGTGAGAAATATGGAAGCATTAGTAGAAGGTGATCAGAATAGTGAAGAGCTTTGATATGTCATTTAAAGATTGATTGATTTAACCTTATATTTAACTTGGTGAAGAAAAGATTGGGGCTATGGGTCATGATAACTATCTTCAAGTATTTCCTCAGAGATTAGCCCTGTTCTTCCTAGGGTGGGAGAAATGGAAAAATGGGAAGTTTCAGGAAATAAAATTTCTATTCCACATAAGAAAAAACATCCTAATAATTGAAGCAAAACAAAAGTAGACAACTTTCATAAGTAATTGGATCCTCCTCAATGAAGGTCTTCACACAGAGATGGGATGGCCATTGTCATGTGTATTGTATCATAGAAATTATTTTTCAGGTACAAGTTGGATTATCGATGCCCACTGAAGTATCTTCCAACTCAGATTTTGTGATTCTGTGATGTAGTAATAGTCCTTTGGGATCCTTCCTTTACATGGGATGGTCTTGAAGAAAGCTCACTATCATATAATATGGAAGGGACAGTTGCTTAGAGGAGATGATAGTTCAAGGATGGAATTTGAGCCAGAGGGTCAAGTTTTAGAGAGTTGTTCCCATTCTTATCACTCATTCTCCTTGTCAGATATAAGCCTCCCTTTTAATATCCCACCTTCTTTCCTCTGACACTGCCCACACCTGGGTTCCATCCCTCATTACCTCATGTCTAGACTATTAAAGTAGCCTGCTAGCTTAATCTTTCTGCTTTAAGTCTCTCTCTATTACATTCTATCCTGTACTCAGCTGTCACAGTGAACTTCCTTAAACTTGGATCTGATCATGTCACCCTACTTCCATTCATGACATTCCAAAATGAAATATTAAATCCTCCATTTGGCATTCAAAGGCCTGTCTAACCTGGAATCCCACCAATCTGCTTATACCTTGTACTCCCCCATACTCTTTGATCAAGCAACACTAGCCTCTTTGCTCTTTCCAAACAAGACATTTTATCTCCTCACTGGGCATTTTCACTGGCAATTCTGAATGCACAGAATGTTCTTCCTCCTCATTTCTGCTTCCTTTCCTTCTTGGCTTCCTTCAAGCCCTGGTTAAAAATCCCTCCTTTTGTGGAAAACCTTTCCCAATGCCTCTTTAATCTAGAGGTCTTCCTGTGTTATTTCCACTTTATCCTGTATGTAACTTGTTTGTACATATTTATTCACATATCTCCCCCATTAGATGGTGAGCTCCTTAAGACCAAGGATTGTCTTTGGCCTTTCTTTTTACTCCCAGTTCAAATCCAACTTCAGACTTTTACTAGCTCTGTGACCCTGATTATATTCCTCATCCACAATTCCTCAATTCCTCATCCACAAAAAAATAAGCTGGAGAAGGAAATGGCAAACCACTTCAGTATCTTTGCCAAGAAAATCCCCAATGGAGTTGGGAAGAGTTGGACACAATTGAAAAATGACTGAACCACAACTCAACACAGTGCCTGGCATATTGGAGACAATAAATATTGACTGATTGGGTAGGTCAGAGGAAGGGAATACAGATTTATGTAGTACGTACTATGTGCCAGTTACTATACTAAGTACTTTATACATTTTATCTCCCTTGATCCTCACAACAACTCCATAAGGTAAGTACTATTATTATCTCCACTTTTTAGTTGAAGAAACTGAGGCAAAAGTAGAGTAAATTACTTGCCTAGGATAAGTGTCTGAGGCTAAATTTGAACTCAGGTTTTCCTAACTTCAGGCCCTGTATTCTCTCCATTGTACCACTCAACTGACTGAACCACATGTTCATTAGGGGATGTACAGTTTTTCAAAATTCATTTAGGTCTTATACCTAATTGTCTTCAACTAATAAAAGTGTACAATTTCATCAGGTACATGTGGTGTAGTATAGTGTATATAAAGAGGCCAACAAGATCTGGGTTCAAGTCCTGTCTCTGATGTATCCTGACTATGTGACCCTGGAAAAGTCACTTCATTTCTCAGTGCTCAAGCAACTCTCCTTCAGTTACAGAAAAGATGCATCAGTAGAAGTTACCTTACCTGAGAGTTCCCTGTAGCTCTGCAATCAAAGGACCAAGCCCTATCACCAGTGGACATTTTCTTTGCTTACTATGAGCCAAACCAGATTCTTTTATTCTGTTGCATCAGGAACTCTCTCAGGCAGGGCCAGTATTAATATTAATGTTGGAGTGGTGCCCTCCTCTAATGAATACACTATTACTATGGAATCAGTGGGGAATAGGAGGAGGGTTTAATTCATATTAATGAAATAATATTAATATATTCATTGATGTTATTAATAATTATATATTATAATCAACACATTTGTATTAATGAATTAATGGAGAAGAGTGATTAATTCATATCTGCTCCTCCACTTCCAGTCTTTGCTCATATTGTCCATTATCCCAACCACTGAAGCCCCCTCAATATCCTCCCCTTTTCTTATACACCAAACCCTGCCTATCCTTAATTTGCAATTCAAGTTCACCTTCTCTATGCAACCTTCTGTAACTACTCAAGATCACAGTGATCCTTCCTTAATTATAAGCAATACATTTTTATTATATGCACCAAATATTAGGCAATTAATACAAGAGCCAACAATAATACAAAGGATGTCATATGATGATATAGAGTGTATACCAAAAATGTTAAGGCAGTCTTAAGCTTTAATAACTTCAGAAGTGTAAATACTACAAACTTATAGAAAACAATTGAAAGGTAAATTATTTAAATTTTAAAACATAGATATGTTTCTTATTACGATCCAACATAATCACTGACTTGTGCTGCAGATCACTTCACTAAATTTTTAGAATTTTGAACAGTTGGAGTTCAGTGATCGAAAGCTTATGTTTGTAACCTTAGTTCCAAGATAATCCAAATAATGAGGTTTTTATTAATACAAAACAATTTTAATATGATTCCTCAAGAAAATATCTAAAGGAGATATATAGATCACGGTAGCCAAAGAAAAGGAATTCTTCTACCAATCCATCAAAGTGAGAAAGTGTCATGCAGACAATCAAATTAAAATTTAAAATGTACTCTTCAAAAACAAAACTAAATATGTATATATGGATGCATGTGTATATGTAAATATATATGCATATATATTGAATGATGTTCATATAGCATTTATAGTTCTGAAGTTATTTCATCTCAAAGCTGTACTATTACTTTTGGGATACCCCATATGATCATTGTTTACTTTTTCAATGACTATATCAGTCCCATAAGCTATTTTCTAATCCAAACTTCTTATCTACATTGAGAGCACAACTATCTTCCCAGTCATTCAGGTAACATCAAAATCATACTGGATTTTTATGCCTCCATTTCTTCTTCATATATAATCAGTTGCTAAGTTTTACCAATTCTATATATATATATAGACATTGCTCATATAAATTTCCCACGTATATATCCACACATTACCCTCCCATCTTCACTAATCTAAAAGCATACAAATTGTTCTCCTTTCCTCCAGGTTCTTCCCATTTCTTTCAGGTCTTAACAAAGATAAGGAGATACATTTACATGACTGTTGTCTGTTGTTTAAAACAATTTAAAGTCTAACCAGGAAAACATTGTACACAGTAACAGCAACATAGTAATATATTCAACTGTGAATGGCAGCTCTTCTTAGCAGTACAATGATCCAAGACAATTCGAAAGGATACATTTTGACAAATGCTATCCACCCCCAGAGAAAGAACTGATGGAGTCTGAATTCAGATTGAAGCATACTTTATATGTTTGTGTTTTTTTCTTTGGATCTGTTTCTTCTTTTACAATGACTAATATGAAAATATGCTTTATATGAGTGCACATATACAAGCTATATCAAATTGCTTACTATCACAGGGAGGAAAGAGTTGAGGGAGGGGGAAAAATTTGGATGAATATTAAATGAATATTAAAATTTCTCTTTACATGTAATTGGCAAAAAAAATCTATTTAAAAACTTTAAAATTTGCAAAATAATTTGCATATCTTATCTCATTTGAATGGCACAATAAACAAGGGAAGTGAACCAGAGTTAATACCATCCACATTTTATAGACAAGGAAATAGGTTCAAAGACAATGGATAATTTCCTTTTGTCAGAGGCAAGATTTGAACTATCTTCTTGACTCCAGTTCCAGCACCCCATTGTTCTAGACTGCTTCTCAAGTGACCATATGACATCTTTGCTCAAACACACTTCAATGAATTCTTCTCTATAGGTAAAATTCAAACCCCTTAGCTTAGTCTTTAAGAGTTTCCCAATCTGGTTCTAGCTTTCTTTTCTTTATTTTTTTACACTCATGATACATACATATATATGTGCATATACACATAGATATACATATATATACATATGTGTATACACAAATATTTGTACATATATATCCGTATGCGTGTATATATATGTATACACATATATTACTACAACTTCTCAATGATTTCTCCATTTTCACTCCCTTAGAACCCACTCTTTTAACATATAAATACAATCAAGCCAAATAAATCACTATATTTGCCACATCTGAAAATGTATGACTCACAGTCTTTCTTTATAAACTTATTTCACATTACTTGTCACACTCTTGATTATAGACAAAGGGAACTAGTACATACTTCTCAAACTTGATATCCCATTTCCAGTTTCTATTCATTTGCACTAGCCATCAGGATTTACTCTTGAATGACCCCTGCCTCTTAAAATCTTTACCTCTTTTCAAGACTCACTTCAGGTGCCATCTATTCCCTCACCCCCACCCCTGATCCCTCCAGTTGTCAATGATGCCTCGCTTTTCAAACAACTTTGTATTTACTTAACTATGTACATGTTGTATACCTTAGTATACAACCTGGGGTATATGGTCCTTGACCTTAAGGTCAGGGATTGTTTTACTTTTATTTTTCTCTCACTGGTGCCTTGCATGTAGTAGGTGGTTTGTAAATGTTTGTTGAATTAAATATTCAACAACACATTTATCTCTCCTACTGGTTATTTATTTTCAAAGCAGTAGAAAGAGCATGAGACTTAAAAGTCAGAGGATTTGGATTTAAGTTCTTTTGCTGTTGGCGTTATCTTTTTAAACTCCAGTTTCCTCATCTATTAAGTGGTAACAGTAATGCTTTTCTTACCAAATTCACCCAGTTTTTCTGAGCAAAGATCTTTAAGAATTGAACATAAATTTTTTAACGGCAGTGAACATTTTGTTTTATCTTCATATCTGCAAAATCTAACAGTGCTTGATAAATAGTAGGTACTTAACAAATTCTAGTTGATAGATTGATTTTGTAGTACTTCCTTTGGGTTACTGCTCCAATTTGTATTCAAGTATAGGTGGAAATAACTAATTAATCTTCTACAGTAACCTTACAGGTGACTACTCCCACTACTATAATTCAAATGCTTCCAATGGCATGCTTTCCTTTAACAACCAAGCAGTAAGCTCAATCATTTCTTAACAAATGCATCTACTCAAATGGTATAGCTAAAATATTAACTACAATACGTCCTCCCACTAGTCGGGAGACACTCACCTCTAGATGCACATGTCTTTTATGGGAAGAATAGACTCAAAGGCAAACCACATGCTGTGACTCTGCTGGGATGGTTGCTCAGCTGAATTCCAAGAGTATGTTCCTTTTCATACCTGTTTCTCTTCTCAGTTATCAGTGTTCCCATTCCTCAAAACAACTTCCTCCTGAGAGTCCCTGACTCTGGGTATCTATGTGTGTCTGGTACATGTGTGTCTTTGCTCTCTTTTAGACACAGTATCCTCTATGGTCCAGTAGGCCCCCTTCAAATCTACATGTCCAAAAAGGGAATAGGGAGAGAAAAGAAGAAAAATCCCTCCTCCCCCTGCAGGGACCTCCTCTATAGGCAGCTCTCAGTTTACAATCTCACCCCACAAACATACCCCTTTTTTTGTTTGTTTATTCATCCAATCCTGTTATTTCCTTCTGGACTCAATTAGAGAGGCGTTTGCATCTCATAAAGGGACCATAAGCTATTACATCTCATCTTATGATACTACATTCTATTCAAAGATAAAATATAATAATAATAATGATAATTGGCTGTTGAGGTAGGAAATATCATATTTTACATTTTACAATTACATAAATATGAGATAATCTTTTTAAAGTGCTTAGCACAGTGCCTGAAACATTGTAGAGACTTAGAGGCTTCTTCCCTACCCCCCTCACCCTATTCTAATCTAGGGCAGAAACTATATGAAAGCATATGATTTTTGACTTGGAAAACACCTTAGAGGTGATATAGTCCTATTCCTTTATCTTGACCAATTCACTGAACACTTATTAAAGCACCTATTTTGTCCAGGACCCTGTACTGCATTGCAAGTGGACATGGAATTTGTGTGAAGTAAATATTTACTTCACTAGACTCTATTGCTCAGTTTGTTAGTGGACTGGATGCTATTTGCAAGGCCTCACTAGAGCTATAGGGTTATTGAGTTTGGTTGAGCCTAGTGAAAAGAGCCCTGAATTTGGAGGCTGAAGACTTAAGTCAATCATAGCTGCTATACACTCTAGTTGTAATATCATGTCTACTACTTGGGTAACCTTGAAGAAGTTACAACCTCTCTGGGCCTCAGTTTCCTCAATCTATAAAATGGAGATAAAGGTTATTTATTATTGTCAAAGGACTCTATAAATGTGATTTAATGTTGTTCTTATTACTATGAAAGAGGAGAAAAGAACACAGTGGGTGGGCCTCAGAAGGCTTAAAGAAGAACTAACCATTTCAGTGCATATCAAAAGCAAACCAAACCCCCAGGCCTTGTTCAGATTTGCTGATCACTAGGTTTCATGTAGTACCTTTTCTCAGGATTAAATGGAATGAATTTAAAACTACTAAACAAACATGGGCACACAAACACACACACACACATCATTGGAAACCCTTCATCTCCCATCAATCATTTCTAACCTGTATCTTATACAACGTGACAATTCGAGATAGGCGGAGAGATCCTAGAATTTGGGTAACAAAGATGGAGGGGGAGAGAGGAAAAAAAAAATAAAAGAGCAGAGTGAAAGATGTGCCAAAAAGGAAATTAGATGCTAAAAGGAAAACATCAATGAAAGAAATAAATAGCCCTATCGTAGAGTTCTTTGGGACTTAGGAGGGGAAAAGGGGAGAAGGAAAGATGTCATAGGGTGAGGAAGGAAATGAAAGGAGAGTAGTAGGGTAGTATGAGTAAGAGGATTTCTCCAGTGTATTTTTCCTTGGATTTTATAATGGTCCCTCCTCTCAGTCTACCCATCTCACACTGAATTTAGTAGGTTGTACTATTGCACACACCTCATTCTCACCATGGATATCTAGTGACCTGGTAGCTGATTAGGAATATCTCAACTCCTCAGGTCAGGCTAGAGTACTCTTTTTTTGTGGACATGACAGTTGTTCTTGAGGGAATGCATCTGATGAGCCCAAAGAAAGCTTGTTTTTATGTACTTTCTATACACAAGGAGGACTTTATTAACTAAATTGAGATTGGAAGGCAGAAAATGAGTTTTAATTCTCACCTTCAGTGAAGTAACTAAGAGGCAGTATTGTATATTGGAAAGAGAGGTAGTTTGGGCTCACTTTACTCCTCTATAAAATGAGAGTATCAGACTCAGTGATCTCTAAGCTTCTACCCAAATGTACAGCTGGTTCCTTAGAGTTAAAGAGAAGATGTCATCCTGATGCCTCAACCCCTTCCTTGTCTCATTTAGGATTATGATATTACATTGCAGAAGAGTGACTCAGTTAGTCAATAAGCATCTAGCTGCCTTGGCTAGAGCTATAGGAGAGATACACTGATGTTCCCATGACTGACTCAGGTTTTGAGAAGAGGTTTAAATGTCTGCTCCACTGTCTGAGTGGGCCTGAGTTAGAGCTCAGGCTGTGACTGTCCCATTAGATTATGAGTTCCTTGAGGCCATGGGCTCTCCTTTGTCTCTGTGTTTCTTAACATTAAACACAGTACCTGGCACATATTAATAAATACTTGGAACCTGACCTACACCAGTCATGGAACTGAGGGCTTGGAGAATCAAAGAAATTTTAAGGATGTATAAGTTATTTCAACCTTGTAAAATTGTAATACTACATTTATGGATGAAAAGGAAATTGAGGGAGTAGAAACTGGAGCCATTTCAATTTTCCTTCTATAGTTCTTGTTTGGAAACCTAACTCAAGGTACCAACTATCCTCTTTGCCTACTCTGGCTACTCTCCCAGAATGACAAATTCTTATAATGGATCCAGAAAGGGAATTTCAGATCTAGGTCAGTTTAATTTCTCAATACTAGCTGTTATTATAGGAAATACCCTGATACAACAGCCATATTATTGAGGGAAAAATTTTCCAAAATAATTATGTACATAAGTATATCATAGATAATCAACTAAGCTCTTCTTAGTGTAAAAATTCCCTTTTCAAACTCCTTTTGTTGGGAAGTTTCAGACAAAACTGGTCAAGGTGTTGTTCAGTCTTTCACAGGTTACCATTGATAAAGGAACCTTCAAAGTACAAAAGTTCCAAGGGAATAAGGGATCTCAAGTGTGAAGGAAAAGGGCATATCAAAACTTTTCTATTCCAAAGGACAGGCAGGTTTTCATTGAGAAGAAGAAGAAAAAGAAGAAGAGGAGGAGGAGGAGGAGCAGGAGGAGGAGGAGGAGGAGGAGGAGGAAGAGGAAGAAGAAGAAACTATTATAAGAATTATATTTGGAAATAACTTTTGTTAATTCATTAGGTAACACTCAAAGTGAATTTATCTGGTTTTACTATGTTTTAAGATCAATTTGTCTTTCAAATCACTAGAGATTCCATGTTAACTAAAAACTGATGAGTCAAAGAAGTAAGCCTGAGGGGTTTTTGTTCTGTTTTGTTTTTTCTTCTCTCAGAGTCAGTCAACAAGAATTTACTAAGTGAATATACTCTGTGCCAAACATTGTGCTAACCTCTAGGAACAAAAAGAGAAAAAGGAAGGAAGGAAGGAAGGAAGGAAGGAAGGAAGGAAGGAAGGAAGAAAGGAAGGAGGGAGGGAGGGAAAGAGGGAAGAGGGGAGGAAAGAAAAAGAAAGTCTTTACTCTCAAAGAACTCACATCTAATGGGGGAAGACAACATGAAAACAACTACGTGCAAAGATGATATACAAAGGATAAATTTAGGATAATCTCAGACAGACATTAAGATTAATGAAAATTTATAGAAGGTGAGATTTTAGCTTAAATTTGAAGAAAGCCAGGGAAGCCAGAAGGTAAAGATGAGAAGGGAGAAAGTTCTAGCATGGTAGACAGCTGGGGAAAATACTTGGAATTGAGAAAAAGATTGTTAAATGAGAGGAACAGCAAGGAGGTCAGTGTCACTGGATTACAGAGTATTTGGAGGAAGTAAGTTGTAAGAATATTGGAAAGGTTTGAAAGGCCCAGATTATAAAGAATGTTAAAATCCAGATGGGGTAAATAATAATAACAATAATAAATAGAATTTATATAGTTCTTCAAATTTTACAAATTAGTTTACAAATATTACTTCATTTTTATCATTATAACAACCCCTAGAGTACCCCTAGGTGCTGTTATTATTCCCATTTTGGAGTTGAGGAAACTGATGCAGACAAAGCTTAATTAAATGATTTGACAGCATGTATTGCCAAGGCAATATTCATAGCACCAATGGCAACTATGAATATGCCAGCATAGTTCTGAATTGAAAATATAACAGACTCTCCAAAAAGAAGACAGAACCAAAACATTTATTCAGACATCAGAAAGCCAAATCCCAACACCATAAAGTCAGATCCCAACACGAGAAAACTGAATCCATCATAGCAAAAAAGAAGTTAATATACCTTATCACTGCAGGAAGCAACACCATCCCAAAGCCTTCCCACAAACAAACACTCACAATCCTAGCTATCTGCTTGCCTGTGCCCTGCCTGCTCTAACTTACTATACCACCAATTAAGCAAACTCCTCCCTCCACAGGCTCCAGGTGATTACATTTGACCTATTAAGGCACAGGGAAGATCTTCAAATTTCCATTACCATTACATAGAATTACCCAGCTATTAAGTGTCTGAGGTACAATTTAAACTCAGGATTCCTGTGTTGAGGCCCAGCACTCTGTATACTACATCACTTAGCTGCCATTTTATATTTGGTCCTGGAGGTACTAGGGAGCCATTGGAGTTTATTGAATGAGGAGGTGACATGACCACATCTGCATTTTAGTAAAATCAATTTGGCTAAAGTGGGGTGAGATTTGAGGTAGGGACACCAAATGCTATACTACTGAAATAACCCAGATAGGTGTGAGGTGATAAATATCTCGCCCAGTGCAGTGTCAACATTATAGGAGATAAGGGAGTGTATATGTGAGGTTTTAGGAAGGATTTGATAATGGAAAGGCTATGGGAGACAAGACAGAGTGAAGAGTCAAGCTAGGTTGCAAGCCTGGATGATTGGGAGGATGGTGATACCCTCAATAGTAATTGGGTAATTAGGATGACAGGAGGGTTCAGGGAAAAAGATCATGAGTTCAGTTCTGGACACATTGCCTTTAAGATTACATCTGGGCAGCCAAGTTAAAATATCAAACAGTTGGAGACACAAACTCAGGGATCAAGTCACTAGTCACTCTCTTTCAGTTGAATTCAAAGTACTGACTTTGTTTAGGAAAAGAACTAAACTACAAAGCCCTGAAGCTAAAAATATCAAACTGAAAGATACCACATCATAAAATCAAAATTAAAATCACTGTCTCTTAAGGAATATAGGATAAAGTTGCTCTAGAAATTCAATAAAGAGAACTAATTAGCCTATTAGTTGTGTTGGTGCCTATAGCAAGTTTACCAAAAAAAAAAAAGATGTACTTGTACTCAAATGAATTTTTTAAGACAAATTCATTTTGGACGTGGCAGAAAGATGACAGTGAGACAAAAATCTTCCATCAGGATAGAGCACTTTCCAATGGCTTTATAACACAGGACACTTCAAGGTCACCTCAATTTTGGAAGGCAAGGGAGAAGAAGACTTGGCCAACTGGAGAGGAGCTTATGCAATAGTCTCTCATTTTAAATATTCTTATTGAATAGATCCTAAACTAAATTATAGAGGCAGCTATGAGGTTCAGTGCATAGTGCACTGGGCCTGGAGACAGGAAGACCTGAGTTCAAATCTAGCCTCAGACACTTTCGAGTTGTGTGAAGTTGCCCAAATCACAACCTCTGTTTGGCTGAATCTACTAGAGAAGGAAATGGCAAACCACTCCAGTACCTTTGTCAAGAAAACCCCATACAGGGTCATAAAGAGTTGGACACAGCTGAACAAGAAAGTTGTAACTATATTTCTTAAGGTGTGTCTTCTATTAGTTGCCTTCTAAATTTCTGTATCCAGGCTACAGGAGTATCTCTGCCTCCTGCACTCCTTGGGTCCAAGAAATTCTCAAGTCATCCTAGCATAAATACAGCTCTGATAATAAATATCATTCTGCCCTCCTCCTCCTCCTCCTCCTCCTTCTCCTTCTTCTTCTCCTTCTCTCTCTCTCTCTCT
>CM053585.1:124089990-124115374 GCA_028646515.1 Pseudochirops corinnae | reverse complement strand
AGTCCTGTACTCAAGTCAGAAGGCCCAGGTTCTAGCCATGACTTGGTTAATCACTAAGTCACTTTAATCAAGTTATTTCACCTCTCTGACCACAGGTTCCTCATCCATAAAATAAGAAGGGCTATATGAGATGACCTCTAAGTTCCTTTGCACCCCAGTATTCTATGATTCTATTTTTTTTTTGCTTCTAGTCTTTTCATAACTACACAGCAAAGCTAGGTAATAAGTGTTTAGTTGAAGTACTTTGTTGTTATTGTTGTTTGATCTTTCAATTGTGTCTTATCCTTCCTGATCTCATTTGGGGTTTTCTTGGCAAAGATACTGCATTAGTTTGCCCTTTCCTTCTCCAAGTCATTTTTACAGATGAGGAAACTAAGGCAAACAGGGTTAAGTGACTTGCCCAGGGTCACACAACTAGCAAGTGTCTTAGTTCAGATTTGAACTCAGGTTCTCCTGACTCCAGGGCAGTCACTCTATCCATTGCACAACCTAGCTGAGTTTTGAGCAAATTGTTTGAAGTTGAATGATATTGCTGCTCCCTGCCACCCAATACACCCCTAGAAATTAATGTAAGTGACAACATTTGGCAAAAAAGCCATATGCTAACAGAGTAAATGATCATGATAATAATCTGTTTACTCCTCTCAACTGGCAGTGACTTTTCCCACTTTGATGGGGAGGAGAACTCCCTCCAAACAGAGCAGTACCAGTGTTAGGAACCAGAGTACCCCCAAGGCTTATTCATCTGTGTGTGGAAAAAGGATGGATGGAATTGCACAGCAGCTGCAGGATGGGACAGGATGGGAATATTCCTTTTCTGTATTTCTTATAGTTGTACCTCATGATGCTACAACAGGCTCCCAATGTCCAGCCTGGTAATGGAGCTCTGGGGTCACTTACACATACACCCACACAGTCACAAAGGATGGTGAATAATAGCCCAGAAGAAAGGAGTCAGGGAGGAGGATAAATGTGAAAGCAGTTGAATGGGAATATAGCAATATTCTCCATTGTGTGAACAGTGAGTCTAAGCAGAAGCTGGTGACTCTAAATGAGTGTTGTGAATAAGAGTCCAAAGCAGGTGCTTGGAGAGCAGCTGTCACATAAATGCTGATATTTAAAGCCACTGTGTTTACCGTACAATTATATTTACCTTTAATGTCTTTGGGGCATTATTAATTTGCTTCTTTATTGCCCAGTTTAACATTTTATTTTACATAACGAGGAGTTTATTCCTCTGTGTGTCTCTAATTACCAGACTGCCATAAACTATCTCAGGATAGTGGAGTATCAAGTAACTAAACAGTGACAGGCCATGAAGCTTTACCCAGACAGATCATATACTTAGGTTAATGGGGAGAAAAATAAGTAGTCTGTTTTCGTGATTACTCAATTAGATCATTCGTTATAGACAATATCTTGTGTATTCCAACTTAAGCTTCCTAGTTTTTAAAGTTTTTGTTTGGGTTTGGTTTGATTTAGTTTTGGTTTTTTCCTTCTACTTTAGGGGAGACAGAAGTTAGTAGGATACAGAGGAAGAAATTGAGGAAAAGATAGTGGAAATATAAATTTGGTAGAGGGAGGGGGCTCCCAGCAAGGAGCTAAAAGATGTGGAAGAACAAAGAGTTTGAATATGTTCCTTTGAATACCTATTTATGAGTTCTGAAACTAGGGAAATGATTCTCATTAGCAATCATAATGTCTTAATGCTCTGACCATTTCAATGTTGTCTTTCAGTTGTTTTTAACAGTAAAAGCAAGGATTAGTTTTTCCCCCCCTAAATTGGTGTTCTTATGCTAAAAGCATGTCAAGCTGCCTGGAAGCCAAAGATTGCTAGCAGAACTGTTTACATGCCCCAGATATTCCTAGAGACATAAAGATTAAGGAAACTTTATTTCGATTCCAACTTGGAGGAAAACCATCAGTTAGTCATAATAATTAGGATCTGGTAAAGGAAGTGCTCTACTATACCTAGGTATTTGTATTTCTTTAAATCTTTCTCTAATATGTTTTAGTTTTATAAATATCTTCATTATCCTCCTCTCAATAAAGAGTTGGTGGACTATGGGTAGAGAGAATTACATATGCCATCAATCTTGATAGCTCTTGTCATTGTTTTTTCCTTGGTTCTGGGGGAAAGGGGTTAGTAACTGAAAGGTGATTATGGCATTAAAAACAGAAAAGCATCAATAAAACATTTAAATGTGATATTATTTAACATTTATGTTAGCTATTTTAATAAAAATATTGTTCTTTGATTTTTTCAGGGGAAAAGCATGCTATTCTATGTCTCTCACATAGAGATCTTAACTTTTGTGAACATGAAGCTATAGTTAAGACACCACTCTCCATCTAGTGATAGTTTACTCATATTCCTATCCTCATGAGTACTAGCTTTACAAACAAATGCCTAACATACTACCTGAGAGTGAATTAAACAATATAGGTTCACAAAACAAGATCATTATATTCACCAAGATACATGTCAGTTATAAATCATGGGAATTTAGAGATGTTGAAATAGCTCTTAAGAATTCTTATAATTAGCAAAACCACTTCTAGGGCTGTATCCCAAAGAGATAATGCAAGTGGGAAAAGGGCCCATATGTACAAAAATATTTATAACAATTCTTTTTGTGGTGGCAAAGAATTGGAAATCGAGGGGTTGCCCATCAATTGGGGAATGGCTAAGCAAGTTGTGATATATGAATATAATGGAATACTATTGTGCTATAAGAAATGAGGAGCAGATGGACTTCATAATAACTTGGAGATAATAACTTATATAAGCTGATGCTGAGTGAGGAGAGCAGAACCAGGAGAACATTGTACACAATTACAGACACATCCTATCTGTGATAACTAACTTTAATAGACTGGGATGCAATACTATAAGACAACTCCAAAAGACTCATGATGGAAGGGGCTATCCACATACAGAGAAAGAAGTAAAGAGTCAATGCAGATTGAAGCAAACTACTTACTTTCTTTTACTTTTTGCTCCTTCTTTATCATTCATTCCATTGGTCATAATTCTTCTTTAGAACTTGACTAATGTTTAATGTGAAGATATCTATAGCACCTATATTGGATTACATGCCGCCATGGCTGGGGGAGAAGAGGGGCAAGAGGGAGGGAGAGAAAATTTGAAACTCAAGGCATTTTGGAATTGAATATTGTAAACTAAAAGTAAATAAATAAATATGGTTATTTAATAAAAAAAAAATCCTATGATTACCTTTCTATTTTAGCATGCCAGAGTAGTGCTTAAGCCATTGAGATACTGTGATTTGAAGCCAATCATACCACTGGGGATTACCCCTTTTATCACCAAGAGTAGCATCTCCCTTATATGGAAGGATTTCCTATGATTGAGAAATCCCCTAAAAAGTCTCTATTAAAATACCATCTGAGTTAAGGGTGACGTAGCCAGTTAAGAGGGGAGGAGACATATCCACATGTCAAGTCCCAAGTAAATCCCACCAGTGTAGTCTCCATCATCAGAGAGATTCATCAAGCACCCACATGTAATTGACTGCATAGGGTTCAGGATAAAACAAGTTAAATAGATTCAGTGCCTTCTCTATAGGAGGTAATACATAGGCTAATCCAAGGCAGGATTTTCTACCCAGGTTCAAAACTCCATCTGTTTGAACTCCTTGGTTTAGGCAAGTAAAAGCTGGAGAATTTATTGGCAGGTTGCCCAAGTCACTAACAGGCCCTCTAGGGTGGGAACACCCTGATTGCTCCTAAATCCATTAGGAATATGTTGAGATTTCTCATAGACAAATAACCAAAAAAAATTCAATCTAAGACTATAGAAAGAGTTTGAAATCCTGTAGGAGTTGTGGGCATCTACTTCACATTTTCTCTTAAACAGGTTGGACCTGTTTCAAAGAATGAGAGAAATATTCTTATATTTCAGGTATAATTTCCTTTAAATATTGAATACCAGTTACAAAGAATCTTTATGAGACTACAATCCCAGAAAGAAATATTCTAATAGAAATGGGATTATTCTGTTTGTTTGTTTACTTTTTCTCAGAACAACAGTTTTTTCACATATTCTGAAAAGAAACAGCACAATTGCTAGAAGTCAAAGAAGGTTCCTACTCCAAACATTTCCCCCCTGAAATTTTGCAATACTTGATACTGGGAAGACAGTTATCATTGTGCAACCAAAGAAGTTGTGATCATATTTTCTGAACACATATTTGAAGGTGAATTTGAAGATTTTTCCAGTGGAAATATGTGTCAATGTCTTAGCTGCTATTCTTGGCCTCCTGAGGGCAAGGATAATTTTGTTTTGAAGTTTGCATCCCCAACATGTAGCATGATTCCTGGTACATGGTAGGTGCTTAATAAATATCTAACCACTAATACTGACATGCGTTGTCTAACAAGTGCTTTCCTCACTAAAACCCTATGAGGTAAGTAATGCAGTTTTATTACCTCTATTTTACAGATGAAGACAATCAGATTCTTCATTTTGGGGAATTCTTATGGTATGTTCTCATTGGCACATCCCTTGCATCTTCCTTCTTTTCATCTATAGGCAGATTTTCCTTAGGAATAAATACAATTAGTGTGCACTTGCCATCAAGAAAATTTGCCATTGTATAATAATGAGTAGAGTTAAGCAGGTATGGCAGCCAGGGAAGGTAGCTTCCCTGATTGAGTTACAGAGCACAGTTGGGTGAGGGCCATGATTAAGGGGATCCACCTGCCAAAGAAGTTGACTAAGCACAGCTTTAATGGACTTGGGGGTGGCGGGCAGGGAGAAGCGGTTCTACAGATGCACTGCTATAAAACAGAGAGAGATAAAAGCATTTAAGAACAATAAGGCAGCCAACATTTTTTTTTTTTTAGTAAATGATCCCACTTTTACAAAAAGAAATGTCTGTTAGTCCTTGTCTTTCATATATTATACTCTGTTTGGTTAAGCTATACAAACATCAGTACTGTGATGTAGGGAAGACTTTTTATGTTGTACATAAATGTCTTTAATCTTTTGAGCGAAGAATTTATTGGTGGATTCTTCCTTGCTGTATTAAGTAAAACCCTTAAATGGTTTTTACAAATGAAAAGAAATAGCAGGGTGGAGGGAAAACCCATTTAGGATCAAGCCAGGAAACTAAACAAAAAATATTGACCTGCTTTTCCAGGAATAAGAATGTGATGACAGTGGATGGAAGTCCAGTTGACTTCGAACCAGATGACCTCTGACTCTAGGATTAGCGTATCTGAGCCTAACTATGGTAAAGAGCTTGCTTCTGAGTTAAATTGTATGAGCAAAAGAAGCTTCTCCCTTTGGCCCCCAGCTAGTCACACATAGTGCCTTGTGCTCAGATTTGGGGCCTGCCCATTACTTTTCAACCTTCTTGTTCATTTACTTTCATTTGGTAACTAATTGAAGACTATACTACTCTGTTGCTTTCCCCCTCCCCATCACCCCATGTTTTTTCTGGTTAAATAGGATTACACGAACTCTTTCACCTGACTGAATTTTCCATTCTTGGTTGCTGAGGATTAACAAAATATTCTTAATAAATAAGATGGGGAGACAGGGGTAGAATATTATAAGAGAAAGAAACTGCTGAACAGATATCATTGCAGCTCCTTCTACTCTACCAACCACTTACTTTTCAGGAATTCTCTAGGGAGAAGGTGCAGTGTTATGATACTAAAAATGTAAGAAGCCTCAATGACTATTTCAGTGGAACAAATTATTCAGTTCTAAGTGAATTTTATTTTTTAAAAATAATGTTTTGTGAGAAGTAGAAATAGATAATAATCAGAAAAGGATTATTCATTTCAACATATATTTTGTGGCTAAATGTCACTCATCAATCAGCAAGTATTTATTAAGAACCTATTTCTTGCTTAATGTTGTCATGCTTGTGGAAGTCGCAGAAGCATATGACCCAACTTATCAATTTCTTAACAATTGGACACATGCATTAACATTCTATTTACATTTTTCAGCAAAGTTAACAATCAACGAAGTATTTATTAAGTGCTTACTATGTGTCAGTGTCTGTGTTATTACTGAAGGTGCTAGAGAAACAAAGAATAAAACAATCCTTACTCTCAAGGGGCTTATGCTCTAACAAATACTAGCCATTTGTTTCAAAGAAAATGTTTCATTATGTAAATCACCAGTTCACATTGAAAGGTGAATTCACCTTATAAAACAATACAGACTGGTTAGACATACAGTCTCCACTTTGCTATTGTTTTTGTTTGTCCTTTATTCTTAAAGAGGATAAATGACATGGAAGTGATGTCTTGACTTGCACATGAATTGGATTTAAGTGAAGCAGAGCTGCTCAAAATCATCAGCCTCATTCTCTCCTCCAAAGTCGTCAGAGTTCAATGGCAAGACAAAAGCCACGAAGATGGGCTATGGCACAGTGCCTCACACTTAATCAATATAACTCCCTATTTTCTTTCGAATTCCATTCAATATTGTTCACCTTCACACATTCTCTACTCAAATAAAACTAGCCTGATATCTGTTCTCCCTACACATGGTGACATGGATTATCTCTATGCATTTACATAGTTGGCGTCCTATTTCTAGAATGTACTTCCTCTTCATTTCTGCTTTACGAAATCTCCAGTTTCAATCAAGACAGAACTCAGCTGCCAGATTATGAGAGCTTTCCTGATCTTATTAGTTGTCAATGTTCTTTCTCTTTTTAAATTATTTTGTATCAGTTGATAAGTACTTCCCATTAGAAGGTAAGCTTCTTAAGAGAGACAGGGAGAGGGGGGAAGAGAGAGAGAGAGAAAGAGAGAGAGAGAGAGACTGACTCATGTTTCATTTTGATTTTGTATCCCCAATGCCTAACAAAGTGATTTGCATATAATAAGAACTTAATAAATATTTGTCTAATTTAATTCATTAATTAATTTGTGCCACTACCTTCATTGGGATTGGGGAAACTTCAGAAGTAGCAGGGAAGGACTCATGAATAGCCACTGGAATGGTTGATAGATTCACAGGTACATCCCCTGACAGAAAACGAATTTTCCTAACTTCTTGTTTTTATCCTTATCTGACCAGCTCATACTTGGTGATTCAAAATTACCTGAGGTCTGTTAATCCAAGATTGATGCATTTATAATAGGTTCCAACTTCCTTCATCTATTTCAGTATAAACCTGCATAGCCCTTAACTGCTGAGGGCCAACTAGTCATTTTATGTCTGGAGATAGTTGACTTACTGGGAGCAGTTACAAAGATGTTTTCAAGACCAAGACCAAGCTCAAAGATTTCCTCTCTAATCTATACCATGCCCTCACATCTAGGAACTTCAAAATGCATGTGGATGTCCCCTCAAATACTGTCCTCTTAGTTAATCAAACTCCATAACTCCTATGTCCTTCATCTGTAGTAATTCCCTTAACCATAAATTTCCATGACCTAGAACTCTGAAATTTCACTCTCTGAACACAACTTCTTATCCTTCAACCTCTCCCTCCATCCTAAACTTATTTATCATCCTCACTGATATACAATTTCTCCAGCAATCCTTGTTTTCCTAGTCTTTCAACACTGCTCTGGCCTTACTTCTCTCCTGTCACAATCTTGACCCTGATGTTGAAAACTCAACCATAAATAAACACGTATCCTTGAATACTTTTCCCTCTTGTCCAGCCATGTTTTGCTAATCTCCAAACTTTTGCTAGTTCCACTGTCCCTTTTCTCTATTTCTACTCACGTGCTGTTGAACAGTCCTGGAGAAAGTCATATAACCACATCAAATGAGCTCAGTACAAATTTTTTTTTATTATCTTCTCTCACCTGGACCATAACTGTTGCATGACATTTCTTTTAATCTTCCCGGATTCCTTTGGTTTTTACATTCCACTGTCATTATTCCAACCCTTTCCTGGTTACCTCAAGCCTCCTATATGACTTTCTCCTCTCTCCCAAAGGATCTCACCTGCTACTTCATTGAAAAAGTTTATCATGAGTTCTTTATTCTCCCAGTTCTATATTTCAAAATCCCTTTTCCTCATTCTCCATTGTTTCTCATTACATCTAGCTTCCATTAAAGAGATGGCCTTTCTCCTTGTTAAGGTTCACAACTCCATTGTTCTCTTATTCACATTCCCACCTGTCTCCTCAAAGAACTTGCCTTCATGTTCATTCCCTCTATCTTACTTTCAATCTTTTCTTATCCCCTGGACTTCTTACTTCCCACAAACATACCCTGTTTTCCCCACACCTTAAAACCTTTCACTTGACCCAGTCATTTCCTCAATTTATCATCTTGTATCCCTCCTGCCTTTCATAGATAAATTAGAAATGGTCAGATGCAAAGGTTGCCTATATTTCCTTATATCCTAGTCTCTTCAATAGGGGGAATCACCACCACCATTCAAGTGAAGTCACCTAGCAATCTAAGACTGCTAAATGATCTTTGAACTGCCATATCTTATGGACTTCTTTATTTTTCCCCAGCCCTCATTGCACTTGACTTCTCTGTAGCTTTGGACACTTTCCATAGCTCTCTGCTCCGAGACATTCTTCAGCTGGCTTCTGTGACCATGTTCTCTGTTACTTCTGCCTCTAGTCTACTTTGCAGAATAAATGCTGGTATGCCACAACAAGGGTCTTGGACCTTTTTCTTTTTCCCTTCTGCTTCCTATCAGTTTGTATTCATTAAATTATCATCTCTATTCACATAACTACTAAATCTACATTTAATCTTAGTATCTTTCCTTATGCCCAGTCTAACATTATATAGTAAATGTTGGGCATCTTAGTTCTGATGTCCCATAGATGTCTCAAACAGTATATCCAAAACAGAATGCATTATATTCCCACTCCCCATGGTGGAAAAAAAAATCTTTCTCCAAACTTTCCTTTTTCTGTTGAGATCATCACCTTCTATTCACACTGTACTTCAGTTTAATTATCTATAAAATATTTGTAAAAATATCTGTAGTATGTTACTATATGGTTAATTATTTTCTATTTATCTTGTATATAACTTACTTAGAACATATGTGTTTGCATTTCCTCATTAGATTCTATGCTCTTTGAGGGAAGGTAGTTTTTTATGCCTCTTTTTGTCTCCCCAGCACTTAATAGAGAGCCAAGAATATAGTACAATCTTAATAAATGTTTATTGATTGATTATGTTAATTACTTTTATATCTTAATAATACCTAAGCAGATATATTGATGCAAAGTTCCTCCAATTTATAACTTACTATTTATGCAAAAACTTTTCAATTTCTTGTAATTGGAATTATCTACCTTATCTTTTTGTAAGTGACTCTGTTCCTTTTTTGGTTAATAACTTTACCTATGAAATGTTCTTGATCTCATTCTCCTTTATTTTTGAATGGTATAGACTTTTGCCAGTATTTACCCTTATGATGCATAAAACTGTGAGTGTGGGAATTTTCAGGGCAAAGCTGAATACTGAATGTTAGATTGGGTCAAAGAGGGTTATTTCTGGCATATTCAATGGGAATATGCTTCTGAACAAAAAGGTCCAGTTTCATTCAGGAGTTGGTTCAATGCTTAACTTTGCTTCTGTCATAATGCAGCCATATAAATGTATGCTAGGTACATCTCTCATCTTAGCTCATGCCATTAAAAAATCTCTAAAGGCACAGAAAAAAAGTAAAAAGAGAAATGGGATTTTCATGCTCCTGGTCTGTCAAAAATATTTCCCTCCCTAAATGAACTATTAAGGAAATTTAAGGGGAAAAGCTTTACCTTCTACAAATAAGACCAAGACTACCAGCCACAACCTCATCTGAAATTCCACACACAGCCTGACACTCACAAATTCGCAATTCAAAATTAATTGGTTTTTAGGCCATGCATTTCGGTCAGAATCATCCAGACACTCCATTTCATGTGGTGAAAAGAAATTAAGTCAATTTTCTACTTGCTGGACTCTCGACTCTCATCTCGCTGTTTTTCTTTGCCACCCTTTCTGCACGAGGGGAAAGGCAACCTTTAAAGGCATTCTCATTATTTCTCTGAGATGCTATTAAGCACTGTAAACATGTCTTGAATGAGTCCATGTCACAAAGTTTGTAAAGTGTTTATAAAATAAGAGTCAAAGTGAGATTAAATTTTTTTAATAAGAAAAGAAAGAATGAAAAGAGGAAAACATTCATATATTGGGAAAAACAATGGATTTGGTATCAAGAAACATCAGCTTAAAATTCTAACTGCCACTTAATGTCTGTATGACCTTTGTAAGTCACCTATCTGGAACCTCAGTTTACTCATTTGTAAAATGAGGGCACTAAACTACCAAAAATTCTTAACTTGGTGTCTGTTAACTTGCATCTACATGCTAGATAAATAGATAGATAGATAGATAGATAGATAGATAGATAGATAGATAGATAGAAAGAAAGATAGATAGATATTGTGTGTATAGATAGATGGATGGATGTTTGGATAGATAATAGATCCATTCCAATACAATTGATATTCTTTTTAATCTATTGTATGTTATGCATTTTAAAATGTTATCTAACCAGCCTCAGACATTTCACACTTACTAGCTGTGTGACCTTGGGCAAATCACTTAAACCCAATTGCCTTGCCTTCCCCCCTCCAAAAAACTGTTATCTAAGAAGGGCTCCATAGGCTTCACCCAACTGACAAAAAATCAAAGATGTGACACAAAAATGTTTAAGAATCCCTGGACCAGATGTTCTCTAATGTTCATTCTTGCTCTAAAAGCTATGATCTTATGATCAGACTGCCCATCCAATAGATTATGTTAATGAAAACATTTACAAGGCAGCTCTCCTAGACTGCCCAGTATTAATCACACAGCAAGATTAGTTAACTTTTTTTTTAATTCCATAGGGCTATGCTACAATAAAGTGATAAATGCACAACCATTGTTTGTTTCTTGGACAGTTGTTTCTCAAGCTTAGGGGTTTGTACTATCAGAGACTTCATAAAGTATCAAGAGCTGAAAGGTTTTTATCCAGTTCTCTCAGTAAACAAGGAAGGCTAAGGCAAAGAGGGGTTATATTGTCTTGTCCATTGTTATAGAAGTAATAAGTAGCAGAACGAAATTTTGGACCCAGGACCTCTGCCACCAAATCACATTACCTCACACTGCCTTATCCAAAGAGGTGTGATGGAAAATTAGAGTCAGCAGGTAGCAAATAACTATAGGATCATGGCAGTGGGGAACTACAAAAGCAGAGTAAACCAATTCTCTTTATCCCAAGCTCCAAAGTCCCCTGCTATTGTATGGAATGTTGTAGCTATAGTACCCAAAGTGGTGTTTGCTTGTAAAGGTGGACCCTGTGAAATGAATGATAGGGCCATTAGAAGAAGAAAAATGTTGTAAAGAACTCAAAAATAAAATTGTTGACAATGGGAGTTACATGGAATGAAGATGTCAAAAAACATTTATCTAAAATCAATTTCCTGGTCAACTAGATGAGTGGGAATGGTCCTGACCTAGCCTGGTCTTCTGTGAATTCTCTAGTAGATTTATATGGGAGGAAGTGTTCTCTGGGTTTTCCATCTTGTCTTGTTTCTTGGTAAATAGAAGCCTTTTTCCCACTCCAGGATACAGGAAAATGGTAATTGAGTGGGCCAGTCAGGAAATTAACAGGCACTTACTAATTGCTTACTATGTGGCCAGATATATGCTAAGTATTAGAGATACAGAGAAAGGCAAAAATACCTCAAGAAGCATACATTGTGAAGAAGGTAGACAACATGAACTATACGTACCATATATGAGAGTATATAGAAGATAATACAAAAGGGGAAAGGAACTGAAACCTAGAAATACCTCCTACAGAAGGTGGGATTTCAGCTGAGTCTTGAAGGAAGCCAGGAAAATTAAAAGGCCAATGTGAAGGAGGGAAACATTCCAGGCATGAGGGACAGACTGTACAAAGGCAGAGATGGAAGATGGAGTGTCACACTCAAAGAACTGGAAGTAGGTCAGCGTCACTGGCTGTCAGAATACATGAAAGTGAATCCAGTGTAAGAGGACTGGAAAAAGAGGGATAGGCCAGATTATAAAGGCCTTTAAAGTCTAAACAGATAATTTTGTATTCAGTCCTGCAAGCAATAGGTAGTCACCAGAGTTCATTGAGCAGGGTGATGATATAGTCAGTCCTACATACCTAGGGATGCCAGTAGAGAGACACCTAAGGCATGATAAAAACTAATGCTATCTGCATCCAGAGAAAGAATTGATAAATAGAAGTATGTATAGAATAATTTTATACATAAATACCTATTTATGTCTCATGGTAGCCATCTCTAAGGTGGGGGAGAAGAAAAAAAAAGAAATTTATATGATAATTTTGTTGTATATTTGAAAGGAATAGCAAGTTGTGCATAACAGATGTGAAGTTTCATGTGCCATCATCTTTTTTAACTTGTACTATGATGCAGAAATGATTGCTTTATTCCATAAATTAAAAATAAAATTAAAATAAACCTATTACTATAGTCTAGGCAAGAGGTTACAAGACTTTGAAGTAGAGCGGTTACTCCCTTCAAGGCTCAAGAAAAGTGCTATCTCCTTTCAGAAACCTTTCCCAGTGCCCTCAGTTGTTAGTGCCCCTCTCCATCACTGGGTATTTATTTTGCAAATAGTCTATATTAACTTATCTGTGAACATGCTGTTTCTCCTAGTTGAATATAGACTCTGTGAATATTATTATAAATATTATTATAAATATTATTATAATAAAATATAGTATCTATGAATACTTCCTGCTCATAATTACCTTCTTGACCCAAACAAGGAAAATCTGAATGTGTGGGTGTGATCATGACACTCACTGGGAAACCAGATTTCTTTCTTCATAGGGCAAAGACTATCTCACCATTGTATTGGTATCCCCAACAAATAGCACAGAATATGTAGTAGGAGCTTAATAAATGCTAATTGATTGAAGTCCAGCACTTTACTTACAACCCTACAACACTAGGTGCTATACATACAGGATCTAATTTGATCCTTGAAACAAACCTGGGAAGTAAGTAAGGTACTATAGGTGTTGTTATCTACCAGTGATTATTGCACATTAATATTATTGTAGATAACATTAAAGGTATTATTGTATATCAATATTACTAATATATTATTATTTATATAACATACATATTATTAATTTTAATAATAGATTTTTGAATCTGAATTATGATATTATTACAGGTAATAATAATAAGAATAGTTCTTAGCATTTTATGTGTGTTTAATTGACATCTTTGTCGATCTGGTAAAGTCTATGGAATTCTCAGAAAAATATTTTTAAATGCTTAAAGAAAATATAATTATTTTATTATGAGTTCTTTTAAAAAATGATTATATGTTAAAATATAAGCATGTTAAAATACTTGAGTAGTATTATATTTAATTAATAAATTGACATTTAATACAATAATAATTATTTTAATAATTAATATTTCAGACATTAAATATTTTTAAAATAAAAGAAAATTAATGGATTTTCTGAAATCTATCCAGAGGCCACCTGAGGTCCATGGACTCCAAATTAAAAAATTCTATAATAGAAGCTCTATAGGATATAGGCATTATGTAAGAACTCCTATGATTAGAGGTTTTATACATCATTAAACTGTGAGCTTCCTTCAAAACAGGGACTGCTACTTGTCTCTCTTCATATCCTTGGTGTTTAGCACTATGCCTGGTAAATAGATGTTTAATAATTTTTATTGACAAATTAGTTTGTTACAGGTATAATACTATTATTCTAGGGATAGAGGCTGGATCTGTGATATCATTAATATAGAAAACACAGCTCAGCACTTTCTTTAAAATGTATAGAGTTGCCTAGAGCATGAAGAAGTTAAATGACTTGTTCAGGGTCACATAGCCAATATGTGTTGAAGGTATGACTTGAGCTTAAGACTAGCTCTGACCTCAAGACTAGGTCTCTCTCTATTAATTATACCAGCTGTCTCTCACTATAGGCAATAATGCAAGTATTGCTGTATCATACATATTACTGTATTATTACAGGTATGTATTACTATAGATAATAGTATCTGTGAATACTTCCTGCTCATAATTACCTTCTTGACCCAAACAAGGAAAATCTGAATGTGTGGGTGTGATCATGACACTCACTGGGAAACCAGATTTCTTTCTTCATACATAGCACTTGTATATAGATGTTCAAGAGGAAAGATGGAATTAGGAGGAAGATGTATAGTCTCAAAGTAAATACTGTAACCTCCACAGGAAGATTGAATCCTGTTTCTGTCTGTCACTTGATTGTTAGGCATTGAGAATTAATTAGCATGAGATTGATAAAATTATTAAGATTAAGTGCTGCTTTCTGGATCTCTGCAATTTTCAAATAGACTCGGGTCATGATTATCTATCATGGAATTTTAACATAATTAAAACCTTTGTATGTCTGTGCACTTGTGGAAATGAGAAATTCAATGTAAGCTGGTGTGGCTTTTTGAAATTATTATAGGAGTGATGACCCCAGTTTTCATAAATACTAAGTCCTGTCTGCGGTTAACTAAAGGTTTCAGTGTGACCTTGGATCTTTATTATCTCTGAGAACGAATCCTTTATAGACTCCAGATGGAAAGTGTAAAATTAATAACCCCTGGTAGACTAACACCCATATGTTTTTCATCTACTCCAGAGATGCAATTTGTTTATGGTGACATTTATTTAAAGGAAATTATCATATAAATGAAGATACATTGCTGTTTCTGAGAATTTGCAGAAACTAGAGCACTGAAAAGACTAAAGGAAGTATTTAATATAGACATCCAAATTTAGCTACTTACTAGTGTTGAAAGGACTCATAAACTGAAAGTGTGTCTAAATCATGAAAAGAGTTTGTTTTTTTTTAAGATATGCTTTCATTTGTAATGGATGTTTGTATTTTCTTGGGAAAAAAATGAGTTTAGACATCAAAATATCTACCTTAGAATTTAAAATGTGTTTCTTTAATTTCTAAATAATCATAATCCAGCTGTTTTTCAAAGAAGACTTACAGTTTCCATTTCCATTTTAGGCAAAGGGAATTTTCTTAGTGTTTGTCACCATTAGGTTACTTATTCTGGGATAAGACCCAAATCCCAGGTCAAGCCTTGTTGTGTCCACATATTAACTCCTTGTGAAACATGTGAAATCAACCTGTGATAGCCCTGTATTCAGAAGCAGGGTCAGCTTCCATGGTGAGTAATTGAAATTCAGTCTGTTGGTGTCATTTGTTCCATTTCCCATTATCTTTTCCCATTACCAACTAGTTATAAGACTAGGGCACAGGAATCTGTGTGCATCAAGGCTCCTGCCACGAATTTGTCTTGTAACCCTGAGGACAAGTCAGTGGACTTCTGAGCTTAACTTCTTTACCTGTAAATAGGAACTTTGGTCTATCTAACTCAGAGACTGGGATTCCCTCAAAACAGGCTTAGCATTCAGAGAATCTCAAAGCTAGACAGGACCTCGGAAATTGTTTACTCTCTTCATTTTATAGATAAAGAAACTGGGGCCCAGAAAACTGAAGTAAATGGGAGAGACAGGCCTGGACTCCAGTCCTCTGACCTGGGCCTTTTGGGACTCTTCCTCTGTACTGTGTTGCTCCATTTGGCACACAGTAAGTCTTTGAAGAATTATGGGAAAGTTTCAGTGACAGTGCATTCTATTTCAATTTCATTCAACAAGAATTTATTAAGTATTATTAACTACTAGAAATTGGGAATATAAAGACAAAAATGAAAATAGTCTATGCCCTAAATTTACCTTTCAATGTAAGAAACATATTCACAGATAATAAAATTCATATATAGGGATAGAGATCCATGAGATACAGATATAGAGATATAGATATATAGATAGAACATACAGATATGCTCATAGAAATATTTATATACAGATATGGATATAATGGTATTTATTATATGAGTATATATTTAGATATATAACATTTTGTTGTTCAATCATTCAGTAGCGTCTGACTCTGCTTGAACCCTTGTAGTTTTCTTGGCAAAGATTCTAAAACAGTTTGCCATTTTCTTCTCAAATGAGTTCCCATTTTATGGATGAGTAACTGAGGCAAATAGGGTTAAGTGACTTTTCCAGGGTCACATAACTAGTAAGTGTCTGAGGCCAGATTTGAACTCAGATCTTCCTGATTCCAGGTCTGGTGCTCTATCCACTGTACTATCGATGTGGTCTATACAACATATAAACATGGAAATATTATATTTAGAGGATAAGATGGGATAATATTTGTAAAGCAATTAGTATAGTGCCTGGCACATAGTGAGCACTATATAAATGCTCATTTCATTCCCCTTCCTCACTTAAACATCCTTAGAAATCATGTGCCTTTTGGACAACCCAAGGACCTTTACATTTCTTGAGTCATTGACCAAAATTGAGTAGTTGTGCCTTTAGATGCAACACTATTGCCTTTCTCCACCTAGTTGAGCTCCTCATTTTGTGTCTTCTCTTTAATGACTCCTGTAATTTTAAGAAAAGAACACAGCCAACTGAAAACTCTAAGAAATATCAAGGCTACCTCTTTCAAAGTTACTGCTTTAATAATCTCAGGACCATGCCTGGCATATAGTAGGTGCTTATTAACTGATAGATTTACGGCTATCAGACTGGAAATATGAATAAGGGCACTTAGCTAAATTATTCTTAAGAGAACACACACACACACATATATACACACATACATACATAAAATGTGTTAATAATTCCTAAAGAAGCATTCTAGCAGTGGATAGAATGGTAGACAGAATTGGAAAGACCTAACTTTGAAGCTGGCCTCTGATTCTTACTAACTGTTTGAAAATTATAGACATCCAGAAAGCAGCATTTAATCTTGATAATCTTATCAGTCTCATGATAGTTAATTCTCAATGCCTAACAATCCAGTGACAGACAGAAATAGGGTTCAATCTTTATCTTTCTGTGGAGGTTACAGTATTCACTTTGAGACTATGCATGTTTCTCCTAATTCCATCTCTCCTCTTGGATATCTCTATACAAGTGGTATATAATAAAAAAGAGGAAATCTGACTTACAACATAACCTCCCCATGGTTACTTGTCTCTACCAAGTCACTAAGACTTGTCTCCTAAATTATGAAGAGATATAGATCCTTCATATAGCCCAACTATTCATGTTAGATATACCATGAATTGAACACTTATTATAGTGTTTCATACGTAGTAAACTCTCAATTATTCACGAGTGGGTCATTTACTGCATAGAGTCTACACCATAGATTTTTAAGTGACTAAGGGTTTCCAACTATCTCATGCAGCTGAACTGAACCTTGAGTTAAGCAACCATAGGGCCAAGGTATGTGAACTGATCCTGGCGTAATTGATCTGGCTGTTGGACTTTTTAGTGATCATGATGGAATTCTCCCCAACTTCCTGCTAACTGTTGAAATAACATGGGGATATGGTTGCTTCACACTCAGTTTAGGATTTTATCTTTGGGTGTCTGACCCTAGGCATTGCATATAATGCATGTTTGGTGTGCCAAGGAAAATGCTAATTTTACAAAATCTGTTTCATTATTTAATATTGTATTTTTACAATTGTTGTACTTGTTTTTTTAATTAAAAGTTAAGCTCCATTCTGTAGTTGGTTAAAGATAACATGCTTTTCTTATTGAATATTCAACAAATATTCCCCCTAAAATGAAAATAAATCTCCAAGGTACATACCCTAGTGAACTATGTGACACACTCCGGTGCTTGATCAACCCTCCCTCACCACGTAGGCTATATAATTTGACCTTTGACCTTGTTCCTACTCCTATATGTCATTCCAGTGGAGTGTCATTCAGTCTCTCTTTCCTAGGGTGCAGCAGCTCACATCTCTCTAGAGTTTTAAAGTTGGCAAAGCTCTTTCCTCATGACAACACAATGGAGTAAGCAATACAGATATTATAATCTTCCTTTCCCAGGGGGCTTGATGAAGCCTGAGCTTTATTAAGCTTATTCTCTATTCTATCATGTCACTGAATTTTTCAGTAATAGTGGCTTTCCAACCCTCCTTCACTTTGTGTTGAGAATATTAATGTTGACACTCAATGTCCTAGGAAACTAGAGAGAATAAGAATCCAAGGATCCCTAACTAGATTGAGAGCAACTCTGGTTTTGCCCCAGAATGCTGACTCTAGAGGGCACTGATAGTATTGATTCATCCTTTGTAGGAATATTCTCCCTGCCTGAGTCCCTGAGTCTCTGTGTCTTCCCAATGTGGTGGTATCTACTATGCCTGAAACTCAAGAAACTTTTTATGTTATTATCTCATAGCAAAAAAATTCCTTGTTATAACTTAAGTGCCTTTAATGTTATAGGATTTCAATGTTAAACACTATGCCTATACAGATGTATATGGATGTATATAAAATCTCACAAGAGTGTGTGTGTGTGTGTGTGTGCATGTGTGTGTGTGTGTGTGTGTGCACGCTAACTTTAACACAAAGAAAGGGATTTTCCTACTTTTGCCTTAGGCCTTTGAAAAGACTACATTTCTAAGAAAAGTAGAAAGTAAATAAATATTGTCCCTGGCAAGCCTTTCCTAACATGTCATCAGCATTCAGGGAAAAAAAAAATGGTTGTTAAACTTTTATTCCACATGACCTAGAAAAGACTCCAGCTGCTGATCACATATCAGACCATGCTCTGGGCAATAAAGGACTTTCTAACCCACCTTTATTTGCTCTTAGTCCAAGATAAACATTTATCACTGGGTATATCGATTAACAGCATATCGCTTCCCTTATTACACTTTCACAAAGCGAATAGTCTGCCCTCTGGGGGCCCAAATATTTGGTGGGGGTGGAGAGGAGGGAGCCCCCAACTGCCACCATACCCTGAAAGGAGATGGGAATAAAGAGAAACTTGGGTACTTTCTGCTGTCCAGTAAGAGACCAATCTTGTGCAGAGTTAGGCAGACCTTTTAAAGGCTCAGTACAGGGACAGCTTCTGTCTTTCTTACCATGTAGCAGCAAGGTGCGGGCCACTGCAAAATCCACTGGTCAACTCATTGGAGGATGCCCTGAAAAAAAACGTCTAAAAGGAGTTGAGTTTTGTCTGTTGGCATGATGTGGATGGCCACAACAAAATTGTCCATTTGCTTGTGTTTTCATCAATGGAAACTCATACATACTCGTACACATGCACACATGCGCGCGCGCACACACACACACACACACACGCACACACCATTTCTGGTTTAATTTGCAATTTGCAGTTGGCATATACAAATATAACTACGCTTCCATAATATTGTAGTTTTTATTCCTCCTTCACCTCTTTCCCCAGTTCTTTTTTATCTATGAGAATCATTTCAGACATTTCTAAAACACAGATCTGACCATAGCTATCCTCTACTCGAAGATTTCTAGTAGCTCCCTCTTTCCTAGGATAAATTATGAAATCGTTAACCTGTCATTTAAGGCCCTTAACAAGCTAGCTCTCAATTACCTTTACAGTCATTTCATATTACTCTCCTTCCCGTCCTCCACTGGAGTCAGATTGATCTGCCAGCTGTTTTCTGCACATGACTTGCATTCCTTGCCTTGCTACATGTAGTCTCCTATATCCGAAATGTGCACTGTCTTCACCTGCACCTGGTCAGGCCCTTAACTCACTCAAAGTGAAGTTTGGCTTCCATCTTCTATTATATTAGACCTTTGCTGATTGCTGTTTCCTATCCCCTAATTGCAATGTTGTTTCCCTCTTGGAATTACTTTGTATCTACTTATTTGTATATATACTGTATTCTCTCAGAAGAATACAAACTCTTCAAATTTAGATACTATCTGACTTTTGAAATAATAATAATTAATAATAACAATAATAGCTAAAATTTATATACCACATTAAGATTTTCAAAGCATTTTACAGATAACTCAATTTATCATCACAATAATCTTGGGAGGTAGATACTGCTATTGTCCCCATTTTACAGATGAAGAAAATAAGGTAAACAGGTTAAATGATTTGCCCAGAATCAAAAAGTTAGTGAATGTCTGAGGCTAGATTTGAACTCAAGTTTTTCTGACTCCATACCCAGCATTTTATGTACTATACAACCTAGAATTTTTTTTTATGTTTGTATTCCCAACAGCAGCATAACGCCTTCTATTTTAAATGTAATTCATTCATTCATAGAATAGAATAAAATTCTGATTTTCCGAGTTATGAAAATAATATATACCTGCCATGCGATAATTCAATTCAACAAATTCAGCAAGTGTTTGTGAAACTCCTTGGCAGAGTACTGTTCTAGGTGCTAGAATTATTGAAGTAGACAGGATCTGCCCACTTCCATAAAAACAAAGTAAGGCATTCATGCATGAATGAAATGTTTGTTTTTAACTATCTACACAGAAAACCTTGTATTCATTTTTATCAATTTTGAATTAACTTATTTTCATTAATATTGGATTATTTTTGTTTAATGTGATAACTCCCTCTATACTGCATCCTGCATATAACTTAAATATGTCTTGGAGAATTTTGCTTTGTTTAGGTGTTGAGGCTAAGAGAATAAATGAATTTCTCATACGCCCATAGCTAATAACTGTCAGAAGTAGGAATTGAACATACATCTTCCTGACTCCAGAATCAACACTGTATATGGTCAGGCAGTATGAGATAGTGGATAGAAAGGAGCTAGATTTGGGAAGAGTTGAATTTTGTCTTTGTCCTTATTATATGACAATCTGTTAGTATTGTTCAACAAAGACTAAAATGCCTAGTAATCAGTTATTCATGTATTGTTTTCAAAAAATAAAAAGAAACCTCTGTTATGCAGAAGTTTTAAAAGAATCAATGGCTAAATTTTCTAGATAGCATACATCTTTCTTCTTTAAATACCTTTCTAAAAAAATTTGTTTGAATTAAATGTTCTTAAAACATATCTCATATTTTCTCACTTTCTTGAAAATAAACAACATATGTGAACTGATTCAACCACTCTGGAGAGCAATCTGGAACTATGCCCAAAGGGGCATAAATAAGTGCATATCCTTTCAACCAGCAATGCCACTTCTAGGGCCGTATCCCAAAGAGTGGGAAAAGGACCCGTATGTACAAAAATATTTATAGCAGCTCTTTTTGTGGTGGCAAAGAATTGGAAATGAAGAGGATGCCCATCAATTGGGGATTGACAAAACAAGTTGTGATATATAAATGTGATGGAATACTATTGTGCTAAAAGAAATGAGGAGCAGACAGACTTCATAATAACCTAGAAATACTTATATAAACTGATTCTGAGTGAGGAGAGCAGAAACAGGAAAACATTGTACATAATTACAGACACATCATAACTGTAACGACTAACTTTGATTGACTGGGCTCCTCTCAGAAAAGCAAGGTTATAAGACAACTCCAAAAGACTTATGATGGAAAGGGATATCCACATTCAGAGGAAGAGCTACTGAGTCTGAATGCAGATTAAAGCAAACTACTTGCTTTTTCTTTTTTTGTTTTGTTTTGTTTCTTCTTTCTCATTGTTTACTCCATTGGTTATAATTCTTCTTTACAACTTGACTAATGTTTAATGTGAAGGTATTTGTAGATCCTGTATTTGACTGCATGCCACTATGGGGGGAAAGGGGAAGGAGAGGGAGGAAGAGAAATTTTGAAACTAAAAGGATTGTGGAACTGAATGTTGTAAACTAAAAGTAAATAAATAAATTTTTTAAAAGAAAATAAACAACATAATTCAATTAAATTTATCCATTTAGCAAATATTTATGAATTATCTACTGATATTAAAGACAAAAATTGTAGGGAAAAAAAAGAAAAACAAAAACTTTGTCCCTGCCCTGAAAGGGATCAGCTACTACATCAAGATACAACACGCAAATAAGTAGGTAAGAAGAATATAATTTGAAGAAGGAGCACTAATGGTCAGGGTAGGGGATGAGGAAAGGATTCCTGAAAAAGAAAGTGGCATCTGAATTGAGCCTTGGAGGAGGTAGTCCCTTTATTTTATGATTCAAGATCACTGTTACAAATATCAAAGATAAGGGCGATATCGTAAGCAAATTAGGGGAGCATGTAAATTTTTACCTGTGAGATCTATAGATAAGGGAAGAATTTATGACCAAACAAAAGATAGAGAAGATCATGAAAGATTAAAATGTATAATTTCAATTACTTTAAATTAAAAAGGGCTTGCACAAACAAAACTAATGCAGCCAAGATTATAAAGAAAGTAGGAGACTGGGGAGGGGGGGCAGGTGGAATTTATAGGAAGTTTCTCTGAAAAAAAAAAGCCTCATTTCTTAAATATATAGGGAACTGAGTCAAATTTAAAAAAATAAGAGCCATTCCCCCAATTGACAAATGTTCAAAGAATCTGAATAATTTTCAGGAGAAGAAATCAAAGCTATAGTTTTATGGAAAAACTCTATCTAATCACTATTGATTAGAGAAATGTTAATTAAAATAACTAAGGTAGGTGGCACAGTGGATAGAGTGCTGGGTCTGAAGTCAGGAAGACTCATCGTCCTGAATTCATATCTAGCCTCAGATATTTACTGTGTGACCCTCAGCAAGTCACTTTAACCCTTCTTGCCTCAGTTTTCTCATCTGTAAAATGAGCTGGAGAAGGAAATAACAAACCATTCCAGTATCTTTGCTAAGAAAGCTTGAAATGAGGTCATGAAGAATCAGACATAACTGAAAATGGATGAACAAGCAACAAAAATGTACTACCTCAGACCCAACAGATTGGATAACATGGCAGAAAAGGAAAAGAACAAGTGCTGGAGGGCATGTGAAAAAATGGGACACTAGTATATTGCTACTGGAGTTGTGAACTGCTTCAACCATTTTGAAAAAGAATTTGTAACTATGCCCAAAGGGCTTTAAAACTGTACATAACCTTTGTCCCAGCAATACCACTACTAAATCTGTAACCCAAAGAGATCAAAAGAAAATAACCTATATAGACAAAAACATTAATAGCACCTCTTTTTTGTGGTGGCAAAGAATTGCAAATGGGGAGTATGCCTCTTAATTGGAGAATGGCTGAACACATGATTGTAATAAAGTACTGCATTATGCTATAATAAATGACAAGCAGGATGATTTCAGAAAACCTGAGGAGTCTTATGTGAACTGATGCAATGTGAAATAAGCATAATCAGAAAAAAGAACACTGTACACAATAACAGCAATATTTGTAAGGATGACCAACTGCGAAAGACTTAGCTACTGTGATTAACAAAATGATCCAACTCATTTCTGAAGAACTCACAATGAAAAATGCTATCCACCTCCAGAGAGAGATCTCTGAGTACAGATTGAAGCATATATTTTTTCACTTTATTTTTCTTTATGTTTTTAATACCATGGCTAATATGGAAATATGCTTTATATGATTTCACCTGAATAATTGGTACAATATTGTTTGCCTTCTCAATGAGTGGGGGAAAAGTAGGAGAGAGGGAGCAAATTTGGAACTCAAAATCTTTTTAAATGAATGTTAAAAATAAATATATAATAAATTTAAAAATAAATGTCAAAAATTTAAAAACAAATGTCAAAAACCTCTCACAGGAGGTTTTTAAAGCAGAGGCTAAATGACCACCTTCAAGTACATTACAGTGAGAGTTCCCTTTGAGAATGGGCTGATCCACATAGCTGCCAAGGTCCCATCCAGCTCTCAAACTCTATGATTCTGGGATGTTCATTTGATGTATCTAATTCAATTATATTGAGGACCTGAACACCTCCTCTGTGCAAGATACTTAAAGGAATATGAAAATAAATGACATGATCCATGTTCTCAAGGACCTTACCATTTAGTAGAGGAGGTTTGGCCTTAAAATCAAGTAAACTGACTTATGCCTCTGTGTGTGCGTGTGTGTGTGTGTGTGTGTATGTGTGTGTGTAGGTAGGTACATACATGCACGTGCATGCACACACACACATACACACACATATATACTTAACACTTTTAGGTTTGTAAAGAATTTCACAGACACTTAATTTGATCTTCAAAAGAGGCCAGAGAGATGGTCTCTAGAGGTATTATTATTCCCATTTTAGAGATCTAGAAGTTGAGAATTACCAGGATTAAGTAAACTAGTCGTGGTCACACAGCTAAGTAAGTATCAAAGACAGCACTTGAACCTAGGTCTGTCCTGACTCCACCTACTGCTCCTTCCACTGAACCCTACTATCTTTCTGATTACAATTTCAGGTCTGGGAGGAATATTAGAGACTTATTATTCTAAGCCCTTCATTTTCATTTCCCAAATGTGGATACAGAGGGTTAGTGAGGTAAGTTAACCTTTCCATTGTCATGTAGATATTCTGTATCATAGCTAACTAGGACTACAACCTAAGTTTCCTGACCCCTAATACTAGCTGAATAAACTTTCATGCACAGACTGTGTGACAGTTGTTGGGGGGAGGGGGTTAGAGGGAGGAAAATTTTTTTTTCCTTCTTTTACATTTACTTATTTAGCTGAGAAATGAATTCTCTATATGTGAGGCTCCCAGATAGGTGAATTTGAGATAAATAAGGAGTTGTTTTAAAAAACTGTTGACTTTAGACTACCTGTTGCTGCTTCTGCTGATTCTGTTGTTGCTACTGCTTCTTCTTCTTCCCAGTCTAGGTCTAAAGGCCATTTCCCAAAAAGAAGTTTATGAGACAATAGATTTAGAACTAGAAGGAAACTTAGAGACCATCTGGTGCAAACCCCTGATTTTGTAGGTAAGGAAACTGAGGTCTGAAATAACTTATCACACAAGTCATAAGAAGAAGAACCAGGATTTGAATCCAGGTCCTCTGATTCCAAGATTAGCTCTCTTTACACTGCCCAAAGATCATTGGCTTTGAGCAATGTACCCTACTGACTCAATTCAATAGACAGATTAGAATAAATACATCCGGAATAAATGTGCAGCACTCTAAGGCAGCAATTTTGAAGGATACTGCTCATTTGGATTGGCAAGATTATTATTTTTTTTTATAAAAACAAACCCTGTGGCATTTTGCTTGTATCTGATACATAGCATCAGCTCTAGAGATATTCCATTTAGGTTAGCTATCTGTTATGGGAATCTGAAGATCTTCCCTGCCCCTAGGCCCTTTGCTAAAGTGGCTACGTGACTCTGAGGACCCTTGGATATTTGAAAGTATACTCTGTTCCCTAATAGGCTGAATGTGGTCACGTGGAGCCTGTGGCGCCAGTCTTGTTTTCCAGGAATGCCAGTGCCTTGTAGCTTTGTGATTGGGCAGTGGGTCCAGAGGGCTGTGACATTCTCCAAGCCAGGAGAAGGCTATATATACGCCCTGATGTGAGGTTTTGGTTTGGGGCTCACTTTGAGAAGAGTTGTGTGATTTGGCCAGAAGA
>CM053585.1:124068837-124089490 GCA_028646515.1 Pseudochirops corinnae | reverse complement strand
TCTGTTTGTTTGTAACTTCTGTTTGTATTCTCTGAAGTTCAGGGTGCTGACTTTTCCCCCTGAACTAGGTAAATGATATATGTTTGATTGATTAAAGTGAAACCGTTAACCCATTTTGAGTTGCTTTCCTTTAGAAAAGCAGATCTAAGAACCTGTGCTAGTAGCCGCCCTAGGTATGCTAGGGTGCTTGCTGTTACACTATCCCAGCAATTGTAGGCAGGCAGATTTTTTTTTCTGATGTTGAAACTGCCCGCCAATAAGAATCACAATTTGTCTGACTTCAGCTGAACCATCCTTTCTCTAGTACTTCACTTGCTTGGTCCCATTTGCCTTTATCCAGGTGTTCTTAATCTGTCTCATTTGAGTGATTTACATCCAAATCTCTCCCATTTTGTCCCTTTCCTCTTGTGCACATGATCTCATTTCAGCTAATACAAGGGCATCAGTCGCTTCCATCTCAGCCTATTTTAATGATATTTATCCATCATTGTACAGAGGAAAGAATTGGCTGTAGCTCAATGGAGAAAAAAATAAATTGGCACTTATGGGTTCCAGGCACAATCTTGCTAAATACACAGATTTTAATTTTCTGTATGTGAAATTTTTCCTCTTTGTCTGCTCTCTTCTCATCCATAGCAATTTCCCTTGATCTTGGTTCATCCTGATCTTGATGCTGGGTTCTTGTCAGCATTTGTCAGTGCCTGCTGCAGCTGAACTGAGACCTCTTCCTGTGCATTCTAATCTTTTGACAGTTCTCTCATTTCTGAACCTCAAGATGAACTCCATTTTAATTGAACCTGGAGGGTTTACCTAAAGAAAATGTCATTAAAACCTATTTATTACCATAAATATTTTTATACCTTCCCCCAAAATAGGATTCAACTTGCCTCAAATTTTTTTTAACGTCGGGGTCTCCCTATTTTCCCCAGTCTATAAGGACATGGGTTATTTTTAGATCCGGTCCCACTCTGATGGGTGCAGGAGCTTGGACCAACTCCATTTCCCACCTGGGCCAGTTGATCCCTCCTTAAGATGATCTGTTGGGTCTTTGTCCCAGGGGGCTACTGTATTGATTTGAGAGGTGGTATGGATTGCTTTAGCACACTACAACTCAAAACTCCCAAGCTTTAGAGATGCATCAGCTTTGGCTCAATCTGCCCAACCCCTCCAGGAGATGAAATTATAGATTTGAGCCACCATGCCTACCTTAACTTGCCCCCCCACCATGATTTTTATCAGTATGAGGATCTCCTTCCAACAAGCAGGTTGGTGTATCAACTCAGTCTTACAGAGTACCTGTGGTCCTCTCCCTTCTTCACTAGTCACTAAGGCCTAAGCCATCCTATCCCTCAATTTGTCTCTTATTGCTTGAAGATTGTTTGTATTAGACTCATGTTTTCATAGGGAATTGCCAGTGAGGGACCTCCTTCTACCAATGCATATCCTCTGCAGTGGGTATCCTTAGAGAGTTGCCTGAAGGTACTAAGAAATTATAACTTGGCCAGAGTCACACAGATAGTATGTGTCTTCTTGACTCCAATGCTGGCTTGTTATCCATTATAGCATTGCCATTCTAGACTTGACGGTAATAGTTTTAGGATACTAGTCCTTTAAATTCATAAAGGAAAGTGAGGGCAAGAGAATAAACACTCACATAGTACCTACTATATGCTAGGCATTGTGCTAAGTGCTTTTTACTAATATTATCTCATTTGAGTCTTGTAACAACCCTGGGCTGTAGGTGCTATTATTATTCCCACTTTGCAGTTGGGAAAACTGAGGCAAACAAATTAAGTGACTTACCCAAGGTCACATAGCTAGTGAGTATCTGAGGCCAGAATTTTCCTCAAACCTTCCTGATTCTAGGCCATCATTCTATTGTGCCACCTAGCTGTTATGAACAATTTAAAGCTCAGCTTTTCCAAATAAAAAATAAACTCTTGACAATGAATGTGGTACATGAAAGAGCAACTTTCTGACAATTTCGAAGTGTATTGCTTTTCCATTTTGTGCCCAATCAGCCTTTGATACAGGGTACTTCCTGCAACATTATTTGCAAATTTAATAGGCTCAGTAATTTTGGGAATCAAATAATATCACATAAATTGTTTTTTTCTTGATGGAAAACCCAGGGATAAAAGCAAAGCATTATTGATCAGTTTCCAGTTCACTTGTCCATGGAAGATAGTTTTCCTATCTCAGGTTTTCAGATTGTCTCCACTCATTAATCTCCTCTCCTATCTCCTTTGGCTATGGGAGATTTGTGAATCTGATCATCGTCTTTGAAGCCTTCTGGGCAACAGGGAGAACACCCTCTCCATGGATTTGAGACAAGAATGGCAGAATTCAACCAGTTCAGTTGATTTTAGTTCAACTGCCATAGCCAGCCTGTGGCCTGCTGTTCTTTGGGAGATGAGATTTTCTTTGGACACAGAGGTGCTTAAGAGTATCAATATGAATGATATGTAAACATGGGATGAAATCGGGGTCTCCATAGTGACTAACCTCTCAGACCGGTAATAAAAACTGTCTCCATCTACACACTGGAAAGTTGCAGAACTTAGGATGGGTACATACGTAAATCCCCAACAAACAACCACAATAGATGGAAATAGCCTGTATCCCAATTGGTGTCAAATGATGCTGGAGCTTTTCCTTCTTCAGTCTGCACCAACTTGGAAAAGACAGTAACACAACACAGCACAGCTGTGCTTGGGCTGGCTGGCATTCAGCAACTAGGAACTGCATCCAAGAAGGCTCTGCTCTGAGCTTGGCTTTTTTATTTTTTTAATGAGGGATCCAGCAGAATGTCATATTTAAATATCAAACATCAATAATCATTGCAATGATATTGTTTGGATAAAATTTCTTTCCTGTTGTAGCTAATTGCCTGAATATCTACAGACTGATATACTGACTATTTGTAGACATTCATGCTGTCCTCCTTTTATAACTTTATTTCATTTTCTGTTCATTTCCCATGTTTACTCAAAGCACCTTTATCATCTGGTGCTGATAGTCTCCACTTTATTGCCCTTGGTGTGATTGTGAACAATTTAAGCACAGTACAATAATACACATATATAAATATTTGAACAGGGAAAGAAAGTCTGTCTGATTTGGGCTTGGAAAGGAATAAATTTAAACTAATAATACCACTAGAGGGACCTTGACTCTAAACTAGCTTCCTGGAGAGGTCAGGCTCCTGCAAAGGACCCTACCAATTTACTCATGCTTCCAGGAAAACTGATTAGGAATGGAGAAAGAGAATCACGGGATCACAGAACCATAGATTTAAAGCTAGGATCCTACAGAGCATTCCATTCAAATTCCCTTTTCTTCCCTCTCCCAGTTTACAGATAAGGAAACTGAGGCCAGGAGAAGTGACTTGCTTTAGGTCACACAGAGAATAAAGGAGCAGAGTCAGAATTTGCATCCAAAACCTTTGACTCCACATGGAATGTACTTTTCCTCTCGTCAAACTACAATCATATTAGCATTTTTTCAGTCATGAGCTTTCATCCCTGTTCATGAAATATACATATTCCAAATGTGCAAACGGCTCTCTATCTTCTGTGCTTATGGCAGGATTCTTGTGGTCTGCTGGTGGGTTAGACTCACTTTACAAAGATTAAAAAAAAAAAACTACCGGGGGAGAGTAATTCATTTTATTTTGGTGCTAAAGACCTAAGCAATTTTAATTAGTTGATTTGCTCTTTACATTTGGCCACCAAATGCTGCTCTGGGTTCAAACAACCGTCTGTCTGCGCGACTCTTTTTTGTGTGGAGGCTTTTTTTTTTTTAAGCACCTCATGTGAATAGTTGAAAACCGACAGCAGAAAAAGACACTGGATGTAGAAAGTAAGATCTCCAGGAAGCAAAAATGGAGGCAAACAGAGCAGCTAATTTCGCCAAGCATAGCTGGTGCTGTTTGTGGTTGTCCCTGACAGCGCCGCTGACTCCGAAGCACCTGTGTTTGCTCACTAGCTTTCCCCAATCTGCTAGAAAATGGCCCGAGCTGTCACATGGCAGCCAGATAGTCGGAGCACCATGGGAATACAAAAGCCGGAGCTTTTAGCCGAGTTAATCATTAATGCGCCTTTTCTTTGTCCCATTCAGGAGTGCTGACAAGCGCTTTGATATTTCATATTTGCCATCAGGTCCGTTGCAGCCATAACCAGGTACTGATGAACACATGGGCCCTAGCTCTCGGCTTTCCGGACCAGCATGGGGGGCCACGTGAGGCTTGTCGATTTCATTTCCACCTGCCTTCAATTTACCTTTTGGCGCTCTATCTCTCCCCACCCCCCAATCCCTCCCCAGCTCTCCCACTCCCAAAGCCACACTCCCACCCTTCCCGTCCTTCCATTTAGGCACGCAGCTATAACTGCCCCCATCTACTTTACATATTATCTTCATAGGTTGGGGCTAACAACTTTCTGGCCCAGGAGTAAGAAAGGCGCATGATTATGAAAAGTCAATATCCTCCTCCTCCCCACTATAGCGTTATCTTTCTCCCAAACCAGAAAAGTGACCTATAGCTATATAAATGGAAGAAAAAAAGTGCAGTTTCTCTTTGTTTCTTTCCTTCTTTCTTTCGAACGTGGCATAGTCTCTTTTACCCTGTGAGTTAGTATAGGGTGTGGTCGTTTGAGGGGTTTTCTTACCCAGAAGTCTAATCCCGAGGTCTCATATGGAGTGTTCTGCTCTTTCTACCCTCAGCAAATAAAATGCAGGTGTCCCTTGCCAGTTTTGTATGGAAAATCACAGCTGAACCGCCTTAACAGTGGGAAGCTCCTGTGTAAACAAGACTTGAGTTAGGGTAAATGAGAACCGCGTTAAAACCTCCTTGCTACCTGTTTTTGTTTTGTTTCGTTTTAATTAGACTTCATCAGATCCCAAATCTCATTGCACATCCTAGCCCCATAGTCACTGACCCAAATCATCTGAGCTCTCACTGCCTCAGTTCTTGCCCTTCTGCATCCGGTTTAGCCAATGGTTTTGGACCGGGGTTGCCAAACTAGAGCCCTACCCCCCTTCAAAACACATAAAACTGCTCGCTTGATGTCAAACTGAATGTCTCGGTCTTTCAAGAAGGGATACAAACAAGCGAGTACACTCTGCTCACTGAAAACCTGTCCCAGACTGGTCTCACAAAGCACTTTAAAGTTTGGAACACTGAAGCAGTAAAACATTTTCTAGAGACCGCACCTATCAGTTTTTTCAGTGGGCATTGACAAGTGGCTTCCAGAACCAGTCTTGCACTGTACATATCCATCATTGTCCAGAGACGCTAAAGAAACCTAGTAGGTTTTTTGTATTTGCCTGCCATTTTTTGAAAGAGACAAAAGGCTGTTAGAGAGTTTATCTAATTGATCTTCACCGTATCCTAGTCCCCACACTGTAACAGAAGTTTGGCGAATTATTAATATCCTTTTTTACACGTGAGGAAGTGCCAACAGCTTGGCCGGCCCAAGGTTGCAAGCAAATCCAGGTGGGATTAATTCCAGTGGGTGCCTTATAAAGATTTGACTTGAATTGACCAGTACTCTAGCCCCAAGAAAGACCTGAAACTATGTAGGGACTGCTTTGGGCCTAAGAAAGACTTATTCTATTTACTCAGGTATTCAATCCAATCCAGCAAAATTTACTAAGGATCCACTATGTGCCATGCACCAGGCTGGGTGCTGGGGGTACAAAGATTAAATTGAAACTGGCCTCGGCCCTAAAGAGTTTAGACTCTCTAGGAGGAAAACAATACATAGACAAATAAATAAATACAACTTATGTAAAATGGGAATTAGTGGGGTGGAGAGACCACTAACAAGTAAGAGAATCATGCAAGTCTTCCCATAGGAGGAGGCCCTAGATCAGAGTCTTAAAGATTCAAGATTCCTCAAGTCAGAAGTGAGGAGGGCAAGTATTCTAACTCTATGCAAAGAAAAAGCTAAAAGTAGGGAATGAAATCTGTTTACAATGAATTTAACCTCTTTGTGACTTGTTACTTCTACAACAAGTAATGACAGTAAGTGAAATGTATAAAGTTTTACATAAATTTTTTTGATCCTCAGACCAGTCTATGAGGTAAGTGTATTGTTTTCCCTATTCTGCAGATGAAAAAACCAAGGATTAGAGGGTATAAGTAACATGCTAGGATCATTCAACTACTAAGTATCTGATGTGAGCCCACGTCCCTTAGCCAAGAATTTACTGAGTCCCTACTATATTCAAAGAACTGTTCTAGGCAATAGACTAAATGAGGCAGTTACTAAGATCAAGAATAGATCTGGTCTCTCAGGGAATTTACAATCTAATAGGAGAGATAAGATATACATAGCTCTAGTTTAAGGCAGTTTGTCATCATCCTAGTATATCTGTTAAATGAAGAAGGGCATCCATTCCTATCTCACTTAGGGCATAGGTAAATCTGTGATTTGGAAATGCCTTGTGACATCCAGCTGAAAAAAGGCTCACAAAAGGGCAAAAGTTAGTCATTTCAGAAAGAATTGACGTCACAGTGTGGGAGGATTGCAATCCAAATAATGTTATCAGTTCCAACAAAATGCACAGGACATTTAGGCTCATCAGTCTTCATGGAAATTCTCTTTTTTTTTTTACACTGGATATTCACTGGGGTAATAAATACTCTCGACCATGCATTGAATCTGATTATTTGCCTGATTCTTGTAAGTAAGACACAGGTTACTCTACAATGCTACAGGGAAGCATGTTGTGTTTCTTCTAGTATTGATAGATGATCTTAACAGACTGGGACTTCTCATGTAGGACAAGGATTTGGTAGAGCAGGGGTTAGGTTTAGATTAGACAGTAGTTAAACATATACGAAAAAACTCACGCACAACTTGAGCTTTAGGGAAGAATAGAAATTTCCCTGGTAAATGGTAAATAGTAGAAATAAATAACTATGAACAATTTGAATAAGTTGTGTAAGATGAACAAATTGACATATTTACATTCCAAATTTCATTTCATTTCTGTTTTGTTTCAGAGATGTTTAGTTCAGGATCACAGATTTAGAAAAGAGACTTCAGATGTAATATAGCTCTAGTTCAATACCCTCCTTTTATAAAGAAAATGGGGGCCAGAGGCTGTTACCCAAACTTACATAGGTAATAAGTAGCAAAGACAATATTTGAACCCAGTCACTATGATGCCAAATGCTTTTGCCGGCATGACTATTTAAGTTAATCTAAATTTGATTTAATATAAGATGAAAACCTGGTGCTTTGTGAAACATGTTGATGTTTATGATGAAGAAGATGTTTATGAAGATGAAGAAAAAGAAAAAGAGATTGCTCCCTTACTCCCAAGCCAGAACAAAGAATTCTAAACGTGGAATCTGTGTCTACTTAGAACCCTTTAAGGATTCATGATCTCATCTATGTGGGTATTTCCTCAATTGGCAAAAATGCAGTGACTACTGCCTTGAAAACCTTGGTACACTGAGAAATTGCTGGGGTTGAGGAAATTCATCACCTGGTGAACAGCCCCAAAGTACTGAATCTCTCTAAACTCACCCCTGATAGTATTTCTATATTCCTTCAAGGTTCAAATCCTATCACCTCCAACATAAGGTGTATTCTGAAACCTTCAGTTGCTAGTGCCTCCTCCATCCTAAAGTTAGATTGTATATTTGCTATTAATGCATCTGTATACATGTTGTGTCCTGAATGTAAGCTCCTTGAAGGCAGGGACTATTTGGTTTCAGTCTTGGGATCCCCCAAATCTAGCAGTATCTAACAGAGTAAGAAATTAATAAGTGCTTGTTGAATGAATAAGTGAGTGAAAGAATGCTAAGCTGATCTCAGACAAGTTACAAAGTCAAATCTTTAGTCTTCTACTCAAATTTTCCACCTTTCTAGAATCTGGAATAGTTTATTCTCTACTGACATGGCCTTCAACTATTGCATGATAAGGCATTAGAGAAGAACTTCAGTGTAGGTTACTCAAGGAAAAGGGAAACATGTTTCAGGAGCCAATTACAGGAGAAATTTTTCTTGAACCTAACTTAGGTTAGCAGTGTACTTAAAAAGGTCAACCAAGGTAAAGAGATCCCAAGAAAAACATTTGTTTGTGGATAAATGGAGAATGCATACTCTAGAAAACTATATCTATGCAATTTCCAGGTATGACTTATTTTCAGGATTTTCCCATAATTCATCTTTCAGTCCCATTACTTAAGGGACAACTACTGATGTTTCTAAATATTAACATTTTAAATATTAAAATATTAAAAGTTGCTTAATTAAAAATGTGTTGAATTGATAAATCTTAACAACCAAACCCCACTACTGTTCTCTTTGAATCAGATATAGTTGATTATTTCATGAGAGAACCTAAAATAGGTCAATGGACTTTTTGAGCTGGAAGCAATTCTAACCTCTATCTAACCAATAAATCTGCAGTACAGTATCCCTGAAATGTAGTCATTCAGCTTATGCCTGAACACTTTCAATGAAGGGAACTCATATAGGAAATAACTTCTTGTCCTTTATTCTGGAAAAGAAAATGTTTCTTCTTTCCTTGTCTCCAGTTAGCCCCTGAGCACTAAAGTATATTTGAAAATGAAGAAAACTTTTGTACTAATGAATGGGCATTAGGAAAGTGTTTGATTTCTCTATATTAATGATAATATGACAATGGGTAACCCATTGAAAAATGAAAATATCAAATCTAAGCTCTACTACTTACAACTATTTATGACTCTGAGCAAGTAATTTAAACATTCTGGGCCTCAATTTCCTTTAAAGTAAAATAGGAATATTGTAATACATGAACACTGAAGTCTGTAACAGCTCTATAAATTAGGATTTATTATTTAAATTGGGGCTTTTTGACTAGTCAATGTCACATCCCCCCCAAAAAAACAAACAAAAAAACAAAACCCTGATCATTTCTGAGAGTTGTAGGTGTGGGAAAAGTCTTTTTTCAACTATAAATTGAGGATAATTATTTCTCTCCTTTACTTCCCTGCAAGGTATTGTAAAGACAGATTGGAAGTATTCTACACATTGTTTGCTGATGATAATGCACAAAAAAATTCTATTAAAGAGCTATTGAAGAAAGGGTCAAAATTAATTAAATTAATATAATTCTTAGTATATTAATTAAATTACAGTTATAAAGAATCGATGGGTCAAAAACAAATTATAGAAATAATTTAGTCAAAGAAAAGAACGAGACAATATAGTAAAATTTATATAAGGAAGGTAAAGCAGTCCGTGGGAAAAGTTTGTATCTTTAAACACTGAAAAATAAATCCCCGTCCTCTATCTACTTCACCTCCTAGCTGCCCCTTCAGAAGATTACCTTAAGAATAACAACAACAAAATAAAATAAAATTCATTTGGATGAGCAAAAGATCAAGAATCTCAAGGGAAGTAATGAAAATATAAAGTGAGAAGGGGTCAAAGCAGAACCAGATTCAAACTTTACTGCAAAGCAGTATTCATCAAAATAATTTCACAGTGTTAAAATAGAGAAATCAATAGACAAATCAGATTTAGGTTCATAACATATAGAAGCAAGACACATAGTAGCATAGTGTTTGCCAACCCCAAGATTCCATTGGGGAAAGGTCTCATTATTCAGCAGAAATCTCACACAATTTACTAAAATAAATTCAAAATGAATAAATGACAGATATAAAAGTATATGTCATAAACAAATTAGAGGAGAAAGGAAGAAATTGTCCATCATATCTATGAAAGAAATAGAGATGATCATAGAAGATAAAAAACAATTTGATTTTGTAACATTAAAAAAGATTTTTGCACAAATAAAATCAAAGCAGATAAAATTAGAAGAGAGCAGCTAATGGGGGAATTTGCAGCAATTTTATCTGATGAAGATCTCATTTCTAAGCTATGTAAGGAACTAGTTCAAAATTGTACAAAAAGGTAATTTATTAATTGACAAGTGGTCAAAGATATGAATCAGTAGTTCTTAAGGGAAAAAATCCAAGCTATCCATAGGCAAATTGAAAAAATAAAATTCCAAATGACTAATAACTAGAGAAATGAAAATTAAAACAACTCCAAGTTTCCAATTTCATACTCATAGGATTAGAATAATGACAAAAAAAAAAACAACAGGAAAATGACAAGTGTTGGAGATGTTATGGGAAAATAGGCATATTAATGCACTATTGGTGGAATTGTAAATTAATCCAACCATTGTGAAAAGCAATATAGAAGTATGTCACAAAAGTAACTCACTTTTTGAAACAGATAAACTTCTGGTAGCCCTATGCCATAAAAGAGGGCGAAGGAAGGGGAAAAGGATCCTTAGGGGGAAAATATGTATGTATGTGTGTATATGTATATGTATATGATGTGTGTGTGTGTATGTATCAGCTCTTTTGTAGAGATGACTGGAAACCAGGGGAATTTTTATCAATTGGGAAATAGTTGTACAAATTATGGAATATTAATCTAATGAATTTTTATTGAACCATATGAAAAGACACGTAATGTTGTTGCAATAGTTAACTCCTTTTGCCTAGGAAGGCCTAGAGAACAATATAATGGCTCTTATAATGTACGATGGTTCCTTTCTTTTCCTTTAAGGCCCCTAAGGACAAACTGGATAGAGTACTGAACTTGGAGTCAGGAAGATCTGAATTAAAATACTACATTAAATACATACCACAGTAGCACCAGCAGCGCCACCACTACCAGCATCACCACTAGCACCAGTACCTGGGTGTTGGAATGCAAAATGTATGCTTGCCAAAAAAGACCATTTTATGGAGAACTCACACAGGGCAAGCACTCACATGGTGGTCAGAAGAAGGGAGACACTCTCAAGGTCTCTCTTAAGAACTTTGGAATTGATTGTGTGACATGGTTGATGCTGGCACAGGAATGTTTAGCCTGGCATGCCCACATCAGAGAAGTAGCTGTACTCTAGGAGCAAAGCAGAATTGAAATAGCTCAAAGGAAACACAGGATGAGCAAATTTAGAGAATCCACCCCAAATGTTCATGAAGACTATTTGTGCTCGACCTGTGGTAGAGCATTCCAACCTCATATTGGTCTGATCAGCCACAGTTGGGCACACTGAAACTTGACTCTAGCATAGTGATGTCATTTTGGTCCTTTTTGAGAATGAAGACAACAACCAACCAGATGGTTGATAGAGCACCAAGCCTGGTATCTGAGTTAGAATGAGGTGGGGTGGTTTCAACCTCACCCTTAAAGAATAAAGGAATAGTTTCAGAAACAGGGGAAGAGTTGTATAAACTGATCTAGTATGTGAATCGAACCAAGAAGACACTTTATTCAATAACAATAATGTAAAAAAATTTAAAAGATATTTTAGAAAGATTAAATAACTCTGAATAATATAATGACTACCCCACAGTTCCAGACTGAGTATCAGTAATGAAGTATACTACCCTAAATCTTATAAAGAGATGATAGATTCAAGATACATAATGCAAGACATTAAATACAATAACATAAATACAGTATCATTTGCTACAGTGATTTTCCTCTTCTTCTTTTCACTTCCCATGTAGGGGAAAACTGGGCTGGGGGGTGGGAAGAGAAGGAAAGGCTTTTTAAAAAAGAAAAAGACAACTTCAGGAAAGCCAGAAGGAATTGATCATTTCTCTCCACACTTCCTCTACTGTGCCCCATTTCTTCACCCTGAAACCTCCCTCTAGCCTTGGAATACATACAATAACCATCTGCACCCAAGTTCTCGTTCTCTCTCTCTCTCTCTGTCTCTCTGTCTCTCTCTGTCTCTGTCTCTCTGTCTCTCTCTGTCTCTGTCTCTCTGTCTCTGTCTCTGTCTCTCTCTTTCATTGGATGACTCTTCTCAGACTTCCATTTCAGGACCCAGGAAAGCCCCATTTCTCTTCAAGCCACACTCTGAATTTTCTCTAGCATGCCTCTTGCTTTGTACCACCATCCACTGCCTCCTGTTAGCTTCCTTTTATGTGTTGTCTTTACTTAGTATAATATAAGCTCCTTGAGGTCAAGGACTCTCTTTCTTTCTACCTGTACTTGCACTTCCACAGTTTGGCACAGTGATTGGCACACAGTAATGGCTTAATAAATTCTAGTTGAGTGCCCTACTGTGTGACAGATAATCAGGGAAGCTATGAAAGATGCATGTTGAATTTATTATATATACTTAAAAAGAAAAGCAAGCTCAATATAATAGAAATTCACTGTTTCTTGAACGATCCTTACCTTCTGATTATACTCATTTTGTTCAGTATTTGTTAAGTTCAGAATTTAAAAATAAATAAATAATAGGTAGATATTTTATCTGTTACTGGTGATAAAATACTTTGAACACCTCCAACAAACACCTGCCTTGGGTTGATGATCTGATCTTCCATAGCTAGCTATCTCCAACCCCAATATCAAGATGCCAGAGTTCAGTCTGCTGTTACAGGAAATGTCCCAATGATGATGACTCCAAGGTTCTGCTCAACATCTCTCTTTGGAACGTTCCTTTCTTGGTACAATTGGATAATCTGATGGGCACCATGCCTGAGGGCCCTCCCAATTTCAGCAGATGCCCTTCTAAGTTTGTTTTCTTCCTCTTGGCTTACAGTATGAGTGGTGTGACTAGGCAAAAGGGTTGGCTGCTTGCATCCACCTGCTTGAAGTGGATCCCTTCTGGTTAGATTCTCTTTTCCCTGCATTAGGACTAGGGGGTCTGCTAGGTGCTTTGCAGATGTTGTTCTAATGCTGTTTTCACATGCAAAGTTTATTTTATTTTTTTATTTTTTATCACTGGCTTCATGGAGCAGCTGCTCAATGGGCTCCTTCCTTCCTAGTAACACATTTCCTCTGCAAACAACAGCTTGCATCTGATGCTGCCCTCGGATTTTTTTCCTCCCCATCCCCTCCCCCAATATCTTCTTTTCTTGCCAAAGGCCTTGCCTGGAGGGAAGGAGAGGCAATGAGGCTGAGGGTTCTGTTCTAGTGATGGCTGCAGCTTAATTGAAGCTCAGCTGTGACCTTCACTTCCCTGCTTGTGTGGAGCTTGAGGGGAGGTTCCAGATAAACAAGCACTGGTTTCTGCTACCTCTCTACTTGATTCAGGAGTCATGGTAGCTGAGAACTCTCAGGCAGTGACATAAACCAAGAATAATCAGGGCAGTGACAAATGGATCAAGAATTCAGAATCCAGTTTTGGCTCAGGTAGACCCCATTTTACTTGACCCTGCTTGGTCTTCCTTCTCAGTCAGAAAAGGTTTTCAACTTGATGAGCTGAGATTCCTTTTTATACTGTCATAAAATCAGAGAATTTCCCAATTAATAAACAATCTAGTATAGCCTCCTTGTTTCCTGATGAGGAAACTGACAGCCAGGGAAGTTAGGTGGCTTATAGTTTTCATTCAGCTGAAGTTAACTAGGACCCAGATCTCTTGCCTCCCATCCCAGTGGGCCTTGATTTTGTCTTTAAGAAAATCACCTATCCCAATTAGGGATCCTCTCCTCCTAACTCCCATCAAACCAGTATGAAGGACAACAGAAATTACCATCTCTGATATCATACCACTCACTTTCAGAACTAACCTTAGCCATACTTAGGTAAACAATCATCCATATGATATGATTTGAAAGGCACCTTACTAAAAAAAAAAAAAAAAATCACTTGCCCAGATATGAGAGTGACTATAGTTAAAACCATTAGGGATTCCTTCCTTTGGAATTAAAAATTGTCCTTTCCAGGTGCCCTATCTTTAAATGAATAAAATGCTTATGAAAAAAAGTAAACATTAAGTTCTTATCAGTCACTAAGGCTTTGGTGGGAATGAGTTTATCAGATACATTTTTCTTTGATAAAAGGGAACAAGGTGAACTTAGATCCTGGGTGCCTGGAATAGGAAGGGTTAGTTAGACAGTTAAAAAGAGCTTAGAAACAGATATTAGAAATAGAGTTGGAAATGTGGTATGGCGCTGAAGACAGATAACATGCTTCACAGTTTTGTTCAAGGCCAGACCACTTTACACTGTCCCCCCATGAATTCACTTTCAGCTTTAATAACCTTTAGGAAGTATGCATCCTTCTTTTCCTCTCTGCAATAGTGGGTACCATTTAACATCCTCAACTCCTGGCTACTCTCCTCCAAGGGTCATCATACATTGTTCTCTATTGATTAACTTACTACGTGTCTAACCTTTCCTTCTTAGTATAGTTTGCAAAATCATAAATCATGTACTGCCCCAAATGTATTCAGGGGTAGGGAAACTGTGTCCTTGAGGCCACACATGGCTCTCTAGGTCCTCAAGTGCAACCCTTTGGATTCAATCAAAGGGCCACACTGGAGGACCTAGAGAGCCACATGTGACCTCAAGGCCATAAGTTCCCCACCCAGCAGGGCTTTCTCTTGGGCCCTCTTCTACACTCTTTCTTGGTGATCTTTTTAGCTTCCATGCATCCAACTATGATCTCCTATATCTACATTTCTAGCCTTCCCTTCTCTCCTGAGGTCCATTCCAGCATCACCAATTACTTGTTGGACATCTCTATATGGATATGCCATAGGCATCTCAAACTTATTATGTCTAAAATTAAACTTATTCTTCCCCCCCAAAAAAATTCTCCCCTCTTCCCAGCTTCCCTATTTCTGTTGAGAGCATGATCCTCCTTCCATTCACCCTGATTTATAACCTAAGAGTCATCTTCAACTACTTATCTTCACTCTCATTTTAAATAAATTAACATTTAAATCATTTTGCAGACCTCAAATCACAATATAAATGCTTATTATTCCATCAGTTGCCAAATCATGTTAGTTCTACTTCTGGAATAAACCCGGCATATGCCTCTTTCTTATCATGCACATCTCTAGTCCAGGTCTTCATCACCTCTCACCTCAACTAATGTGGTAGTCATTTATCCCATTCCATGTCTCTAATCTCCCCCTCCACAGAGCTTCCAAATAGATATTCCTAAAACATAGTTCCTACCATGTAACTCTCCTGTCTATGAGGTTTCAAGGTCTTCCTATTGCCTCTAGGATAAAAACAAACGCACCCTGTCTGGAATTCAAAGACCTTTACCTTCTTGCCGTATCCTATCTTTTGAGACTTATTTTATATTATTCTCCTTCACATATTCTATGTTCCTGCCAAATGACCAACTTTCTTTTTCCTGTAAATAATATTGCATCTCCTTATATACTTTTAAGCAAATTATCCTTGCCTAGAATGCTTCCCTGGCTCACCTCCTCCTCTTGGCTTCCTTGACTCTCTTCAAAACTCAGTTTAACATCCACCTTCTTCTAAGGCCTTTCCTGGTGATCTTAGTTGTTAATACTGCCCTCCAATTATTTTGCATTTATTTTGCATATATTTGCATTTACTTGTCAGAGTATATTGTGTTCACCCCCGACCCATTCATCCAGTAGAATGTAAACTCCTTGAATAAAAAGTACTTCCCCCCCCCATTTCTGTAGTCATTTAATAAAAGCTCATTGGATTGAATTGGTCTGCATGGCACCCCATGAGCCAATGTCTTCCTCCTAACACCTTTGGAAAGTCCATAGTACTACCTCCAAACCTCTTCTAAGTGTAGAATATGTTACCCTTGCCAGTGCTTCATGGGATGGTGTTTGTATTGCTTTCTCATTAGTGAGATTACATACCAGACTTGAAGACTGCAAGGTTTTAAAGCTGCAAAGGCCCTTCCAGATTATGTAGTATGAAGCTAAGAGAGGTGACTTAACCAAGGCCACACAGATCTTTAGAGGGAGATTAGGATTTGAAACCAAATCCTGTCTTCAAATCCAACCTTCTATCCATGATACCTGAGTCTATGAATGTTTTATGTATTGTTTTACAACAGAAAGCCCAATAAATTATAACTGTTAAAAATTCAGCTAGCTGTGCAAAATAACATATAGTCCCCCATTATAAATGGGAGATGATTTTTTATAAAGCTACTTAGACACAAATGTATAGTCCTTAAAAATAGCCTTGGACCCACAGTAACTTATTTTCTCAAAATAAGATAATAATAATAATAATATTAACTTGCCTTTATATAATGCTTTAAGGTTTACTAAGTGCTTTCATATATTATCTCATCTAGCATTCACAACAGTCCTATAAAGTAAGTGCTATTGTTATCTCCATTTTACAGATGAAGAAACTGAGACTGAGAGAAATTTAGTGATTTACCTAAGGTCAAACACTATCTGAAACAAAATTTGATCTCAAATCTTCCTGACTACAAATCTAGCACTTCATGTGCAGTACCACTATAGTTCTCATTCCAAAACCAATGGAATCAATATATCAAATATTCAGTCTCATTGCCTGAATAATTGGCATAATAAATGAGTCACTTTTTTTTTCTAAGAGCTATTCCAATCTCTTCTACAAATATGATTCTAGCCTGGATAAAAAGACAATGGGAATATATTAAATGCAAATGGTAAAAGATTGCTAAGTATGAGTATGTAATTCTATATGATCTATATCACTATTTCCATTTTTAGCTAGGTTTACCCAGAAAAGAATTCTTTATCTTCATTCTTCTCAGTCTGTCTGCTGCATGAATATTGACAACCTCCTAGATACTCTATCTTCACTGGGTTTTATGATTCTTCTCTCTCATGGTTTCCCCCCTACTTGAATGACCATTCCTCTTTTCTCCTTTGCTGACTCATAATATATATCCCATGCCTTGACTTTAGGTGTTCCACAAGGTTCTGTCCTGGACTCTTTCCTTCTCTGTTTTCACTTTATCTCTTGGTAACTTAATCATCTCCCATCAATTTAACTCTCATCTCTAAGCTTGTGACTCATAGATATATATAAAAAGGCCTAGTCTCTCCCCAGGAGCTTCAGTTCCATATCATTAATTAGTCATTTGGCATTTTATGTTGGATATTCCAGAGACATTTCAAGTTCAACATGTCCGAAACAGAACTAATTATCTTCCCTTCTCCAGATCCTCTTCTCTTCCACACTTTATAGCTTATGTTGATACTACTATCCTTCAAACTTCTGTTTAATAACCTCAGTATTATCTTCAATGCCTCAGTTTCCCTCGCCTCCCAACATATCCAAACAATTGCCAACTCTTGCTGTTTCTGTCTCCACAACATCTCAAACATCCAGCACCTTTTTATTTACACAACCACCACCTTAATTCGGTCCCTTACTACCTCTTGTCATATAACAGGCTTGCACAATATACAAGCCATGGATCACTTGTTGCCTGTTAGAGGATTTTGGGCAACCTGTGAAAGATGTAGAGAATGTGAAAGAAAGTAAAGATGTAACGAGTGCTTTATCTGTGCCCTGCTTAACCTGCCTTCTGCTAGTCACTATTGTGCCCATCATATAACTTGGTGGGTGAGTTGCCACTGCATAAGCTCTCCTGTCTGTCATGTGACCCAGGACAACCAACCATCATCAGTCTATCTCTAGTCTGATTGGAGGCAGAGTTAAATCCTTCCCTCCCCATTTCCCTCAATTCAATCCCTCTTTCTCACCCTACATTATTGCTTTAGAGATTATCCCAATATAATTGATTCACACCTGTGCTCAACTGTCTAAGCAGACTCTAAACTGCCCTAATAATGACAAAGTTCTTAGGAATTGCGTGTATCATCTTCCCATATAGTAATATAAACAGTTTAACTCTATTGAGTCATGTTTACCTTTTTATGCTACTCTTGAGTCTTCTGTTTGAACATTAAATTTTCTCCTCAACTCTAATATTTTCATCAGGGGTACTTAGAAGTCTTTTATTTCATTAAATATAATTCTTTCCCTTAAAAGGTTATGCTCAGAGAATTTGAAACTCAATTTTTAAAAAAATGAATGTTAAAAATTTTTTTTATGGGCAACTTAGGGAAAAGAAAATACTAAATAAAAGATTTTAAAAAAAACATTGTGATAAGGAGTTCTTATTGCAAAGAAGGTGGAGTTTTGTTCTTCTTAAACAAAGTTTTGCTAGGTATTTTATTCTCATTTGTAATATTAGCTCCTTTGCTTTTGGCATATCATATTCCAAATCCCCATTCTTTTAACACAGTTGCTGCTAAATCTTGTATGATCCTGATTGTGGCTGCTTGATAGTTTATTTTTTTCTTTCTGACTGCTTGCAATATTTTCTTATTGATCTTGGAGCTCTGGAATTTCGCTATAATATTTCCTGGGCATTTTCATTTGGGGAACTCTTTGAAGAGGTGATGGGTGGATCCTTTCCATTTCTATTTTGCCTTCTGGATCTAAGATATCAAGGCAATTTTCTTTGATAATTTCTTGGAATATGATGTCCATGTTCTTTTTTTATCGTGATTTTTCAGCTAGTCCAATGATTCTTAAATGATCTCTCCTCAATTAATTTTCCAGGACAGTTGTTTTTCAAATAAAATGTTTCACATTTTTTTTCTTTTTCACTCTTTTTCACTTTGCTTCATTGTTTCTTGATGTCTCATGGAGTCATTAGCTTCCACTTGCCCAATTCTAATTTTTAAGGAATTATTTTTTTAATATGCTTTTGTATCTATTTTTTTTAAATTTGGCCTATTCTGCTTTTAATGGAGTTCTTTTCTTCTATGAATTTATGTGTCTCTTTTACCATTAGACCAATTCTGTTTTTTCAAGCTGTTATTTTCTTCAGTATTTTTGTGCTTCTTTTACAAAGCTTTTAAGTCTCTTTTTGTAGTTTTCTTGTATTACTCTCCTTCCCAAGTTTTTCTCTATGACTCTTATGTTTTGTTTTTTTTTTAATTCTTCCAGAAATCTTTTTGCTAGCCTTGGGTCCAATACACATTTTTATTTGATATTTTGTTGGTAGATATTTTTGTTTTGTCATCCTCTTATAAATTTGTTTTGATCTTCCCTGCCACCATAGTAGCTTTTTATACTCAAGTTATTTGTTGTTGTTTGCTCATTTTCCTACCTCAGTTTTTCTTCATTTTGAATTTTACGTTCATTTTGGGCTGGGGATGGGGAGGTACTGTGCAAAGAATCAGACTTCTTTGTTTTGCTGTTATATGAGCTAATTCTGGGGTTTTGCAAGTTTTTGATGCAAAGTTGTGTGTTATGCATGGAAAGGTATGGTCACTGCTCTCTCTGTCTAGACTATGGTGTTTACCCAGGAATGGCCTCTGCTCCCCTGCATCTACCAGTATTAGTGCTCCTCCTGTCTTTAGAACTGTGACTAGGGTCCCTACTAACTTACTTCTAATTCCAAGTGCTCCTCTCCACCCTGAAACTGTAACCCTGAACTCTTTATGGGCAATGGCATTGCCAATCAGTGCCTGGTTATATGTAGTGACAACAAAGGGTCTGCTGTAATCTCTTTCTGACGCGTTTTCCTCACTCCTTACCATCTATGGGGGGAGAGCTCCTAAAACTGCTGCTTCTGTCCCTGCACCCAAGGCCCACCATTGATACTTCTGCTGTGTTCAGAGCCTGAGTCTACCCTGCTGTTACGGACTTCTCCTGTTGACCTCCTAAGTTGTTTTGGGCTGGGAAAATATCTCCCTATGACCTTTTGTTGGTTCTGCCACTCCAAAATTTTATTTGATGAATTATTTTAAAGTTGTTTGGAGGGGAATATTGGGAGAGTTCAGCTGCCATCTTGGCCAGGAATGCTTTCTATAAGTAAGTCTAAAATCTCCCTCTTGTAACTTTCTCCTGAATACTGGTAGCTCTCTAGTACTATTTACTAATAGCTGACATTAAGAAGAACAAAACTCCACCCTCTTTCAAATAAGAACTCCTTAGAAACTTGTAGGCAGCTTTCATGTCTTCTCGTCTTTAAACTAAATACATCCACTTTCTTCAAAAGATATTTATAGGGGGTGGAGCCAAGATAGCAGCATAAGAGCAGCAATATATCACAGCTCTCACATAGCCACCCCAAATACCCACAAAATATCACTCTAAACAAATCGTAGAACTCCAAAATGCACACAAATATACTTTCCACTAAAGTCAGCTCAGCTATGAAGAACCATATCAGCCCTGCGAGACAAAACGACCCTAGCCTGAAAGTGCGGCTCTGCCCCAGAGGCGGTTGGACAAGAGGAGCCAAGCCCAGGCTGGAGCTTCGGGTGAGCAGATCGGCGGCAGCTGTGGCAGCATCCAGAATTAAGTTAGTGGAGCTCGTGAAATCGGGGGAGAAAAAGAGGTCTGGCCGAAACGCCTCCAGGGCAACGAGGCAGCAGAACTGGAGGTCTTGCACCCACCTCCAGAGTGCCGCTTCAGAGCTCTTGGCCTGCAGACTGCAGGGGAACCAAGCTATCGTTCAGAGGCCAAGTGCTCTAGTGTTGAGCGGCCTGGATCCGGATAGCGGTCTTGGGCTTTGGTCCTGTGGTTTTTTTTTTTCAGTGAGCCAGAGTGGGGAAGGGACCCAGCAGCCTCCTAAGAGCTTCGGCATTTGGGAAAGCCCCAGTGATTTGGGACAGAGCTTTTCCCTCTGGAAGCAGAGCTCCACAGAGATTAAAAAAAAAAAAATCATGGACTGACCAACCATGAATAAGAATAAGCATAAGAAGCAAAGTAAAAACGCTAGATTCCTTCTTTGGGGAAAAGAAGGATCAAGGCAGAGACCAGGAAGAGGACGGAACAGCCAGAGCTCCCCCACCAAAAGCTTCCAATAAACAAGAAGATTGCCTTAAAGCTAGAGATCAGCT
>CM053585.1:124054982-124068337 GCA_028646515.1 Pseudochirops corinnae | reverse complement strand
GATCAGAGAATGTCATAGCCCTCTTGACCCACTGCCCAATCACAAAGCAACAAGGCAAAGGCATTTCCGAAAAACGAGCCTCCCACCACAGGCTCCATGTGACCACATTCAGCCTATTAGGGGACAGAGTATACTTTCAAATCTGGGAAGGTTCTCAGAGTCACTTAAGCCACCTAAGCAAAGGGTCTAGGGGCAGGGAAGAACTTCAGATTCCCATAACACATGCAGAGCTAATTAAGACTAAAATCAAAGTACTAATTTTTAATGCCCATCTGTTATTTTTCTTCCCAATATGTCACACACCATTAATTCTAGCAATTTAATTTTCCAAAGGGCTTAAAATATGCTCAGATATTTAGAGTATTTTAAATAAATTCAGTTGTTTAAAACCTAAAGACCGATAACTCAATATTTCTTGTTGTAGCCAGTATATGCACAGTAACAGTCATTAAATGTGAAATGGTTGTAAAGGGCTTAACAGTTGACAAGAAATGAGAACTTGAAATTCCAGGTACCATGGTTCTGCAATTCTTAGGCTGTGTGACCCTGGCCACACCCTTTGACCTCTCTGTGCCTGATTCTGTGCCTACCAAACACAAAGGACACTGAAGTATTGGAAATTATTCAGTGAATTAAAAGTCAGCAGCCTGTCACAGGCAGGCGGAGTAACCTAATGGAATGAGAGCAGGTCTAAGAATTGGGGGCACAAGCCTTGTCCCAGTTCCATCATTGACTAATTGTACAAACTTAGGTAATCCAAAGTGAACTTTGCCCAAAAGCTCAAAAAGAGAAGACAAGCTAAGCACATGGAGAAAATGATATTTAGACCAGTACAGAGAGGAATGAGTTTAAATCCCAGTAACAGAAAAAGATAACTTGCTTTACCTTTGGAACAATACTTCAATCTTTTGATGAATTTTGACCTAATCAATGTGAATACTTATGCCTTTCAGTCATGAAGACTGCAGCCAATTCACATGCTTTCATCTTATGCCATTCTCATCCATGTACTTTCCAGAGGCAGTGAGATAGTACATTGTGTAAAACATGGGCCCTGAAATCAGAAAGACCTGAGTGAAAGTCTGACCTTAGACATTTGCTAGCTGGCAAACCACTTAAGCTCTGTTTCCTCCACTATAAAATGGGGGTGATAACAGCACCTGCCTTGCCAGGTTGTTTTGAGGATCAAGTAAGATAAAATTTATAAAGTGCCTGGCACATAGTAGGCACTTGATGAATGCTTGTTTCCTTCCTCCCAAAAAATCATACAAGAGCATCTAATAATTGGGTTGGGGATCTTCTTCTGGGGCTTTTCATATTTTTAGATAACAGAGCAACATTTGGGCTGTCCATCTGTTATTCCCCTGGAATATTTCATTACACAACCAGACCACATTGGTTTTTTTTTTTTTTCCATTCACAAATTTAATCTTTTTGCCACATCTTTCAGGGGAGCCATTGCTGGTAATATGTGGCCATGTCTTGACACACATGCGTCTTTCAATTGCACTTTGAGTGACCTGAAATTTTGATTCTTTGGAGATTGTGGTATTCTGAGACTTAAAGTTACTTATCATCACTGGACGATAATTGATGCTAAAAATATAGGCTTTTCTGTCAGAGAGCAATTTAAGATAATTGAAAATGTCTGAATGCAATACCCCTATACTCTGCTCTTCCTTTTCAATTCTGAGCCCAAATCAACATTTGGATATTTTAAAAAACTTTTTAAAACTAATTCCCACATCTTACCTAATTTCATCCTTATAACAACACAAGGTAGTAGGCAGGAAAGGTAGTATCTCCATTTTATAAGTGGGAAAAGAGAAACAGGTCAAGTGATTTGCCCAGTGTCATGGAGGATCTCAATTATACATCCTAATCAAGAAACCAGATTACCTTACCACTGTCTTGATGTGTAATGACACGTAAAATACAAAGCGCTCTCTCTTAGCGTTATGAATCAATTCCTTCAAACTCTAAACAAAGGAGAACAGCTAGCAGCAATCAGTGTTGATATTGGGCGTAGTAATAATTAGAATTGCTGGTTTTATTTGCATTTGGTAAATTGCCTCAATTGATCCTTCCAACAATCTTATGGGTAAGTGCATCACTACCTCCATTTAACAAAAGAAGAAACTAAGATTATAAGAGGTTGCTCCAGGTCACGGAACTACCTCGGGACAGTGCCAAAACAACTCCAATCCTTTAGAGGCCTACACCAGTGCTTTTTCCACTTCACTTTAGAGATTAAATAGTTTCAATCTCCCCTTGGCCTCCTAAGCTTGGAGGGCTTTTGTAAACTGACTGAGTACACAGCAGAGAGGCTGTTCATTCCCTGCTTTCCTTTCTATCACCTTGTAGAGTCTGGGCACTGCACCTGCCTTATTTACTGATCACTCCTTTTAGATGGTTTTTAATAAGGAAGTGACACATGACAATTACATTCCACAGTATTAATAAAGAAAAGAACCACCCTGGTGGCCAAACAGAGAAACTTTCTTTGAGTTTTCGTGGGTTCATTTAGCACTGTGTGTATATATGTATCTATGTATGTGGCACACGTACATATGCACAGGCATGTTCCTGTACACACACAGGTTCACAGAGACCAACAAAGCACTGTTATCACTATGAACTTATTATTGTTGTAATATTAATTCAACTTGCACATTGGCAGCTCTTTAAAGGCAGGAACCATGCAGCACACTTTTTCCTCCTTCCCTGTGGTACCTTGAACCATGCTTGACACAGGGCAGGAGCTTAATAAATACTTGCCGATTTGAAATGACAGGGTGCTCACTGATAGATCAAGGACCAGAAGTTTTCTATCTTGAAGGAGGTCCAATATATAAGCCGTTGAGGCAAAGGGGATGTACAGATAAATGGTACGGTCATTTAGTGTTGGTTTAAGATAACTCATTGCTCAACAGGAAGGCTTTAAAAAGTTGTAAAAAACCTTTTAGAAAGTTGTTTTAAAAAACCTTTTAAAAGTTGTAAGTAAGACAAGACTTGTTTAACCCATTACTTTTTGATCACTGAGGCAGATGAAGATGAAAATGTAAGAGGCATGAAAAATGTATGCCAGAAGGTAGGCGGGAACAAAAGTAGAATTCAAGTGACATGAGTTCTGTTCCTAGCTCTTTCACTAAATAACTTCATGACTCTAGGAGTTATTTCCCCTCTCTCGGAAATAGTTCCCTAATTTCAAAGGTTTCATAGTTTCAGAGGTAGAAGGCACCTTAGAGATTTTCTGGTCTAACCTTCTCATTTTGCATATGAGGAAACCAAGGCTAAGAGTGGTTAACAGACTTGCCTATTTATAAACTAATGGGATTGGAGAGGATGATGTCTAGGGTTCCCTCTGGTTCTGATAATGTGGATTCTGCTGCTAACCTAGGGACCCAGAAGCCTCCTCCAAAGTGGATATTACCAACCTTTTAGACATAATGTGCTCCAGTATTCTAAGCCATTTATTTCCAATTTTCTGCCGGTTGGAGAGTAGATTACCAATCACATAGCAGCCTCTCATTATGTCATCATAGAAAGAGCCCTGGATTTGTAATCAAAGGACCTTGGTTCAAAATCAAGTTTAGCTACTTAATAACTGTGGGAAATGGACAAGTCACTTCAGGTCTTTAGATTTCAGTTTACTCATCTTTAAAATAAAGGTCTTGTATAGGAGACCTCTAAGGTTTCTTCTAGCTCTGAATAAAAGATCACATACTTCCAATGAACTAGAGGGCGAAGAGAATAGTTACTTATGTTCTAAAGTTTGATATCTCTGAGGACTTTCTAAATGATCTAGCCTTCTGCTTGTCCAGAAATACAAACAAGTAATTTATAGGGTTATACACTTCTACACTGGAAATGTGGTCAGCAAAGTCCATACTTTTGTACCAAAAACAATTGATGAATGATGTCCTCTGTTTACTGAAATGTCCATTGATGACTAAGAAATGTGTTATCAGGAAAAAAGATTGTCTTTTATATACCAAAATATTCATAGTAGCACTTTTAGGAGTAGCAAATAACTGGACACAAATTGAGTACCCATTAAATGAAGAATGGTTGAGTAAATTATGGCATAAGGATATGATGGAATATTATTTTACTGTTAAGGAATTGTGAATAGAAGGTATTTAGAGAAACATGGGGTGATCTGTATGAATTAAAAGAGTCAAATAAGCAAAATCCAGAAAAAATATTCATAATATTTACAATAATAAGAAAAGATAAAAATAAGAAGTGTAATCTTGACCCTAGGGAAGATTTGGGGAATACATCACCTATTTTCCTTGGAGAGAAGGGAAACTATGTAATCCAACATTCTCATTTTATAAGTGAGGAAACCTTGAAGCCCAGGAAGGTCTTTGGGGGTCACTTTCCTCAATTAGTAGACCGTGGAACTGGAATTAGAACCCAGGTCTCCTAATTCCTTGTCAAATATTCTTTGCACAAGATTGTTGTTGTTTAGTTATATCAGTAGAGTCCTACTCTTTGTGACCCCATTTGGGATTTTCTTGGCAAATATACTAGAGCAGATAGCATTTCCTTCTTTAGATCATTACACAGATGAGGAAACTGAGACAAACAGGGTTAAATGACTTGCCCAGGGTCACACAGCCAGTAAATGTTTGAGACTGGATTTGAATTCGGGTTTTCCTGGCTCCAGACCCAGCTCTCCATCCACTGCACCACCTGGGTACCCACAGAGTGCTACTGATGAAGCCAAAAGTCATTCTGGGCATTTGGAACAAGTGTAAAGTATTCTGAGTTCAAAGTCTAGTTTTGTTATAGTCATTGCAAAGATGAGCTTGAGTAATGTAAAGTTTTGTCTTCTTTCACATAAAAAGAGGAGATTGTAAGGTTTTTTTTTTTTTCTCATTCTATTGAAAGGGAATGATAATGGGTGGAGAAACTCGAAAGAATAAATTCTTACTGAAGTAATTTTGGTAGATTTTTCCTCCCATCAAAAACAGGGTCCCTCATAAATAATGTTTGTGAATTATCACTGTCCCCTTCTCAAAATCTTTCTTTAAAATAAGTAAAACCTCTCATTTTGATTACCATGAAAATACCAAATTAATCTCGGAGAGTGTTGGGATTTTTTTGTTTGTTTTTGTTTTTTTTTTTGGAAGTGGGAAATCTGCTACTTAGACACAAACATTTCATTTCCTTCGGGGTATGACAAAGAAAAAGAAAAAGAGAGAGACAGAGAGATGGAGAGAGAGGGAGAGAGAGAGAGAAAGAAAGAGAGAGAAAGAGAGAGGAAAGAAAGGGAGAGAGAGAGGGAAGGAAGGTAGGAAAGAAGAAAGGAAGGAAAAGAAAGAAACTTGTAAATTAGGGGATATGGCATTAGAGATAATAGTCAAGTGGGTATTAAAATGTCACTTGCAGGTAGGACAGTTTTAAATGAGTTTTTCTTTGTTGTGTCCTTTGTAAGTTAGAACTAGACGCAGAGGTTGCAATTAGAAAAGTAAAACACCTCTCTTCTCCTTCCAAACTTGCCCCTGACATGAGCCATCCTGTAAGATCCCATGCAATAATAAAGGCAGCTCTAAAATTAATAGGATGATGGGTAGCAGCTTAATCTTGCCGATAAGCAGATAGCAGTCGGGCTGGATGGGTCCCTAGGTTCAAACAAAGGTTCCTGTTTAGTAAGAACAGGTAAAAAAGACAGATGGTTTGTTAAACATTGCCAGCATACTTCAGCAGTGCCATTCAGCGGTCACTGCCTGGCTAATGGTAACAAGGGCATTGTGTAGCAGCCCCATTCGCTAATTTCAGCCAACTCAATGCTATGGCTGCTTATCTTTGTTAGTTTTGCAAAGATTAAGGCAGTCTCTCTGTTTTGAATGCACCGAAGCTGCCCTGCTATGCATTCCTGAGGGTCTCCTGATTTGCACACAGCAAACTATAGAGCTGAACTCCACATGCAATGACTTGCAATGTCTCCCCTGGTTTCTGGAGGTTGGTATGGGCTCTGTTTTTAATTGTGTGCTCAGAATGACCAAGTCACAGTAGACTTCTCAATGTAACTGGCCCCATCTCCCAGCCTGAGCATAGTCAAATTTGCTGCAGATTTATACCTGCTATTAGGACTCCTCCGGAGTCCCTGGCCACCATGGCCCAGGCAGATAAACACAATTGTAAATTCTGTCCCGTGGATCATGATGAAGATGTGCTTCAAATTAAAGGTGTTTGCTCTTGGAAGGGGGCCATCTGCTTCTTATCTTTAAGTACAGAGGAAAAATGGGGCTGAGGCCTGTTCTGTTGTCCCTTTCAACAAATGGGAAAACCTCTGCTATTGTCAGTTGCTCAGCCTGTGTCTATACCTGTCCTCTTTCCAATGCTAGTAGCCCCCTCTTCCTTGTTTGTTTACTTGGAAATGGAGAGGGTGTTGTGGCTTATGCTGAGCGAGCAGGAACCTGACCCATTGGCTATACCTCCAGAGCCCAAGTAAGCTGAGAAGGGAAGCAATTGTCCAGGTATTTCACAAGGAAAACAATGCTTTAAGGAGCCACATATTTCGGGTGAAATTCTCTTAAACTGAATTACCGAGACTGTTGTGTCAATGCCCCACTTTGCTTTGTTTGTGGGGACGCAAGCTCAGTCAACAAACATTTTGTTTACTTAAGTCAGAGTTCCTTTCACCTAAATGTGAACTTTTCCAGATTTAATCACAAAAGAGAATGTGAGTCAGTCCAATGGCAGGGTGGGGGAGGCAGCCTCATGAGGTGGCAGGCTCCCAACCCTGGAGGTCTCTAGCAGAGGCTGGATGACCCATTCTTGGGGTTGCTGTGGGGAAGGTTCCTGATCAAATCAGGGTTGGACCTGAGACTTCTTAAGGTCCTTCAATAACTGATGGTTGAGGAATTTTTATTCTAAAGAAATTGAGCCGAAAGCCCCTGGAATTTACCAGTCTTTTAGGCTGAGTCTATATAGGGACAGAGTAAATAGAGAGGTGGGGAAATATCAGCTAACTAACCGTAGGCCTTTGGAAGATAATAATTATTCACCTTCATCTCTCTAGGCTTTGGCTTCTTCCTCTACAAAGTTAGGGAACTGGGGGGCATAGGGAAAAGTGAGAGGGAGAAAATGTTTAGTAATTGAAAAAGAAATTTTAAAATGAAATAAAATTAGAGAATTAGACAAATGATCCCCAATATCCCTTATGAGCAATAACGCTGTTTGATTCTTCTCCAAACCTGAAGATCACTCCCCATTCTATCTACCCCCACCTCTTTGCAAAATCCTTCCTGTGGTATAGTGAATAGAGCTCTAGACAATGCTAGGAAAATGACAGCTACTAGTATGGAGTGAAGCAATGGCTAGCGCAGGACTTGGAGTGAGGAAGCCTTGGATTCAAAACCTTCCTTAGAAATAATAGCTATGTGATTCTGGATAAGTCACTCAACCTCTTTCAGACTCAGTTTCTTCATCTGTAAAATGGGGATAATGATAGCATCTACCTCACAGGATTGTTGAGAAGATAATTTACATGTAAAATCCTTTGAAAAAATTTTTAAGTGATATTTATATATATAAATTATGTATTTATACATATATGTTACTATTTTATTATACTATAAAATCATTTGGGAGGAAAGACACTTGCAAGTTGGAGGAGATTAATAAAGGCTTCATATAGGAGGTATCCCTTAAACTGTCTTGAAGCAAGAAAGTCATTTTATGAGGAGAAAGTGATAAGAAAGTATGATCAAAGCCCGCAAAAAGGCCAGTGCAAAGGTATAAAGACTGGAGAGACAGAAAGAGGGCCAATTTGGCTGTATTGAAGAGAGTGGAAGGGGGAGTACTGCACAATGCAGGTAGAAGTACTTGCTACACCTGAATTGCAAAGGGCCTTAAAAGTTAATCAGTGGTATATAAATTTGATTCTCTATAGGTACTACAGAGCCACTGGAGTTTATAAAGTGGGTGATTGACATGGTTGGATGTTGCATTTAAGGAAAGTCACTTTGGCAGCAATTCAGAGGATGGGTTGGAGTGAGCAGGGACTATTAGGAGGCCACTGCACCAAATCTAGATGTGATAAGACCCTGAATTAAAATGTTGGCCATGTGAATCAGAATGAGTCAGATGTCAGAGATGTTGTAAAGGTAGAAATAGCAAGACTTTTCAGTTGGATAAAATCATGTATTTAGAGCAGGGAAGGACCTCAGAGATCATTTTCTCTTATCCCCTCTTTTTACAGATGAGGAAACTGAGATCCCCCCAAGGCTAAGTGACTCAATTCAAATCCAATTTCCTTAAGAGTGGTGGCTTTTTTCTCTGCATTTGTATCCTTAAATGCCTAACACAGAGTCCAACAATAAATGTTTGATTGATTAATTTGTCCAATAACATACAAATAGTAGCAGAAATGGAATTTAAACCCATGTCCTCTGACTCCAGATTCAACTCTCTGGGGGTAACTTTAAAGTCTCTTCTAGCTATAAGATTCTGTGATGGATTGAGTTACTACATATAGTGAAACTTAGTAAAAAACCATATAGACATACATCTACTTACCTGTTAGCTTTTCAGATCTATGTTGGTTGGGCAAATGCAAAAAAGAAATGAATTTATTATTTAATTCAATGATGAATAATGCAATTCTTTTTATAGACATATTCTAAATGGATGCATGATTCAGCTTTAATGGAAATAAAGTTCAATTGCTAGACAGCCTAAGCATTGGCCAAATAGTTTACCTCAGAGGATCTCTTTCAACCAAAATGTTTCTATTAAGAGAAATAAGATGAGCTTATTTGCAAACATTTCCATCTCTGAACTTTTTTCCATTGACAAATAAAGCCTTAGAGTTGATTCCACATACTTTAAGGATTCTACCATACCTTAAAAAAATTAATATAAACCCTACCTAGGAACAGGGAGTCAAGTTCAAAATAGATCTCTTATACTAAAAGAGTTGGTTCTTTTCAACATTAAGGTTCTGCAACCCCAACTATAAAAGTCACCATGTCATATCAATGATATCATACGAAAGGAATTAATTTCTTATTTCTTGGTTATAACTGCTTTACTCATTTTGATGAGGTTATTTTGATTTTCCCTTATTTTGGAAAAGGAAAGCATTGAAGTATGGACCTGAAAATGGACTGCCTTTCTACTAATGCAACTACTATTCATAGTTAGATGACACTCTTCCCTTGACTGGCCATAGGTTCAGAGTTATAACTAGGATGAGGCAATCAGCACTTTGCCCTAGGGCAAAAAAAAGACTACTAGTAGCATTCTCCCTTGTCTGACATCCCCTCGTAGCAGCAGAGGGCAACATCAGGTTCATTTCAAAGCACTTCCTCTCTTTTCAACAGCTCAGAAACCTCTTGGTATCCTAGAATACCCATGCTTTATATCAGATGAGCCTTACATTTCCTTACTTCCTCTTATTTCCTCCAACCAACCTCAACTCCTCCATCCTTGCCACTTGCCTGAGTATATAAATTGCTGGTTATGGTTTAGCCACAGGATAATGAATTTTTTTGGTTATAGATATTCTCTAGGATGATATACTAAGTTACAAAGTGGTTGCCCTCTAAATTGGTAAGGGAAGTATCTAGCTGCCAAATTACAGATCCTTGAAATATTGAAATTTTGAAATATTATTAAATGGATTAATGTCCCAATTTGAATCTGCCACTTTGGGGGAGATAAGAAAATCTGCTCTGACCAATGCATATCTCTCCTGATTTTGAACAGGAATTTAACTCTTCAAGGTATGCTTCAGAGATTTGGTTACGGGAACTCCTAAAATGGGAATGATCAAGAACAGCCTATCTTCTAGAGGTCTAGGTGATCTCCCCAATGGTAGCTCAACAATACTGGAAGTTCTAAGGGAAATAGAAACAGAATACTAAGATCCATTTGACAAACTTCCTCCCTCAATGTTGTACTTTATTTTCCCCATATCTCTCCTAGTCGCAGGGGTGTGCTGGCAGATGTTTAACAACCAATTCCTCATAAATGTACAGGACATACTTTTTAATTTAATCTGAATTATTAATGTTTTCTCCATCATTTTCTTAGGTCTAAACCATAGAGACCAAACAAAACAACAAACCAGCCATATTTTCTAGCATTTGCTGGTTTCTGAGGTGTAAATGCTAACACTGGAAATTTTACAATTGGGTTAACAGTAAGAGCTGACTCCCACAAGTCACAGCATGCCTCTGCTCCATCACCCTACGCTTCTTATAAACCCATTTTTATATGCTTGGAAAGAAAAATTCAACCAGCAACAATCTCAGTTGTTGTGTAACTGTTGTAATATCAAAAATAGATCCATTATTCTTCAGCTCAATCCTTCAGTTCATGACATTCCCAGGGAAATATCAAACAAACACTTAAACAGGCCTTGTAGTATACTAGAAAGAAGATTTGTCAAGAAGACAGCAGACATAAGTTGTATGATTTTGGACACGTGACTTATAGCTGCTCTTAGTTTATTATTCTGTGGAGTAGAAATAACACCTTCTTTCTCCAGAGTGTTTTTCTGGGGATTAAATGAGAAATGTAAGTGAAGGTATATTGAAAAATTAAAAAAAAAAACCCATACAATAATGTTGTTGTTGTTCAATTACTTTCAGTCATATCTGACTCTTCATGTCCCCATTTGGGTTTTTCTTGGCAAAGATACTGGATTTGGAAGGGAGTTCAATAGGCATATAATATGCCCAAACCTGAAAAAAGAATTCTCCTTACTCAATCACTAGATCTGGTTCAGATCTCCTCGCTTCTAGTCTCTTTTCTCTCCAATCCACAAATCTTCACATAGCTGACAAAATAATTATCCTAAAGCATAATACAGAAAATGTCACTCCCCACTTCATGAATCATCAGAGACTTTCTATTACCTCTAGAAAAAAAAATGCAAACTTGTTATTTAAAGCACTAAACAGCCTGGCTCCAATTACTGTAATTTTGTCAGCTAGGTACTTCCCCTACCAATTCAGAGTGCAACCACTCTATAATTTTTCAGACATTTCCGAACTCTCCTCTTCACATATCCCGTATTCCAGACAAATTGCTGTTCCTCAAACTCAGCATTCCATCCACTGCCTCTGTGACCTTCTGTAGATTGTCTCCTATTTGCAGAATACTCTCCCTTCTTACTTTTCTCACTTAGAATCCCATAACTTCCTTCAAGGCTCAGCTCAGGTGTCACTGTCCAAGGAAAGCTGTTCTTGATCTCTAAATTATTATCTCTCCCTCTTCAGATTACATTGAATTTACTCCTCCGTTTACATGTTGCTTCCCTCAAGAGACTGCAGGCTCACTGAGGGCAGGGGCTATTTTTCAAATCTGACTTTGCATCTCTAGTTCTAAGGAGCATGTTTTTGTGAATGGTTTTTGAATCTAATTATTTCCTTTTATAAATCGTACACTCTAGTCAAATTGGACTACTTTCTGTCTCACAGATGTCTCTTCCTCCCTTTTCTCTATCTCTTTCTGTATATCTCTCTCTCTCTGTCTCTCTCTGTCTCTCTCTTTCTCTCTCTTTCTTCCTCCTCCCTTTCCCTCTATTCCTCTCCCATCCCAGCATTCATTTTCAGAATCATGTGTTTATAGGTGGAAGGAATCTTAGAGGCCATTGAATCCAACCTCTTCACCTTACAGATGAGGTCACTGAGGTATATAAATGACTGACCCAGCTTCACATGGAGGATAGGTGGCTCAGTGAGTAGAGTTCTGGGCCTGGAATCAGGAAGACCTGAATTCAAATTCAGCCTCAGACTCTAACTAGCTGTGTAACTCTGTTGCTAGTTAATTAGTCTCTGTTTGTCTAAATCCACTGGAGAAGGAAATACAAACCTTTCCAGTATCTTTGCCAAGAAAATTCCATGGCCAGTATTGGCATGCTGTGGTCCATGGAGTCATGAAAAGTCAGGTATGACTGAATAACAACAACAAAAGCCAGATTCTCAAAGTTAAGCAAATGTCTGAGTTAGAATTTGAACTCAGGTCTTCCTGACTCCAAGCCCAACACTTTATCTGCTAGGTCATTCCTAACCATTCAATTTGAATGTCATCTCCTCTGGAAAGCCTACCGTTGTAACAGCCTTTCCATCCCCAGAAGTCATATAACTTTTTGCCTTCACAGCATACATGTATGTATTAGACATTATTATAATTTCTATCCATATGACTTTCAGATCTACATATAACTCTAGTCTCTTCTGAGCTCTAATCCCACATAAACAATTGCTTAATTGGACCCTTCCATCTGGAAGACCCAGAGACATGTCAAAATCAACCTACCTAAATCAAAATTCATCATCCTTTCTCTTAAACTTTTCCATTTATCTCTAGGGCACCACCACCCTCCCAGTCTCTTAGGGTCATAACCTCAATTGCATCCTTGATTCTTCATTCTCTTTCACCCCACTTATCAATTCATTTGCTAAAATTTATCTTTTCTGCCTCTGGAACATCCCCTGTATATGACTTCTTATCTCTGCTCACACAGCCACCACCATTGTTCAAGCTCTCATTATCTTTTACTCAAACTATTGCAATAACTTCCTAATTAGTCTCTTTCTTAAGTCTCTCACCTGGCCTTTTTACTGTTCCTCCCATATAACTTTATGTCTCCCATAACTAACCCTTTTAAATGACTTTTCTTCATTCTTGAAATGCTTGAAAACTTTTAGACCTCTATCACTTAGATGTTTTTTCCTTTAAGATCAGATCAATCATCCTCTTTTATATTTAAGACCTTTCCTGATTCTCTAGCACGTAGTATATTTCTAAACTTGAAAGCTACCTTAGATTTATTTTGCCTATATTCTGGATGTATTTATTTACATACATGTTGTCCTGTAGATTGTAAGATCTTTGAAAGCAGGAACTGTTTCATTTTTACCTTTTTATCTCCAGTACCTAGAGAAATACCTGACACATAGTAGGTGCTTAATAAATACTTGTTGATTATATTTGGTTTTGGTTTTGTCTTTTTGAATATGCATCTTGTCCTCCACCTAGATGAAAAGCTTCTGTGAGGGCACAAACACTTTTTTCAACAACACTTTTCATCTGCAACATCTAGTTTAGGGCTGGGCACAGAGCAAGCACTTAATAATTTTTTAATTGAATTCAATTTCCTAAAGTTGAATATAATTGGACATTTTCCTGTTCTAACATTGTATTTTCTTTAATCATCCTTCATACTTATAGCATTCTACCTTATAATTTGGTTTTCTTTTTGTATATTTTAGCCTTTTTAGTATAGGGTAATCTTTCTTTAGGGAGGGATCATTTCTTACCAATTAATCTTCAACTTCCCAATGCTTAGTGTTGTACCTTGTACATAGTAGGCCCTTAATTATTTA
>CM053585.1:124044121-124054882 GCA_028646515.1 Pseudochirops corinnae | reverse complement strand
ATTTTGACCAGGGGCTGGGATCAGGGAGAGCTGGTTTGACAGTTTTTCATGGGAAGAAGATTATGTGTCATTAATTGACCATATGCTTAATTTAAACCAATACTATTGGTGAAGCTGCTAAAAACAAAAGAAAAAAACTAATGTAATCATTTGCTTTATTAATTTTAAAAATATAATGTCCAAACAAAGGAAACTTCCACCTGCCTTGTATGCTAGTCTGGACACATCTACTCAGATGTGAGAGTGATACATTCATAAGCTGGAGTATATGCAAATGTCATTGAAGAGTCTGAATGGTGTGTTATGAGAGGAACAATTTAGAGAACTAGGGATATTAATTTAGGCAAAGAGAAGACTTGGTTGGGGAAGGGATGAAATCAGAGCTGTCTTCAAGTATTTAAAGGTTTTTATATAGAAGACTTCATACACAGAATGGAGACTCACAGAAGTTAAAAAGAGGTAGTTTTTCTTTCTTTTTGTAAGAATTTTCTACCAGAGTCACCCAGTAATGAAGCAGACAACTTTATTCAGTCCTCCACTATTAGCCATAAGCAGAGTGTGACAACTTTACATTAGGAATATTATGTAAAGAATTCCTACATGGGCAGGAAAAGTTGGAAATATGTCCTCTATAATTCATGAATGTATATCTTTATGTGATGTCACTGTCAAGTACACAGGAAATGGAAACTAGAAAGAGACCTTCAAGGGAAGGGCTAGGAAAGTACAAAGTGATGGAAAGGATCAGAACATCAGAGGAGGGGGAAGTCACAGGGTCACAGAATACAGACTATGTAAACCATAAGGTAACCAATTTATATTCTAAATATAAAACTTTAAGTTAAGGAATGAAGAGGTAATGCAGGTGATGATGCTCAATGGGTAAAGTTCTCAGGTTCCCTTTGTGAGTAAGGAGAGCCAACCAATAAGATGGACCAATTTGGATGGCAGATAAAAGTCAACACCTTACTCTACTCTCATTCACTATAGAATCAAGGACTAGCTAGACATGATTAATCATTAAGAATGCTGGGAACAAAGTGGGGAAAAGTTTGTTCTACATTCTTTGAGCTTCCATTTATGTAGCGGAGAAATGAAAGAGTAATTCAAAGGATTTTGACCTGGATGTCTTGATAATTGAAGTCCTAATAAATGGATGTGGGGAGTTGCTTTTAGGGGAAAAAATAATCAGTCTCTTCTCTTAGAGCCAAGCTTTTTCAGCTCTGGAGAGTTTCATCAGATGAGTTGCAGAGAGTAGGAATTTTAAGAAAGTGATTCCCAGACTTTAAGGAATCGGTATATCTTTTTGTGTTTCAACAGATTTCAAAGTTTGTCTCTGTACAATCCATCAAAAAAATATTGCTTATTGCTTCATAGTGTATGTGTTATGTATACGCACAAATATATGTGTAGATAGATATAGAGATATATATACAGACACATACATACATACATATATTTGTATGTACATATTAACACACACCCCTATATGTATGTATGTGTGTACATGTATATGTATATAAATAAATATATGATTAAAATTAATTTGATTTTAAGACTCTCTTAGGTCATTAGAAACAAGACTGAGCTGGTACTTACTCCTTTTCCTTATGATGCCTAAACAAGATGTTGATTGAGCCTAGGAGTCAAAGCAGAACTGGAAGGGACATTAGAGACTATCTCATCCAACCAACTTCTTGATTTTTCAGATAAGTAAAAGTCATAGTGTACATATTGATGCTGGGAGAGGATATAGGGAATTATTTTGGGGAGAATGGAGTCTCTTACCCCAGAAATGCTGTGTAGAATTGCTTTAGTCTAAGGTTTAGGGAACTTTTAGATAAAAGCCTGTACATAAAAAGCAGAAATTCCAAAGAGTGAGGGATTCTTTTGAATGCTCCCCCCTCAATCTCTGTCTTCTAAGTAGAAAAGTCTAGAAAATGACCTCAAATAGTTGAAGAAGGTTCTGTTTTTCCCCTTCCTTTGTTAATTCACAGAGCTACTTCAGCTCAAAGGTTAATTAACAGGCCCCAAAGTTAGGGATAACAATTGGCACAACACTCAACAACATAGTTGGTGTGGGGCCTGGACTTAGTCTTTCTTCTAGGGAGTTTGATAATTGGGAGGTAGAGTATATGTGTGTGTGGGGGGGGTGTGGAGTGGTAGTAGTATTTTCTACTCCAACTTTCCTGATCCCATTTCTCAACTCGCATCATCTACACAAAGTTAGTTCTGTGATTCCAGTACCAATTTCCATCCCTTATCATCCAAGGTCAGCAAATGATCACTATGAGTTGTTTTTCCAATAGTAGTGATTTATGGACTCAGCCATACTCTTCTAGCCTTTTTTCTCCCTGTGACAAGTAAATGGCAAATTTTTTTTTCACATTTTTCTCTCTTAAAGTAACTAGTCTCTGAGTTTAGAACAAGGGTTCCTAACCTGAGATCCTTTGTTTGATTTCAGAGGATCTGTGAACTTGAACAGGAAAAAATATATCTTTATTTTCATTAAGCTCTAACAGAAATTTAGCATTCCCTTCAATGATGAATATAAGAAAAAAATAGGCATTATTCTAAGAAAGAGTCAATAGCATTTGTCAGACTAACAAAGGGGTCAATGACACACACACAAAGTTAGGAACACTTAGTCTGGAACCACTGACTTCATTACCGACATCTTCAAAATTAGCTAGCTATGCTGATGGAAGGGCACTATACTTTGCAGTTGAACCTAAATAAAATGGCCCATTGGCAACATTTCTATTGTTCTCTTTGTCCTCTCTAGTTCTTTGGTCACATGAAGTCACAGAAATCCTGGTATGGAGCAGAGGATATTCACATTTTATTCGTATCTGACACTTAATTCCCATATGGATTTATCTCGGGCTTTAACTAATTTTATAGAATCTTTGAGTTTTAGTGGACCTCAGAGACCATGTAATCCCATCCATAACTGACCTCAATCCTCTCCTTGACATCTCCAACAACTGATTATTCAGCATTCACTACTCAGACTTGTAATGAAGAAAAGTCCATTTCCTTGTGAGATAACACATACACTTTGGGACAGCTCTGATGGTTAAGAAATTTTTCTTTATGTCAAGTCTAATTCTACTTCTTTGTTATTTTTACAAGTTGTTCCTATCCCTGCCTACTGGTGCCAAACAAAAAAGTCTAATTACTCTCAAGATAGCTAGCCAAATCTTTAAAAAGACAACAATCATGTCATTCCTAAATCTTTTTTTTTTTCCTTTTTATCTACTTCCTTCAACTGTTCTTGAGACTATTCCTCATTTTTGCCATCCTCCAATGAATGAATGGGCTCCAACTTAGCGATTTCTTTCCTAAGATGTGATGTTCTGAATGGAGCATACCTTCATACTGATCAGGGCAGAATCTGTTAGAATAATCACTTCTCCAGTAATGAACACTACATTTTTCTTCTTTATGTAGCCTAAGATCCCATTAGTTTTTTGGTTGACGTACTTTTAAAGCATGGTGGGAGCACACTAATTTGTATGATTGTGACAACAATCTGAGTTGGTCTACACTTACAAAGCAAAGCAATAAATTTTAAAAAAAAGTTGTGAAAAGCAAATGCCAACCCTACACCTCCCATTCAGTAAATTACAGTGGTTCCTTATTACCTTTAATTAAATATAAAATACGGTTTGTTGGTCCACCTTCCACAGTTTGCCCCCTCCACACCCCCCACCACCCATATCTACTCAATTCAGCTGCTAAAATGATCTTCCTAAAGCATAGATATAACCATATTCTTCCCCACCCCACTCGACAAACTCCAGTGGTTCCCTATCAGTCACCTACAGAATGAAACATAAAATCATCTTTTGCCATTCAAAGCTTTTCCTGACCTGGTCTCTCCCTACCTTTTAAGAATACTCAGACTTTACTTACTTACCTGGTACTTTGCAATCCAGTGACATGGACCTTCTTACTGTTCCTCAAACAAAATACTCCATCTCCCAGCTCTCAGGGTTTTCACAGTCTATCCCCTATTTCTGGAATTCTCTTCCTCTTTTTCCCTGTCTCCTGGCTTCTTTTAAGTTCCACCAAAAAAAATCCTACCTTCTACAGGAAGCCTTTCCCAGTCCCTCTTGATGATGGTGCCTTTCCCCAGCTGCTTCTCTCCACTTTTGTGTATTATTTGTTTGGATGTATTTGTCTGTATGCTGCTTCCATCATTAGATTGTGAGCTCCTTGTGAGCAAGGTCTGCTTTCCTCGTATTTCCAGTGTTTTAGCACAGTGATTGGTACAGAGGGGTGATCAATATATGTTTATTGACTGACCAATATATAGGGAGTTGTATTATACTTATTTGTATATTTACATAATGTCATACTTAGCTGTATACATGCCATTCTCCTCATCCCTAATGGTGTCTTAGTTCCTTTGGGGCAGCAATTATTACTATTTGCATCATTGCATCCTCACCTAGCATAGTGCCATGTGAGACACAGTGAATATATAAAAAGATTTTGATGATTCGAATTAACATTGGCAGTAGGCCTTCGAAGCACTTCTTCACTGTCGTTTCTATCCCGCCACCCCCCTCCCCGCCCTACCTTTCTTCCCTTGTCTACATTTAACTCCCATGTATTTTATTCCTCTTCCTTGCTTCTTCCTCATCATCCTGTTTCTCCCATCTTGGTGCCTCTCCCCACTCAGCAGTCTGTTGTTTTTATGATGACAATTAGGAAATCATAAAACCTCAGCTATGTAATAGAAGAAGGTTACAAGGTGGCATTCCCAGAATGCTTTGAGTTTATACATTCAGGCTTTAGGATTACCAAGGCTGGTTATGGTATAGGAGGAATCATCCTTCTTTTTGGTAGACAAGATCTATTCTTAGCAAAACTGTGAAGTAGGTGGTTTGCCTTTGGCATTCGCCTTCCCATTTCTGTGACCTTTGTATTCTCCCACTCACCAACAAAAGAACTCTTCTGTGCTTTTCTTTGGTTATATTTTATCTTCAGAAAGAGGATTTGATTAACTGATATATTAAGGCATCAGAAAATTGCCTTTTGAAGGAGGATCATAGGAAGAAGTCATGCTTAACCCAAAGAAATTCGTTTCTGAGGGTAATTTCATATCCTTTGGCAACTTTGTGAAGAATGATATTTTAGAGGGTCTTTCAAGTGTCATATCCTTTTCTAGGCAAAGTGTGACACTTGTGATGATTAGACAAATCTTTCAGTTGGGGCCTGAGCTAATTAGTTCCTAGGACCTAAAAACAGACTGTAGGGGAGTAATAGGGAGCTGATCTCAGCCCTCAGTGGCATTCTATCCCTCCTTGTGTTTGTTAAGACTCCACCTGACACTCAAGCTTACAAGACCGTGAGATTATACACCCAGTGTCCTTCAAAGAATACCACAGTAACTGATTCATTAATTACCTACTCATAGGAAGGAACTTAGTATTAGAGATCAGTAATGATGGGGCAACTAGGTGGTACAGTGGATAGAGCACTGGGCTTGGAATCATGAAGACTCATCTTGATCAGTTCAAATCTGACTTCAGGCACTTAGTAGCTGTGTGGCCCTGGGCAAGTCACTTAACCCTGTTTGCCTCACTCTCATCTGTAAAATGAGCTGGAGAAGGAAATTATAAAATCATTCTAGTATCTCTACCAAGAAAACACCCAAAAATGGAGTCAAGAAGAGTCATAAACGATTAAACAACAAAAGGGTGATAGATAATGCTCATCTTCTTGTTCCTCCTACCTTTAGGGTCTCTCAGAGCAGTCTATTCTTTTAAAAGTTATACTCAGCTAAACAAAGATGCTAAACTATAAGACAAAAGACAAGAAGAGCCTAGAACCATTTCTTACTGCTAAACTGAGTGCTTTAACACAATTTCCCCGTTCTGGAAAGGAAAAAAATCTTGCCTTCAAGGCATTTTATTTCTTCATTTCCCACTCAGCTGTGCTCCTTTGGACTTTCCCTTAATATCCCCAGGAGCCTCATCAAAAGGAATTTCAGGATATTTCAAGACTGTCTGCCTTGGGTCTCACACCTTATCAGTACCTTCAGTACCTTCAGTACCTTCTGCCTTTGTGATTAGAGAGCAGAGAAAAGAGCTCCTCCCCAAACCTCCATTTAAAAAGGGTTCCCAAGCCAGCCATCTCTACATTCCCCATCCACCCCCTGCATCCCTTTGGCCTTTCTTAAATCAGAACCTTGCTCTGGTACTCCTGCCTCCCACTTTCACCTTCCTTGTTAGGAAGATTATAAGCTCCTTAAGGTCAGGGACTGTCTTTCTTTTTCCTTTTGTATCTCCAACCCATCACAGTACCTTGCACATAGTAGACATGTAATAAATGTTTACTGACTGATCACATAGAAATTTAAACCATGATTTTCCCCACTTCTGTGGTTTTAATATAAAACTTCAGAGGCCAAGAAAGAGCGAAGTTAGCTCTATAGATCAGTAATGGAAAACATAGTTTTGGCTAACAGGTTATGGTAGCATACTCAAATCACTTCAGATTATACCACTTTCCATCTATGTACAAGATTTGCTCTGATAGAGGGGGAGATAATATCTGAAGTAGTTTAGCTCAAGTTGTTTATATATTTTTAAGACAGAGAAACTAGCACTGTTTTGGCAAGAAATTAAACTTCTATAATGCATGGTGCACGTGAAAATTCTATTTACTGTTACATATGCCAACATGTGCAACAGAAACACTAATTAAACTTGCATTTCTTACTGATAGGAGTCCAAAAATTAATCAAAGCATGCTAACATTAGTTCACAATCGTCTATTAGACAATACAAACATCAATCCCTCTAGAGCAAACAACCGATGGACTTTCCTAAGGCTTCCCAGTAAGTATATCTCACACCAGTACTTAGGGACAAAGTTCCCTCTCTGCCCATCCAGAGGCTCATATGGCCCTATGAGTTAAATGTCTGGTAAGCTGAGGCCTATCAGTTTGATCATCATTTCCCTCTAGTAAGCAAAGTGTCCCTTCAGTCTCAGGTGAGGATGGGGGTGAGGCATGGGGAGGAAAAGATAGGATTCGGTACTAGTCAAAACCCAGAGGGAAGTTGCAATGGAGACTTCTGCTAGGTTTCTTATAGCTATAGCTACACCGAAGTTCTTGCTGGTGACCTGCCACCTAATTAGGTCACTAATTAATTTGATTGATTGATATCACTAATTAATTTGATTGATACCTTATTACATAAGGTAATGATGATGATATTTACCAATTTTGCTTATTGGTGGTCTGTCCTATCTAGGAGTCCAATATATTTATGAAAATATGGATGCTGTTTACCAATCTATATCACATGATACTTATAATATTGAAAGACAAGTTATAAAAAACAAATGTCAAAATACTTCATCACAAAACAGTAGTCCAATATAAAATGGAGCCAGTTATGTCAAGGCAACAAACTTATTCTTATTACAACTCTCAACCACAACATGTGATTTATATAATAGAATGGAACGCATTAAAGGGCATCTATTTATGTCATGGGGCCCGAATGACTCTGGAACCCCAAGCTATCTCAAGACTAAGCATAGGCAAATATGGTTTGAACCCCCATCTATTTCATTCTTTACTAACAAACTAGTCAGGAACAATGTATCAAATATCAGTGCTTTTTATTAGGATAGAATATTAAATAACAAAGGAAAATCTTGTGGAACAATTTTCTGTTCTTCATACCAAAGGAATATAATCTTCCACAGATTCCCATGTTGACATGAGAGGATGCCCGCCATAGACATCTCACACTTACGCTTTTGCTCCATAGCTTGGCTTGAACAATCCTCCAGGTTCCATTAGCAGCATCTGCACTTGACTGCTGTTCTCCTGCAGTTTCATGTCTGTAATTGACTGATTCTCTGTAAAGTTGTTGCTATCATTGCCTGGAACTGCTGTCTAATAATGAGGCTTCTTCCTTAAATGAACTGTTACATGTTATGTTATGTTATGTTATGTTATGTTATGTTATGTTATGTTATACTGTGCTGTGTTATGTTGTGTTGTGTTGTGTCAGAGGAAGGGAAAGACAGACACTGACACAGACACAGAGACACAGAGAGAGAGAGAGAGAGAGAGAGAGAGAGAGAGAGAGAGACTGTCTGGGCAACATGCCCAGGAACTAATCAACACATTTTCAGTTATTTGGTTAATTGGTTAATCAGGGGGCACAGTCACTCTTGGCAGCACACAAATGAGCCTCTCAGGTGACTGTAAAACTTGTACCATTTCATTCTCCAAACTTAAAGGAAAATGCCCTTAGCTTCCTTAATAGGATGAGTGATTTTTTAATAGTTTTTTTTACCCCTTGTAGTTGGTATCACACCCATGGAAATTACTTCAAAACCTCAAAAATCCTTAAGAAGGAAATGGAAGGACAGGGAGGAGTTGGTAACCTTTGCCTCGAGTAGCAGCTAGTATGAGGAAGTCTCTATCCCCTCACTGCAGAATGAGGGTCTGCCCTAAATCTTCTGGGACTTAAAGTGGGTGGAGGTACAATTTCAGGATTTTGGAATTTCCCGGGTAGCAGACCACAGGCAGTGTTGGGTTGCCCTTACTGATTTAAGGGGATTGTGGACTTTCTCATAGGTCCAGGAAGGTGGAGCACAGGCTCACTCCTTCCCACCCCCATCAAATACTTCAAAGTCATACTTCTCAGTGAGACTGGAACCACAATAGTTAAAGTGAACACAGTGGCTATACCTGCTAGTTTATGCGACTGATAACCCCCTGCCTCTCAAACCAAAGGACACAAATGCATTTCCTCATCTCTTCTATCTAAGGATTCTAATATCTAGACTGAAAAGTTCGACCTTCTAGATGGGTCCAGTGGCTGGTGAGGTTCGAACTCTGTACCAACTAGATATTAAATAAATGGTTATTGAATGAATGAGTGAATTAATTAATTCTGTCTCACACTTTCTATACTAAATTCCTGTAATGCATGGTGCATGTGCAAATCCAATTTACTGTTAAATACGCTAACTAGAGCAACAGAAATACTCATTAGAATATACTTCTTCATTCTAGCAATCAAACTTTATCAACCAAAACATGTTAACGTGGTAACATACAGGATAAATGCCAGGCAAGGCTCTCCTAAGGCCATGGGTAATATAATCACAATGGCCTTGTGAGTTTTGGGGGAAAGAGAAGGAAAGGTTTTAAAATAGGTACAAGAATTTGTCCCCAGTCCTCAGTCATTCTGTTGAAAGATATTTCAAATGACCTTTGCCCTTCACTGGGGTACTAAATATCAAAGGTGAGGGGCTCAGTGCTAGAAAACCATGGTCCTTTCTTCAGTAAAACACTGAGAAATCTATACTGCTGTTTGAGAACCATTGCTGTGATATATGGAATTTAAAGTGGAAAGCTTTAGGAGGCAATGTCTATATTTTGAGACCTCAGGTTAACAGACTAGAGTACGTAGCCAGCAAAGAGTGTTGGACAGTCTTTCCTGGAATTAAAAAAAAACCCTGCCATTCACTCCTACCTCTCTCCCTTCTTAGTTTGGAAAACTAAGAGCTTTAAATGTGGTCATTGGGAGATTTGACCCTGACTTTTTCTACCCTAAGAACAAAGTGCAATTTATGGCCCTTTTGTGAGAGGCTGTTTAAAGTTCAAAAAAAGGTTGTTTCTTTAAAGTCTAAGGAAACACAGCTCAAGTTCCCCAGTTTAAAAAGCACTTCAAAAAATGGGGAAGACTGTCTTGGTTAAAAAATATCATCTTCTGATTCCTTCATTCTTCCTAAAGTCCAGTGTTTGGGGGTGCTTCCCAGTACAACTGCCTTTCCTCCACCCTCATTCCCCCAGCTCCAGCACAGCTTCCTGTTCAGGGAAAAGAAAAAAGCCCTGCCTATCCCACTTCAAAGCCAGGTGATAGGGACTGGCCCTGGGGTGACTGTCAGTAATACAATGGGTTTTAACTGTAGCCCAGCAGGGGCTACTTAACTGGAGCTCCTTAACCTGGCACCTCTTAGGAACAAAGTTATTGCTCTTTGGGCACCTAAACAATACATCTGACAATTCAAGTCATTAGTCTGCTAAAGTCATTTAGTGCGTGCCAAAGTTGTACATTTAAGGGCTTAGGGGAAGAAATGACCTACCTCAGTCTTTCAAGCCTCAAGGTGGGTTTTAATCAGGGGTCTGATAGATCTTTGACAGTCAGAGAACCATGGGATTTCAAGCTGGAAAGGATCAGTCCTAGATTATCTAGCTCAACCTCCCCATTTTACAGATGAAGAAACTGAGGCCCAGAAAAGAAAAGTGACTTGTCAGTTACACAGGGAAGTCAGAATCTGGCTTCACACTCCATTGCTATCAGAAAAGAGAGGCAAATGGGCTCTTTTCTTCCTGTTGTTCCTGAGAGATAACATACCTATAAAAGCAGGCATAAACATTATTTCTTACACTTAGCATAGTGCTTAATATTTATTCTTAAAAGGTTTTCACATAGAATTACAGAACTAGAATTGGAAGGGACTTCCAAAGCCATATTGTCTAGCTCTCCATTAAAAAAAAATTTTGATTTGTTTATTTACTTTTAGTTTACAAGATTCATTTCCACAATCCCTTGAGTTTCAAATTTTCTCCCTTCCCTCCCCTCCCCCACCATGGCACCATGCAAACAAGTATAGGATCTGCATATATTTTCATATTGGACATTAGTCTAGTTGTATAGAAGGATTGTAACCAATGGAGTGAACAATGGGAAAAAAGAAAGAGAACCAAACATG
>CM053585.1:124023211-124034397 GCA_028646515.1 Pseudochirops corinnae | reverse complement strand
TGTTTTCTTTGATTTCCTCTTCTCTCCAACTTTAGTTGCAGAATTGTGGTTTGGGGTCAGGGCCATACTCTACCACTTGCTGTGTTTTTGGGTGATGTGGTTGACTCTACTTGGTTCTACCCTGGGTCCCCTGGGTTCTTTCATTGGCCTCTACCTTCCAGGAGTAGGAGCCTCTGGATCTTTGAATGAAGATTGAAGATTTGAATGAAGAACTGAACCACTAGGCTTTCTTCTGGCATCTCAAAACACTATGCTAGGGACCTCAGAGTCCCTGGAACTGGACAGCCCCTATATGTGCACTACATGATGGATACTACTTATTACCACTCCCCAGCATTTCCAGGGTCTCCACACTGAATATTCTCAGGGCTTTCTTGAGATAACCCTCTCATCTTTCTGTCTCTGGACACAGAGCCTTGCAGGTCAGAGATGTCCCTAGCAGTCTCTGGTCATGCTAAGAGGCTACTGTGCTCTGGCACTATCCCTTGAAGTTGCCTTCAGGCTTCTACCTGATCTCTTATGCAGTTGTAGAGTGGGCAAAGTGATTTATCATAATTTCTCACTGGATTTCTTCTTCCTTTCATAGTCTTGTGTGAACTTCAGGGATTAACTGGAATAGGTATATCCGAACTGGGTGGTCTGTCTTCCATTCAGGTAGTCTTTCATTCTTAGTTGAAGTACAGAAACTGGACTTTAAATCCCACCCTTGTTGCTTATTCAGTGTGTGTGATCTTGAACAAGTCTCTTAACTTCCCTAGGCCTCAGTTTCCTCATCTGAAAAATGAGAGGGTGGAACTAGATGATCTCATTGGTTTCTTCCACCTCTAGAACCTCTGTGAGCCAAAAAGTCAGTAGATCTGTATTAAAAGAGTAAAGGCAAGAAATAAGTTTAAGAATACCATCTAGGAAGATGTTTATAGTGGGTATATGTGCAACATGTGTTTTTTTTTTAATTTAATTAGTGCACATGCATGCATTGGCCTCTTTTAAAAAATATCATTATAATTTATTTCCCTCTTGAGTTCTGGAGGTAATTGTGATTTAAAGACAGTGAACTCTGTTTTTTTTTTTTCCTATTTATCCTATTTTTGGTTGTCTCCCCTTACACTATGAACTCTCAAAGACATGGACTGTGTTTTGTTGCCTTTTGTATGCCTAGAACTTACCTTAGTGCCTGGCACATAATAGGTGTTTAATAAACATTTAGTGAGAATATGTGTATATATGATAAAAATCGATTTTATGTATGTATATGGATGTACATATATAAAACCCATTTTCATTATTTGGTGAATACTTAGGCATTTACACAAGGCTGGAAGTAAGGTAATATAGGAGGGAAGGAGATAAAGATTGTTGCTGGAAGTTCAAAGGACTTCCTACTGAGGTGTTAATTGGTACCCAGTAGGGTAGCCTTTCCCTTCACCTTATATTGCATATTTAACCAGTTGAAACTGAAAGCACACTGTTACAGGGAAGGGAAGGGGGAAACACCTGGGTGTGTTATCCATAGGTGGCCCAGAACCTGAGAGCCCTTGGAATGTCTCTGATGTTAGCCATTGAGAGTAAGCAGATATATGTAGAGTAGACTTTCCACTTCTGGATGCTTATATAATTAAAGAAGTCACAGGGGAGAACAAGAAGCATAGAAAAGAGTGTCATCAGCAAGATGTAGGATAGGAGAAGGAAATGGCCTGGGCAGGCAGCAAGAATGTGTTTCATCAGTTGGCATGAGATTACATGAGGTTCTGAGGGAAGCCCCTCTTACGCTGAGGAGGCCCCACAAAAGGATAGTCATTGCATGCAGAGATGAATTTAAGTGAATTCATTTCACTTGGTCTCTTCCAATTCTCCTTTCTAATTCACATTTCCTCCCAAAACCAGTCCAAGGAAGAGCTAATCCTATTGGCTTCTTTCTGAAGATTACTATCTACCTAAACTCAAGGTCTTTTGTTCTGGTCAAATGGCTATATTTTTTAATCAACTTTGTCTCCTTTCTTGGGATAGATAGATATGTGTGCATATGTATATGTATATGTGTGTGTATATATGTGTATATATATACATATATATATATATATATACACAAAGATAGATATAGATGCATAGAGATAGATACAGATACATAGACATATAGGTATAGCACAATGATATAAAGATAGACATAGTACAATCTATTCTCAGATAAACATTAAAAGAAAACTTAAACATATTTGAAAGCCAATCATATTTTTGATTACTCAGGTTATTGACCAAATTGAAATATATTCCCATAATTCCAAGCAAGTTATATGTATGTGTGTATGGGGAGGCTGTGGGGTATGGGTTTGGGTATTGTGCCTCACTTCCACAGTGTCCAGAACATTGACATGATTTCTAGTTATACTGAAACATTATTTCATTAGAACGATCAAGATTTTATTAAATGCCTACAGATATATAGCTCTGTGTTAAGTAATGAAAAGGATAAAAAAACATTCAGACTTTTCAGGTTCAGACTTAGTCTTTCTCAAGAGATTGATATATCATGGGGGAGGCTACCATACTGAAAAATTAAAGAACAATTAAAAACAGTACATAATCAACTTAGAGTTTCTGAGCTTCTAGCAAAGAGTATTGAATGAATCCTGGGAACAGGGGCATCCCTATGGGCGGGAATAATCTGGGAGGCCTTCACAAAGGAGGAAGCCTTTCACAATGGCTAGTGTAATATACTTGCAGTCAGCAAAAATTTCACCTTTGACACTGACTTGTGATGGAGCAAGTCACTTAAGTCTCTCTAAACTTCTGTTTCCTGAGTTTTTAATGGAAAAAAAAAATCACATAGTCCTTTCCAAAATTACCAGTGTCCATTCATTCATTCTTTACCTCTCTGTTGCCTTTAGCTCTATTGATCACATTCTTTCTTACTACTCTGCTTACTACTAAGAGGATATATTATTTCTAGTAAGAGATGGAAGAGTTCTTTGCAATAAAGGTACAGTAAAGCCTTCAATGCCTAAAGGCAAAGGGTCTATTCCCTGCAAAGGGTCTATTCCCTGCAAACACTAGACAAATACTAAGGAAAGGAGAAAAAAGACTAGGTGGTCTCAATATGGAGATACCCTCTGGGTGGGTACTTCTAGCATTTGGGAAGATTATAGAGTTTTAGAACTTGAAGGGAGTTTGCAGATCATTTAGTTCACACACATATACACACACACACACACACACACAATTTTATGTGTTAAATAGGAAGGTTGTGAACTATATGTCCCATTCAATGTCAATTACCATTTTGACTGATTTCAGTCTGACTTTAATGCCTATAAAGGTTATGGTAGGAGAGGGAAATTCTAGTGTGTCAGAATCCCATGTGTGCTGGGTCAGCTTTAATTCAGGCCTGGGTTTTGATGGTTCAGGTTTGGGATTGGAATGAAATGAGACATCCATAGGTCACTCACCATTTAACAAAAAGGAAGTTTATTCAACAATTCAACATTTATTCAACAATAGCATTCCAACAATGGAAAGGATATTCAGCAAGAATATTGAACTGATTTAGATACATCTCTTTACCCCTTCCCATCTCTACTTGGAAATATATTTGGTCAGAGGTCATAGGACAGTGGGACATCCATTAAATTTGAGTGACACTAACTCCTTTTTCTGGCCTGGGCTTGATTCATGCTGGTCCCTTGATGGTTTATATTTGATACTGGAATTAAATGAGACAATTGTAGGTCACTGAACACTGAACAAAAGAGATTTACTTAGCCAAAGTAGAGGAAGGATATTTAACAAGAATAGGCATTGAGAACACTTCAAGTTGATTCAGAAGCGTAAAATTACCCTTTCTCTCAGTTACCCTCCACATTCTGCCAGCCAAGCATCAGGACAAGACTGTTACTCCTCAGGGCTGCTTTTTACTTATGCGACAAGGAAGTGATGTCAGTTACTTGAGCTATTTATTATTGGTCCCCTGAGACCATCAAGTCTCAAGGATGGTTTTTAAGGAAAAGGAAAAACTTTTAAGGAAAAACTAGCTTAACTTATGTAGGGGTATATGAGTAAGTGAAGATAGACAGGGTGGATATCATCATATTCCTCTTGCCACAATCCTCATAGACTGGGCTTTTATGTCTAGGAAACTGGGAAACCCTAGGCCCCTGGACCAATAAAGTCTCAGGGATATTTTCTCAGTTTTTGGGAAAAAAAGCAAAACAAACAAAAAGCCCCCAGTGTTTCAATTTTTAAATAAAAACTTTATGGCAAGGCTACATAGCAAAATTTATTTCTCCTAGTCATAAGACTTGTTCCTAATTATAGGCTGCTATAGAAGATCTGGACTCAGAAGGGTAGGCACAACTGAAGAAGAGTTCAGCAGGAGAGGGCTGGCAGCCCAGTGCTGGAGCCGGGGAGAATCCCTGAAACCAAGATTTTTAAAATGGCAGATTTTACTGACAGCATAAAGTTATAAGTTTTTTTACATTCACCATGTGAGTTTTCCTGGGAGTTGAACCCTGTAGAATGGGAACTTGTAGAAGATTGTACCCAGTATACATGTGGGGGGGGGGGGGGAGGGGAGGAAATGTGTACTAAAATGACTTTGTTGTCCATTTTTAAGTGAGCTATCTTGGACAATTAATTATTTAACAAGCATTTGTTAAGCACCTATTTGTCAGTTATTGTGCTAAACTCTAAGGATACAAAAACAAAAATGAAATTTTCTCTGCCCAGTCTATGAGGATTGTGGCAAGAGGAATATCGTGACATTCAGCCTGCCCCTCTTCACCTACTCCTATACCCCTACATAAGTTAGGTTAGTTTTTCCTTAAAAGGTATTGAAGCCATCCTTGGTACTTGATGGTCTCAGGGGACCAATAATAGCTCAAGTAATTGACATCACTTCCCAGCTGCATAAGTAAAAAAGTCCTGAGGAGTAACAGGCTTGTCCTGATATCTGACTGGCAGAATGTGGAGGGTAACTCAGAGACAGGGGAGTTTTACTCTTCTGAAGTGTCAGAGAGCTTAATTTCTATCAGGGGAAATAACATATAGACATATAAATAAATACAAATATATATAAAATGAAGTAATTTCTAATGGGATTACAGTAACACCTGGCAGAGATCAGGAAAGGCCTTATCTAGGATGTGGTCTTTGAACTGAGTCTTGAAGGAAGCTTAAAATTCTAAGGAATTGAGGTGAAAAGGGATGCATTTGGGCCCGTGCAGAGTCCCAAAGACAAAGAAATGAAATGTTGTGTGTGAAGGACAGTGTGTGATCAGTTTGCTTGGAATATAGAGTTCATTAAGGAAAATACTGTATTATAAGTATAGAAAAATAGGCTGAAGGATCATCGTATGGGTCTTTAAATGACGACCCTACAAGCAATCAGAAGTCACTGAAACTTTTTAATCAGTATACACTTTGCTATTTGACTTGTAGCTTCTACATGGTCTCTGAATAGAGAATATGCCCTGGAATGGGGTTTGAGTCATATCTGCATGAATAACATTATTCCAAACACCCCCCAAATTGGTTACATATAATGAAACTGAGGCACAGAAAAATTGTGACTTGTCCAAGATCTTCCAGGGAGTAAATGGCAAAGAAATATCATTAGAACCCAGATTGTCTTAATCAAAAACCAGTGATCTTTCTGAAAACATTTTTCTGCCTACGAATACAAAGTGTCTTAAAATGACAAAACATGTATGTAGAGTCCTGGACTTGTCACTGAGTAAACCATGGTTCAAATCCTGCCTCAGAAACTCTTTTAACTATACTGTTGCACTACTAAAAAAAAGCTCACCTTAGCTCCTCAGAACCGGTTTCCTCATTCGTAAAATGAGTATAATAATACTTATAACGCCTCCTTGGTAGAAAGATATTTTGAGGGAAACATTTTGCAAATTTGTGATTGTTCTGTCATTTTCAGTCATGTCCAACTCTTCATGAACTCATGTGGGGTTTTCTTGGCAGAGATATTGGAGCGGTTTGCCATTTCCTCCTCCAGCTCATCTTACACACGAGGAAGCTAAAGCAAACAGGGTTAAATGTTTTGCCTAGAGTCACACAACTAGTAAGAATCTGAGTCCAGATTTGAACTCACAAGGATGAGTCTTCCTGAATCCATGTCAAGTACTCTATCCATCCCACCACCTATTTACCCCTGTTTTACAAATATGAATGCTCTATATAAAAGTGAGTTATTGTTTTCTGAAAGTCCATACACTTGTCACTCACATCCATTCCCTTCTCTTTTCTCACACATTCACCTCCTTAGTTCAAACCTCATTATCTTTCAGCTGGGCTATTGCAATGGACTCCTAATATATCTCCCTGCCTCCAACCTCTCCTCCTTTTAAATCCACCCTTCACACAGCTGCCAAGTTGATAATCCTTAACAACATCTCAGACCATGAGGCACAGTGTATAGAACACTGGACCTGGAGTCTGGAAGACGTGATTTCAGGTTTGACCTCAGACACTTACTAGCTATGTGAACCCCAGGCAAGTCACTCAACTGCTGTTTGTCTCAGTTTCCTCATCTATATAAATATATAAGCATAATGATAGCATCTCCATCCCAGGGTTGATGCAAGAGGATAAAATGAGATTTTCAGTGGTTTCTAAGTCTTCCTAACCCCATTTTGGAGGTCTCCTTGGCAAAGGTAAGGGAATCGTTTGCCATTTCCTTCTCCAGTTGATTTTACAGATGAGGAAACTGAGGAAAACAGGTGACTTGCCTAGGGTCACACAACTGGTAAGTACCTGAGGCCAGCTTTGAAATCAGGGAAATGAGTCTTCCTGATTCCAAGCACAGTGCTCTATCCACTGCGCTACCTAGCTGCCCTGTAAATAAGATAATATTTATAAATCACTTTGCCATCCTTAATGTTCTATATAAATTCTTATCATCATCATCATCATCATCATCACCATCATCATTCTCTCCCTTAAGAAACTTCAGTGGTTTGCCATTGCTTCTAGGATAAAATACAAATTCATTTGTTTAGTATTTTAAGTCTTAAAATCTGAGTCCAACCTATATTTACAGACTGATTCATATCCCCTCTTTTCCCACTCTCCAGCACACACTCTACACTGTATCCAAACAGGCCTATTTGCCATTCGTTGCCTCCATCTCTTTGCTAGCTTCCCACTCCTGAAATGCTCTCTCTCTTAACTTATATCCATTGGGATCCTTAGGGCTCTTCAAGATTCAGTTCTAGCGCCACTTGTCATAAAAGGCCTTTCTTCATCTCCCCAATTATTATTGCTATCCCTTCCTATTCTCTCAAATTATTTGCACATATTTTGACATTTGTTGTCAAAGGCAAGTAAAAGGCAAGTCCCTTGAAGGCAAAGGCTGTTTTATTTTGATATTTTCCCCTGGCTAACAGTAGGTGTCTTATGCATAGTACGAATTTTTAAAATGCTCATTGTTCATATATTATAATGAACACAAACGACGGCATTTTAAACAGGTTTTGGCCATATATTCTTTTAAATTATTACTGAGGACAGTTGAATCTAATTTACGTTTGTTACTGTACATCTTTAGAGTACCCGTAATAGATGATACAGAATGTTATTGAATCAACATGGTATGATGAAAAGAATATTGGATTGAGTATCAAGAGACCTGGGTACTAGTGCTAACTCTTCCATGAACTTGCTGGGTGACCTTGGTAAAACATTTAACCTTTTTGTGCCGGTTTCCTCATTTTTCTTCCTTTTGTTTTCTTTGATGAAAAATAATGTCCTTTATGATTGAGAATTTAACAAATGTTTATCTTTAAAGATAAAAATTAAACTTGTTGAGTACTCTGCATAGTTACCAGTGATATATGCTCCACGGAGGACAGAAAGAAAGAATGAGAAAAGACAATTATATTTGACAATTACAGAGAAATTGATGGCATTTTGGGGTAGAGTTTCCATAGTGGGGAGTGAGGCAGAGGTAAGATTACAAAGGGATGAGAAAGTGGGTGTTGAGGATATAGAGGCAACAGATATAGACTACTCACATGAGAAGTTTGACAGAAAAGCAAAGGACATAAAAAGGCAGGAGCCAGCAGTTACAGATCAGCACCGTGAAGGTTTTCTGAATATGGCCTAGATCTGTGCCTAGTAGATGAAAGAGAAAAAAAGGAAAGGAAAAAATGAAGAAGCTAAAGAGAATGAGATTGAGAAATGCAATGCTGGAGAAGTATCAAGTAATGGATCAGAGAAAATCCAGGAGAATTGAAATTGTAGGATCAAATTCATTGAATTCAGTGAATATGTATAAACACCTACAATATTGAAGACTCTGGGGATACAAAGATCAAATGGTGTCTTACCTCAAGAAGCTGACATTCTCCTGGGAGATACAACATTTGAACAGCTAAGTAAAGGCAATATAATCTGAGAAGTTAGAGATCACTTTTAAGGGAGAAGTGTATATAGGAGAAGTTTCTCTTAGGATGGAACCTGAACTCTGCCTTGAAAGAAGCTAGAAATTTCAAGAGGTAAAGGTGAAGAGAGGGTGCCTTTGAGAGACATCCTAGGAGAAAGAAAAGAGACAAGAAGCAGAACATAAGAGTTCAGGGAATAGCTGGTAGGCCAGTTTAGTTGGGATGGAGAGTGTTTGAAGGGAAGAAATATGAAATGTCTAGAAAAGTAGATGGGAACCAACAGAAGAACTGAGTTTTGCAAAGAGGAAGGATTCCTTTTAATCTGATTCAAAAGAGGAGGAAAGGGTAGCTGTAGAGAGGGGAAGATTTTGAGATGCAAAGGGAGGAAATGGAGAAGCTCACACCTGACAGCCTCAATCTTCTCAGCCCAGTGGGAATCAAGGACATCAGCTGAGAATGAAGGAGCAAGGAGTGGGAGTCAATGGCTTGAAAAAAGTGGATGTGTCTGGGACGGCTTTGTGGAGAGTGAGATAGGGAATCAACAAGGGATGAATAAATAATGGCTCTGGCCCAGTGAGGGCCCATTTAAAATTGAATAGCATTTGATTTGGAGTGGGTCAAGCCAGTTGAGTTCTATATGTTTCCTCAGCAATTCTAGGAAGCAAAAGAACAGAAACAGGACAACTTACAGAAGTGTCTAGCTATGTGTTTTTAAAATGTTTCCACTACGTTCCTGCCCTGATTGAACTCAAAATAAGTATATTTACTTTAAAATGTATACCTCTCTTACAATGAAGGGATACTGGGAAACTGAAAGAATATACTTTTGGTGAGACTAATGAGCTATTTGGTCCAGTTTCTGGCCCTGGACTAAGGAAGAGCTGAGTTCACATCCAGCTGGAGACACTAGCTGTGTGACCTGGGGCAAGTCACCTAACCTTTGTTTGCCTCAGTTTCCTCATCCATAAAAATGGGAATAATAATGATAGCACCTGCCTTCCAGAATTATAGGAATCAAATGAGATAATAATTGTAAAGCACAGTGTCTGACACACAATAGATGTTACATAAATTTTAACTATTATTAACACTAAAATGTCACATAAATCATAAGTATCAACCTTATTTACCAATGGCTCTTTCCAGATATAGTCAGGAGGATCTGGAGTTAATTCCTTTTTTTAATACCCATTTTCTGAGCTTCAGTATCCTTATCTTTTAAAATAAGGGTAATGATACCTGCAGTTTCTGTGCCTCACAAGATTGTTGTGAGACTAAAATAAGACAAGCATATAAAGTGCTAAATAAATGTCAGTTATTATTAAGAACAAAGCAGACAGTTACTTTTCATCCACTCTTTCTTCACCTTTGCACTTGTACTAACAAACTGAAAAAAATGGCCCCCAAACAGGGATTGGCAGATAGAATGAGGATAATAGACCTGTCTGGAAAACAGACAGATTGAATAACCAGTTCTTGGCTCTCAACTTGTCTAAATAACAACTCTTAATGAAGGAAAAAATGCTAGAGAATAAAGCTACGAGAAAGGTAAAACTCTGATATCAGTGATGTGTAATGTAACTGTGGAAACGACACTGGTCTGAGTTCTAGACTTGGTCCTGCCCCTGGTGACCATTGACAAGTACTTCTAGTTTTAATTTTTTCTTCTATAAAATGAGACAAATAGAATGGATCAGTGGTTTCCCAAAGTGAGAGCCAGAGCCACGATGGATAGGGTCTGATCCTTAAAGGTTGTGTCATCAACCAGTCAGAGTGGGAAAATAGATCCCATTCGACCTTTCCTATGATAGCCAGTTATGTGGGGCATCTCCAGGACAACTAATCCACCTTTCTCTCTCAACATTCCCCTCCCTCTCAAGCTCCCAACCTTACCACAACCCCACCTTTTCTGAGGCATTTGTAACTTAGGCAATGCCCAGGTACTCACAGCAACATCTATGCATGTACCACTGAAAAACTGCATGCTCTCCTATCCCCAGCATGGGCATCCCTGTCCTCAAGATTAACTCCAGACTGTGGCAAGAACCTTTCAGAGGACGCATTGTAATTGGTGGTGATGAGCCCACTTCCATTTGTTTTGGGTGGGACAAGATAAATGGGCATGACTGTGTTACAACAGATTACCGGTCTCATTTATTCCCAAAGCACCCATCTTCTAAACTTCCCTACTGTCACCACTGTCCTTCCAGTTACCCAAGTACACAAGAGTCTGTATCATCTTCATTTCACTCTCCCTTACCATACATATCTAATTGGTTGTCAAATCTCATTTCTACCACCACGTCTCTCCCATCTCTCCTCTTCTTTCTATTCACTAACCACTCAGCAGTTTCTCTTTTCTCTAATCCCTTCTCCATATAGCTGCCAAAGTGATTTGCTAGAGCAGGGATGGGGACCCTGGAGCCTTGAGGCCACATATGGTTTTTCTAGGCCTTTGGATATGGCCCTTTGAATCCAAACTTCAGGGAGCAAAGCCCCTTAATATGAGGATTTGTTCTGTAAAACTTGGACTCAGTCAAAAGGCTACACCCAAGGACCTAGAAGGCCATAAATGGCCTCAAGGCCAAAGGTTCCCCACCCCAGTGTTCTCGAGTGTGCCTGACTTACTCCTACTCAGTAAACTCTAGTAGCTCCCTATTGACTCTAGGATCAAATCTTATTTTATCTTTATCTCATTCATTTTTAAGATTTCTATTTTGTACATGGAAAAGAAATCATAAGAAACTTATCAAAGTTGAACTATTTACATGCAAACATGGAAAAGTGACAATTGTAACT
>CM053585.1:123982363-124022711 GCA_028646515.1 Pseudochirops corinnae | reverse complement strand
TCCCCTTCTTCTACATCAACAGGGGAGTTCATGCCTTCTCAACAATGGGATAGAGTTTGTACCTTCCACATTTAGCACTTGGTACTGTCCATCCACTTAGTACTAAGTGCTAAGTATCCTGCTAAACCAATTACTATTACAAGGCCACTCTAATATTTATGCCAAGAAAACCCCAAATGGGATCACAAAGAGTTGGACATAACTGAAAAAATAACTGAAAACTGATTAGCAGGAAGGCAAGGAGGGAATGGAAGAGAAACATCTTTCTTCTTTTGTTTCTCAAGCAGGGCATAAGGAAACCAGAATCCAAGAGGGTAAACTGAGAGTAGAAATGTGTGGCACTCTTGGGGAGCCACATGAAAATGGAATTGGGCATAACACTGTAGTGGTATGTATTAAGAGCTGATGTCTTCTCTTGGCATAGAGGAGCCTGTTTCCAGGAAATCTGCCTGAGATAATGAATCTCCTCCCTTCTTCCATCTGCACACACCTAGCTTATGGACCAACCCAAACCAAAAAATTGCCCCTAGCAATCATTGCTTCTTCACCACCACCATTCAAACTATTTATAATTTTAATACAATACACGAACAAATGTTGATAGTTGTATTTCACCTGTGAAACCCCAAATAAATGTATTAAACAAAATCTCAAGCACCTGACCATGGCCCCTCTTCCTTCACAGTTAATCAACTCTACCAATGAAGGAAAAGGCCTTTCACCATTGGAACTACTTCATCTGCCATGTTGGAGGACAGAAACCCTCTAGATGGCAAAATGAGTCCTGTTATTTAAGGAGTCAATAACTCCTGTAAACAAAGACAGCTTTATAGGTGACAAGAAGAACTTTGTAATCTCTTCTCTGCTTAATAGGGAATGAGTGAAGGTCTCCAAGGACCAGAGTAATATGATCAAATCTTTGAGTTCTTGTGAGCATACATGCTGTTTTGATCAAACTGTTGCTGTTGCTGCTGCTGCTGCTGAAAGGATGAAGAGCTAGAGATTCAGGGAGGCAAGAATGAAGGCATGTTATATGAGCTAAGCTGAGCTGCAGGGAAAGAAATCAAGATCACAGCACCTTCTTGAGAAGGTCCTTGAGTCTCACTTGAGAGGAATTCTTAAGATAATCATAAAAAGCCATAGCAACATTGTTTATGTTGGGATTCAAAATGAAATTCAGGATTAAGAGGTGGGGCAGGAGAAACAGGTTTGAATGTCATTCAAAGAGCAGGCAAAAGAATGTGAGGGTTTCAGTTGATCACAAGAGCCAACTCAAGACTGTTCCTTTGATTTGTTCAAATCTCATGTTTAGCTATGTTACTACAGCAAGAAATAACGAGCTCCAAACATATCCTTGTCATCACTGTCATCATTCATTTCTAGGACACATTGTAAGGTATTTATGTGTTTATACACACACATACACACACACACACTCACACACACACACACAATTTTGTAATGGCCCTTTTAAGTAGTATTTGTAACTTTTTCAAGAGGAGAAAACTGAGCCACAGAGATATGAAGTAGCATTCACCAAAGTCATTCACTAAGTTGGAGGTTATCTAAAGATTGGAATTCATGCTTTTGTTTTATTTTTTTTTACTTTCTCCTTTAATTTCTCATGAGTATATTGAGAATCATAATAATGGTGTACAACCACTGCTTTTTCCCATGGGAAAGAAGCATAGTTTTCTGTTACTCTGTTCATTTTCCTGGGTCTAGAGCCCCCCAAATGAGGGTGCAGTGGATAAAGTGCCAGACCTGGAGTCAGGAAGACTTCTCTTCCAATGCTGAAATCTGACCTCAGATTCTTATTAGTTGGGTGACCCTGGGCAAGTCATTTAACCCTGTTTGCCTCACTTTTATGTAAAATGAGATGGAGAAGGAAATGGCAAACCACTCTAGTATCTTTGCCAAGAAAACCCCAAATGGGTTCACAAAGTGTCAAACATGAATGAAACAATTGAACAAAAAAACAGAGGCCCTCACTGACTTCTACAGTGCCATTCTCAAAACACTGTCTGACTTTCCACGGGCATGGCCAGGATAGATTTTTCTCTGAGCCAATGCCTCTCAATAACAGAAATGCCTTTCACATAAGAATTCCTAGTTTTTGAGAATTTTTTAGCTCCATTAATATTTTTAAATATACTTCATAAATTTGTCAGTAAAACAAAACAAAAAATACCACAAGTAAGGAAATGGGTTAAATTCATCTTGTATATTAATGACTAAATACGGACCATTGTAACAGAAATCAAGAAAAGACTAGTTTCCTAAATAGTATGTGAAAGCTGAGGCCATTAGAATGTGAGCTCCTCCCTTAGAATGAGCTCATTTTGAGGAAGGAGCCATGATTTTGTTTTTCTTTAAAGCATTTACTTAGCATAGTGCCTGGTATATACTAAGAATTTAATAAATACTTCTTGATTTAATGTAGTGATCTTGGAAGATGATGATAATCCACTTCTGAGTCATATTTCTTTTTCTCCACAAATCTGATTATCCAACCTCCAAAGCCTCATCATGACTATTGGATTTAGACTATTGGCAAGGGGTCAGTTCATAGACTTTAAGGGGAAAAAAAAACAACTTTCCTGAGCTGAGAAGGTATGGTTCAAATTGTAATCTGGGAAGGGAAATAGCTGACTAGTTGATATCAAGTACTGCTCACAGCCTAGTCACAATTCGTTGTCTAAGTAAGAATTGAGAATGAGTTTATAATAGCAATCTTCAATCAAGAAGATTAACACAGAGATCAGGGAAAAGACCTTAAGAAGAGAGCAGTGGGCAAAATACTTCCTATAATGCAAAGACAATATACTCTTTCATAACTGTGACAATCAAGCCATCCTTGTTCCATTCCACTGGCTTTATCATTCCAGACCCAAGTGCCTACCTACTCCATTTAACTACCTCTCAACACTATTCTGTGGTTATACTTTCATTAAAAGGAAGAGAAATCTAATTAAGTTATTCCTTATTATGGAAGCAGGTCCCTGAGGCATCCTACAATAAAGAGTACCCAACATAGGCCTTAGATATATGGAGCTTTATGTTTGGATCTTCTCTTCTGTCTGAGGTGACAGTATAAGAATAGGGTCTATTGTATTAGACTTAGACATATATCTATATACATAAACACATATAAAGAGTATATACGTACAGAAATGTATATACACATACACATGCACATACATACATACATATATACATATATATCTAAATATATACACATCTTCATGTATATGTATCTATCCCTAGATATACATACATATGCAGATATGCAGGCAGCTAAGTGGATAGGGTACTGGGCCTGGAGACAGGAAGACTCATCTTTCTGAGTCCAAATCTGGTCTCACACATATTATCTATATGACCCTGGGCAAGTCACTTAATCCTGTTTGCCTTGGTTCCTCATCTATAAAATGAGATGAAGAAGGAAATGGTAAACCTTTCCATTGTTTTTGCTAAGTCCCAAATGGGGTCACAAAGAATTGAACATGATTAAAAACAACTGAACAACAAAATGTATATATGCACATGTTTATCTATACATGCATTTTCAGTCTCTTTTTCTTTCTCTCTCTTTCTCTCTCTCTCATGAATGAATGATGTGAGGTATAATCTTAGCTGACATTTATATAGCACTTTAAGGTTTATAAAGCATAGTTTATCTCATTTAATCTTTACAACTCTATAAGGCAGATACTTTTGGTATAGTTCTCATTTTACAAATGAGAAACTAAGATTAAGAGAAGTTAATATAGCTATGGTTAATATACCTATGGTTACATAGCTAATAAATGTCATAAGTGGGATTGAAATAGAAGTTTCTCTTGACTCAAACACTGGCATTCTTTCTACCATGCCAAAGAGAGAAATTAGAGATTTCATTTCTTAACTAGGAAGTATGCCTGAAATTAAATTTCCCGAAAAGTGGCCTCTAATGTTTACACTTAAAACCACATACATTAAAGACTTAGCTGAAATAAGGAAGTTACATAGTATTTTGTGCTGGGAAGGTGACTTCATGAAATCTTTAGTTCGTTTTTAACCTTGTATGTTGCCACTAAAGTAACAAGAAGGTAGAAAATCTATAAATGTCACCTTCATAATTCAATATTTTTATATTTAATTTTTTTCTGTAAAAAAACCTTGTGTTCTGCAGCCTGTGAATAATATACATCCTCCATCCTCTATCTGCATCTTGAATGTTCCAGTTCATTGCCTCAGAATCGTCAGTAGCCTGTGTGCCAGAATGAGAATCTTTACTGCAGGGAGCTGGGGCCTTTTCCAGAGTCAATCAACAAACCTTGGATTGAATGCCAGGCCCTATACAAAGACTATAACCAACCCTGAAGGAACTTCAGTTTTAGTGAGAGAGAGAAAGAGACAGAGAGAGAGAGAGAGAGAGAGAGAGATATGGAGGGAGGGAGGGGGAAAAGTAATATAAAATATGTTTAAATACAAGGTAACTGGGGCTGGGAAAGGCATTAGCAGCTGGAAGAGAACAACAACAAAAAAAACTTTATGTAATAGAGATAATTTAAACAGAGCTTTGAAGAAAGAAATCCAAAGAACTACAGGAAATGAGGAAGTTCATTTCAGGCACATGGACAAGCGGGACAAAAGCAGACAGAAGACAGGAGATTGAATGATAGAATAAATAATACCTAACCTCTTGTCGCCTAAGATTTCTTTTTCTGCATAGAACCAATAATTGAACCTATAACTGTTCTTCTTTAATAGTGACTCTCCCATCACTGTAACCCAGATCTCTAGTATTTCAATCAATGTTAATGACTAGGCCCACCCCTTTGCTGATTTTTGGTCAGGTCAATCTACAATAGCCCCAGGAAATAAATGACTAAGACTTTCTAAATATATGAAACTTTAAAATGTTTACATATTCTAAAATAGACTTCCTCTGGATAAACATTGAAACTAATTCTTCCTCAATAATACGATAATTTTCTACACACATAATACAATAATTTCTGTATATATCTATATATACACACACATATACATGTGCACCCTAAAGTCTAGCCTCCAAAAGTCTAGTCATACAAGCATCACTTTGAGATTTTTCTCTGTAAAGAATAAAGGGAATTATTTGTCATTTATCCACTAATACAGATGAGACAACACAAAGAGGCCATGGACTCCAAAATGCAGTGATTTTTGGCAAAGCTGAGTTCATCTCTCCTTACCTTCCTTTTCTCTTCTGTTAAATGGGTTCAGTGATAACAGTTAATTGTCCAGCAATGCTATGAGATATAACTGGTAAAAATTATTGGAACCTTCCTGAACATGTTGCTAAAACATAATAAATCAGGTTAGATCAAATAGCTGAGTAGTGGCCTTAGAGTAAGAGGGCCTGAGTTCAAATCCCTGCTCTGCCACTACCTGTTGACCTCAGGCAAAGTTTGTGACCGCTCTTCTCTCTTTTTTTTCATATGTGAGATGAGGGGGTTGGTCTACATCAGTTCTTAACCTTTTTAAATCATTTATCCCTTTGGCAGTCAAGAGAAGCCTATAGATAACCTTTTCAAAATTATATTTTTCACATACATAAAAATTACAATGGATTACAAAGGAAATCAGTTACAATGAAATGGAGTTGTCAATTTTTTTTTTTTCAGTTCATGAATCCCATGTAAAACATCCCTGGTTTAATCATCTTTAAGGATTCTTCGAGCTCAAAATGTGTGATCATATGCCCTGGCATCTGAAGTAAAAAATAAAACTAATATTTAAGGCCATTTGCTTTTCCCTTCCCTAGGCTAGAACATTGTTACAATGTCCCCAGAGATCTTTAGATAAAATAAAATGTTTGTGTTTCTTTTTTTCCCTACTAAATTCATTTTCAACCCAGCCATAGCTTAAGTATTTTATCCAGTTTAAACGGTAGGGATTTAAAATGCTATTTTGGTGGAAGAGGCCTGATTAAAACCCATATCCTCATCATATTTCTTGGCCACGCGGCTGCATTGCAATGTTTACATTAGTGTCAACCTTAATTTAAATTCTGCATAACTATATTTGCTTCCCTAAATGTATTCAGCAAGAACACATCCCAAATTACTTTGCATTAACAGCCCAGTCTCTTTGTCTATTGCAAAGTGTTTTGAAATTAGCACCATAAGTAACTAGTTCTAAGTGTCATTCAGTCTCTTTAATGTCTCATTAATTAACCTGTCTTAGCAGCTGGTGTGATGTCCAGAGCTGAGTTACAGGGAAGTTCGGTATCCCTTGCTCCTGGTGTTTCTCCAGCCCACTTTTAAATTTGGGTTCATTGTCTTGCAGAGAGTGACCTTTGTCTCCTTCTAAACTAGAAAATCTGGAACGTGAACAGATATTTCTTACCATTCACCAGTTGAACGTTTCTGGTTCTTAAAAACGAAAAAGGACTGGTGTGTTTCTCTTCCTGGAGATAACTCAGGCTTTAAAAGTGGGAAAAATTAAAAGATTTAGTAAAATCAGATCTCCACCTAGTTCTGAGATCCCTCATTGATTGAAGATGATTTTTCAGGCTTGGAATGCCAGCATGAAAAATGTCTCATGGGTGAGTATTTCTATAACCCAACAGATATAGTTAAAAAGTAACAAATTCATCCGTAGCCAAGAAAATTATGGAGCCTCTAAATAGAGGACCCAGTCCTCATAAAGACACAATGATCCAAGCTGATCAGGACACTGGATTTCTTTATTGTGTAATGAAAAGATTATATTAAATAAGAAACAATATTTTTGCTTTTAAAAAATCCATAGTATCTTTGAGAAATTTCTATTGCTTTAGAAAAGAGTTATCTAATCAGTTATTATTACATTTATAAACCATAGCAGATACCATAATAAGACAAGGCATAACGTAATTGAGTAATCTTTTTTTTTTTTTTCCCTTTCTTCTTTCCAGTCACATCATTAACTATTTGTACATGTCTGATGGGAATAGGGGTGGGCTGGTGAGTAATCTTCCCAAATTAGAATGAAGAAACATTACAGTTATGTAAATGTCCTAGATGAAATGATTGATGGACAAAGGTGAAAAAACTATAAAAATGTTTATTGATTGAAAAAAGGGTATTTTCAGACTGGGAACTTTTTTTTTTCTTTCCAGCTCCAAGATGCATCTTCTCTGTGTAATGGAAGAAGATCGTGTGGGACAGTGATGAGTACATGTGTATTGGTGCACGCACACACACACACTCACATGCATACATGCAGGAGCTCACTAGAGATAAACAGGTGTTTGTCTTCTATAGAGACACGTGAGGTCAGTTCTTAAGACAGCGTAGACACAATGGGAGTCCTTTTGCTTTTGAGATTTTCCTTCTGACCACCCAGTAGGAAAAACATACTAAGGTTGCTGAGATTTTTGTCCGAGAGCAAAGGAGTGTTTAAACTTTGTATTTACCGCAGGTGTGCTTCCTGTCTGTGAATGTTTAATGTAATCTTAGTAAACCATTAATTTTCTTCAGTGTTAAACTTTCTGCCTTTTCACCTCATAAAACCGCTCAGGCTAAATAAACCTTATTACAATGGAATTAAGCATGGTGTCTTGGCTCCCAAAAACTACATGGGGCATAACATGCAGTGTCAAAAGAGACACTGAACATTCCAATTGTTTAGGGGAGATTGTGACTTTAGGTCCAACTTCTTGTTAACAGCTTAACCTGACTGCATTCTTTAAAATTCTGCCATTAGCATATCTTTTTTCTTTTACGGAATTTTAAATCAATCTCACTCACATCAGATACTTGAAAACACACGGTGATGACATTTAAAGGGATTCTTCTTGTATTCGTTAGTTATACAAGTAAAGATAGATTTTTTAATTATTTCTCATGCTTCTAGTTTCTGAGATCTGTGAAGAGAAGGCAGATCTGGGAGTGGGGTGGTAGGGGGAAAAATGTTTTTGAAAGTGAAAATATGCATCTGATCACACATTCAAAGTGAAGCAGCCTGCTGGGGACTTCCCTACCCCACCCTCTTCCACCAGCTTGGTCTGCTTATTCAGATCAAAGTGCACTCCCCAAAAAAGGGTGGGGATGAGCTAGTATTTTGGCCTGGCAACCAATACAATCCTGTGAACCCCTTCAGGGTAAATGCCCTATAAAGACAGTATCTGAGCACAGCTTTGGTTTAAGAAAAAACCTGCTTCAAATAAATGAGTTTTTAAGAATCCCTCCTCTTCCCCCCCCCTTTTTTTTTCAGTTAAAAACCTAATGCAACTTTAAAAAACCTTACAGTAAATGTGGCCCGAGATTTAGGGGAATAAGTAGAAGACCTTACTTAGCTGCCCTGTTGCAGCTGTGCTCTTATCTGTCCAGAGGAAGAAGATGAACAACAAAAGGGCCTAAGAAGCCCCAGTTGATGCATGGGAAAGCCATTGGCCGACCATTGTGGCTGCCCTTCTGCTGAGCAAATAGTTCAAACTGTTCATTCCCATCTTCTATTCTCTCCCTGGTACATTGTTTGTGTCCTTGCATTTCATTCTGCAAGGAAGATTGCTCTCTGGGCCTATAAGCAAACAGTCCAGAAAAGAGCCAACTATCCTCTTCTTTTCCCTGGAGAACTAGCATTTTTATTTCAGCCCCAAGCTGTCAAAGAACTGGAGAGTTTATGTCAGTACCCTGAATTAATTGCTTTAAGCCGGAGCAGGCTCGATGTGCCACCAAATGTCCAGAAGATGTTTATTAATAATGTTGCCTCCGGTATTTTGGTTCCAAGCTGTTCTTTTTCTACTCCCCTACTGACAGTGCTTGCTTTTCCTGCTACCCACATGCCCTTGTGCCCCCAGTTTGCTGATTAAGCAACATGCCCCCCTGGGTCACAACAGCAAAATGATGACTGCTTATGGTAAAATAATACCTCCCTATGTTATATGAGAGAGAGATACATCCATTCTGGTGCAGAAGAGGCTCTTGGGTCATACAGCCCATGTGGTAAGCCTCTGAAAAGGGGGGCTGTGGAAACAGAAAAAGCAACGTAACAAACAGTTTGAAAATTAATTGGTACAATTAGCAAACACACCTCTCCCCCCCAATACCTTTCCTGTATTGTTGTTCCCTTCCCCACTCCTCCACTCCTAAGAAAATGCAGTCAAGGTACACTGGGTTTTAAACACTGTGTATTTGACGTTTTCCCTGGTGCAAAGGAGCCTTCTTAATAGAATGAAATAATAAACCAATTTATATACCGCTATAAGGCTAGGATCGTGAGTGCCATTGTGTAAATTTTCCACTTGACTTTTCATTATCTACCTGAACAAAATCAATCTATATGTATGGGATCAACATACAATTCAAGAGATAAAAGCTGAAAATAGATGTGCTTTGCATATCCCCAAGATAAAAGACACTATGCTTCATTTTCTCTGTTCTTCTCAGGCAGATGCATTTATAAAATCAATCATTTTGTAAAGGAAAGAGAGGGAGGGAGCTCTGTATCCTAAATGTTTATTCCTTTGCTGGAAATATTGATCCCTCAAATGAACAGTGGTTAATAAGTAACTGGAAAGAGATATCAGCTCTTTTGCCCTAGTTTTTCATCCTGCAGTCTGGGTCAGTCTGTCTTTTTTTCCCCTTCTCTTCCTATAGAGCTTCCCCTATTAACATTGGTTGAAAGGCAAAGCTGCTCAAGTGTCTCCTGAAATTATATTCACAGATACAAAGCAGCCTGTAAAAGCACATTTTAGCTCACATACAAGCAGTACCTCTGCCAAAAAAACCCCAAATGGGGTCACAAAGAGTCAGACACAACTGAAAAGAAACAACAAAAAACCCAACCAGGAAATTCAAAGTTTATGAATAACTCATTCCCCCTACTGCCTTTCAACAACTTAGAAGAAAAACATTATAGGCTGGGAGTATTTAGTGGTTCATTTAAAACAACGACAACAGCAACACTTTATACAAGTTGCATTTCTTTTCATAAATTTATTTATAACTAAAAAAATTAAATGTATAAATGTCTCTAAAATTGCTGTTCACTCAAGTTAAAGATATTCCTCTATTTACAAATGAGTGCTATAATCATTAAGGGGGCTCCCTTACATTGCCCTTCCCCAGTTGGGTATGCTCAGACTGCTATATGCTTTTCTGTCCATAGGCATTTCAACCCTGAATCTGAATGAATGGCTCCTTCCAAAAAACCCTGCACTGGTGTGCGTGGGCACAACACTACAATCTATTAGATTTGTCATGTTATCAGAGGTGGGGTCGGGTGGGGAAATTGATGGATTTATATGTTTTATGAGTGAGAAAAATAACGGTCACAAAGTGGTGAGTTTCTGATACATACACAGCAAAAGGAAAAGTGGGCTTTTAAAAAATGGAATCTTTCCCCTACTCTGTCTCTCTCTGTCTCTCTCTGTCTCTGTCTCTCTCTCTGCCTCTCTCTTACCCTCTCCCTCCCTTCCTCCCTCTCTCAAGTTTCTAGACCTTTTCTCACATTGATAAACTGAAACATGTACACTTGGGCTGCTGAGAGCTACTCTATTCTAAGTCTCTGGGTCATTTGTATCTATTTGCTAGTCAGTTACAAAGATCCCCCTGTCTGTTATCTAAGGTTGGTACATCACTGTGTATCTGTTGCTCACATCAACGTAGTTTTATAACTTTGTAATGGAGTTAATTGTTTATCCACATAATTTGGTAAACAAATTTGACAGAATAAATCAAATATTATATTCTATTAATGATGCACCCTAATTGATTTTGACAGCTCTCCTCCTTCAATCAGCAGCCAATCTGAATTTCTAAATGATAGATTATCAGATAGATCTTTTATCTTACCATGAATGTCACAATTGCATATACAATGTCCATTCAAACATACTCCCTATCTCTTGCCCCAGCTGGCTTTGTCTATCACCATCTTGCAGTTATTGTTCAGGTAACACCCACCTCTCATTTCAACACAGAAACTCCCAAGAGCAATCTTGTCCTGTGGAGCTCATTCCTGAGAGAGCAATCTTTTTCTGGTCAAAGATCAGTGTAGGAGAGACCACTTGTTGGAAAGGAAAGTTTTAGTCAAATATGACTTGTATTCATTGGCCTTTGAGGTCCTTTTCAATTAGATGTTTCTAGGCAAGTCTCTGTGTTTTCAATAGTTATCTGGGGCTCTGGGAGAAATGATTTCCTTGTCTTTCACAAGCTCTACTTGTTAAAGATATAAATAACCAAATATAAGCCAAACATGATCAGAGTATATCTCTCACATATTTGGATCAAGATGAATGATGCTATCTTCCTTTTCAACAATGTTTGGTAAGAAATGTTCAGATATCTATTTGTAGATTCTCTACACACAAAGCAAATACATTCCATTGCCTGTCCAAATTTTTAAACCTAATATCCTCATAGCATTGTTGGCAGTTCCAGGCCCAGGAAAACCAAAGTGTTTCTTGAATGCAGTTAAAATTCATCAATAAGAAACGAACAAGAGGTAGACTAGGGTACTACCCAGGATGATGTCTGGTTATCAACCAGCTACACACAATTACATTAAATAGATCTTGGAAAAGTATATGTGTCAGTTTTAACATGTATGAAGGGGAATATGGTACATGTAAATGAGGTCAATATTTAGGTCAGTATGCATGCAAGGGCATCTCTCTCTCTCTCTCTCTCTCTCTCCCTCTCTCTCCCACCCCTCCTTCCTGAAACCTGCATCTCTAAGGCAAGTGATTTGGTCTGAGATTTTCACACTGTAACATTCTAATATCAGAGGTGTGACACAAATCTAGCCAGCTCTAGAAACAGAAATATTTTTCCACATTACATCCCTGACAAACATTCTTTTGTCCAATGTGATCATCTTTTATTGCAACTCAGAAAATAAACCCCTAACTGTGCAGGGAAACTAATGAGGCAGAAATGTGTTGAGATACTCATTAGCTCTGGCATCTAAAGTTAAAACTTATAAGGGAGGGAAATAAAGGATTTTTTAAAGGGCAGAAATAAAAGGAGGAAATCATACACACACACATACACATCACTACTTTTCTGGGTATAACATGGGCAGATCTATATCCATATTGATTTTGGAGGAACTTGCCTTTGGACATACCCGAGTCCCAAATGGAAACTCACCCCTTCCAGTTACATTTTTACAAGTCCTGTAGCTATTTTTAGGGTCCTATTTGGTGTAAAATTTCTTCAAGTAGCCCCCAAGAAATGGACAGAAAGTAAAACACCCATTATTTTCCCTGCCCTGTGACTCCTAGGTTGTGTCCATATATGTAAGAAGTAAAAAAAAAACAAAAACAAAAAAACAAACAGCTGATTCATTTATCTAGAAATCTGAAAAGCTTAACTATATACTTGTTTCATTCATCTGGATTTTTGGGGGGGAGAGAAATGATATGTTCTTCTTAGTTCTTCTGCTAAATTGTCTTAGTTCTCTATTTTCTTTTGGGAGTGTAGACACAATCTCTAGGTACAATCATAGAGTTTCCTGTGACTTTCAGAGTTATTCCACTGTCAGCACAACCTGAGAGCACAAATGCATTAAAATGTGAACAAGATCTTTACCTGGAGTCTAAATTGAAACTTAAGTCACATTTCTGGAACCAATGTCTCATAGGTTAAGAAAATATTGGTCAATACCCTAATCATTAGGTGACCAGAGCTTGTACATTTTTTTCTAATATCTTCCCTCAAAATATTTTGTATTTAATTAGAGAAAAATTGAGCTTGATGATGTATTTTATTTATGAAATAATGTGAATATGAAAGAAAAGTCTGAAACAAGGTTGATTTCACCTTCTTCCATCCCCACCTCCCCCATTTCAAAAGTTGCAATGGAAATCAATTCAGATACTCTGGCTGCAGCATTTTTTGAAAGGAGGAAGGAATAAGTCTCTGTAAAGCCATTACAGTACCTTGCAGCTGATAATCTTAAACTTTCCACATGAATTAGATTAAGCATCTCCCCAAAGGGTTTAATAGAGGGGAGGAGGGAGAGGGAGGGAGAGAGACAGAGAGAGAGAGAGAGAGAGAGAGAGAGAGAGAGAGAGAGAGAGAGGGAGAGGGAGAGAGAGAAAGAGAGAGAGTCCTGTCCATGGTAGCAGTTTTACTTAATAATTACACAGCAACATGGAAACTCTAACTCTTTCCATCCTCCAAGTCAGCATTACCAACAATCTCATATGCTTATTTTTCAGAAATATGATAAATAACCAACATTTTGGAGAAGACTAAATTATATTCATATTTATCTAACTAGACTTGTTATTCTGCCAAAAAAAACCCAAAAGACCAAAATAACAGAGGCAAACAGCAAGAAAAGTTCTAATAAAAAAGAAAGGAAAAAAATTGCTAAATATCAGAGACATTCAATGGTAGGAGGTGGTACCATTTTTTCAGTATCTTTTGCTTTCCATCAAACCTATTTCACATGTGAATATGAACAAGGACAAACAAAACTAAATATGACAATTTATTTAGAAGACATTGTTCATATAAAAATTGGTAACAGGATTGATTCCACTTCTATATATACATATATGTATCTCTGGGTACACACACACACACACACACACACACACACACACACACACACACATGCACACAAGTAACATAGCTTTGGGCTTTTTCCCCTTGACCTAAAAAAAAAATGTTTCTCTGCCAGAGTATGCCATTTAAATCTTGTATTTTCTTGTACATATGTGTTAAGGAATGTTTAAAAGAAGGGCTATGCTGTTTCATTACTCTTTTTCTTCTGTCACAATAATCTTCACAAGTAAAAATGGGAAAAGGAGCAGATTCTTTTCCAGAAATTTGAGTGCAATAAAGGTAGCTGTTTCATTACATGTGATGCTTCATAACTTTGAAAAATTCTCTTCTAAAATATGATCAAATGACACCAAATGGGATCTTCATTTTTCTCTTGCATATTATTCAGTAATGCAGAAATGATTTTATAATTTTGTCAAAGTTGCATCAAATGAGAAAGTCTTTAGGAATGATTTGTGTTCCAATATACTCTATTTTGTTTTTTTACACACTTCCCAAGACAGGACTGGTTGTGGTTTTCTAGCCTAATACACAGAGATGTTTAATGAATTCATTAAGCACAAGTATGTCTGTTATGGATGTCATTTAAATGAACAAATTCTCTGCTGAGATGAGACTCCCTGCCATTAGCTATCATTTAGAAGATGCAGAGGAAATATCTTGATACTACAGCACAGGAAATTGTTATGTTCCCTAGCTTCTTAACTTCATTCACGATCTTAAAAGGGTGCAAATTGGTTGTGTATTCATTCAGCAAGTTTAGGAAATATGATGAAAACATTGAACAACTTGATCTTTGTATCTATCATAAAAAGCAGTGATTGTTTTTATTCTCCCTAATTTCCTTTTCTCTTTTTCTTCCTAGAGATTCTGTCAGAGTTCTGAGAGATGGAGGGACAGTGTCTTTGCTGCTGACCATTTTTACTTAAAAAAAAAAACCACCTGATAAGCTTCAATTTTCAACTAATTTGAAGAGTGAGAATGCTGGTAGGGAACAAATGTCAACATCAGCTTCCTGGAAAATCGGACTGATTCAAATAGCAAACACTGAAGTGGTGTTTCTCTGCTCTGTGATTTCCTGCTCCACCTCAGAAGAAAGTGATCAATTTTATGAAAGAATGGGAAAAATAGAAGCTCCTTACAAACTATTCTGTTTGCCATGCTACTAATATGTTTTTCATAATTGTGGAACAAAAGAGGGTATCATGCGTCATAATTTCACATTGTTTTCTTGTTTTACATAGTGAATACTATTTGTTATTTTTAAAAGAAGGGGTAGCTTTCTGGGTTATAGAATGTAGGTTAGGGTGAAAGAGAAACCCCAAGAAACCTTTCATAATGTTTGCTCTATTTGAATACCAGATGTATGGTGCAATGTTCACAGTGGTATCACCCATTTCCTTTCCACTTGGCTATTTTTACCTACTTTCCCTGAAGCCTTTATTCCCCTGCAGATGGTTACATTCTCATACTGGATTGGAATAAGGTCACAAGCTATGCATCAGTAGCAATTAGTTCCCTTTTTTAAATGGAAAATGTCATTAAGTTCTTGAATTATGCAAGACCAGAGGTCACAATACAGTGTCCCTTTTGGGGGGTCTTTATGGTGCAAATGGCAGAACAAGGAGATCCTATCTGCAGGAGTAGATCTAAGGTTTACAAAGTAGCTCTATTTAGTCTGACAGGAAAATTAAATTAAACCAGGCACTCATTCATTGTCACCCGTTAACAGGCTTGGGAAAATTGTGGGTCCCCAGGGAGCCTGTTCAAGAAATCACAGACAACATGGTAAGTGAAGAAGTATATTTTATATTTCATTTTAATTTGCTGCTGTCTTTCTTTGTGTTTAACAGTCAACAATTTAAACAGCTAAAACAGCAGCAGAAACACTCATGGTCTCTCTCTCTCTCTCTCTGTCTCTCTCTGTCTCTCTCTCTCTCTCTCTCTCTCTCTCTCTCTCTCTCTCTCACACACACACACACACACACACACACACACACACACACACCCACACACACCAATCTTTTCTCTCATCATACAAAACCTCAGCCTGGAATAAAAACTTACACCCCACCTTGTCCAAGGTGGAATACGAAAATCACAGGAAACCTTGTTTTGCTGCCACAATTCTCCGACCTGTGAATAGGTTGCTCCTGACCAATGGGTTCCTGGAAAAGAAAAATGGGGAAGAGGGAGTCAAAAAGCAATTTTCTTTCTACTAGATTTTCAAATCTAGCAAGAAGCTAGGCTAGGCTAGTTGAATTTGCTTCTTTGACAAAAATAACAGGAACATGGATTAATGCTCAGATAATTTGTCTTCCTAAGTCTCTTCTCACTTTCACCACAGATGGGAGTGGGATGGGGAGGTGGGTGAAGAAAAGAGGAATCACCATAGAAATATTGAACAACAAAACTGCTCAAAGAAAAGAAAAAAAGACCTAAAGTCTAGGCAGATCAAACAAATTCTCCCTAACAGCTTGGACCAAGGGTGTATTACACAAGGGTTCCTCTGACTGGTATAGCAATGGTGCCTTCCATATTCTGAGGAAACTAGAGTCTTACGTTAACAGACATTTCTGGGATGAATTTTATTGCCCCAGTAAGGCTTCTTCCTGTCACTTCAACTGGATTTCATTCAACAGATGCATATTAAGTGCCTACTATGTGCAAGGCATTTTGAAAGATTACGAAAATGCAAAGACAAAATCCCCCCAAAATACAGGCATTTAAGGTGCCTACATTATATTGGGAGCTCTACACTACTCTACCCTTGACCAAATTATTTCCCTTAAGGGGGAATAACCGTTGTTTTGTTTTTGATAGTCTACTGGCTCTCCTCCCTCCTTCCGTCTTTCCATTCTACTGGACCTAAGGGTATGATGGTTAAACCTGTTGTCCATGTGAGTAGGCAAAAATGTTGGTATCAGGAAAAACGGATTGCTTTGGCTGTATTTGGATTTGGGGGTAGTGGGATGGGCTGGAGGAAGGTAAAGGAGAAAGATGTATGGACAAGGTTCTTCAAAATGAAAAATTGAGCATTCTGCCATCAATAGTGGCAGCTTAATGGTGAGTTTGATAGCCTGAGCTTCCCAACCACAAAGACCACAAAGCACAAATCATACTGTGGTTTCTCCACACCATCCACCACCCCCTCAACTACCACTTCCCGAATTATGGTAACATAGGGAGAGAGAACGTTAGTGGTGCAGGATCATATTTGGGGCAACTCTGCAGACCTCTGAATCACCTGACATACATCATTGTATGTTGAGCACAAACACACACTGGGAGCTTAAGACCAAGGGAGAGGGGGAAGATTAGAAGACAGGTTTGAAAAGCCGGAGTAACCACACCGTGCCTCTCCCCACCCCCACCCCACAAGCTACTGCACCCAGAGATGCAAAGTGCTCGGGAGCTGGGCGGGCTGCGTGAAAGAACAATCAGAGTCTGGGACTGGTCACTCCATATGTTCCAAGTAGGAAAGTCTTTTGCCGATCCAGGCTCTGGGCTGGGGCTCTGCGAGAGTCAGATCTCCGAGCTCCAGCTGACTACGCTGAACTTTCTGTCAGTACCTTTTCCTACGATAAATGGATGAGGATAAGGACTGAGGGCTGAAGAAAGACAAAAAGTCTAGTTATTTGTAGTCCAATCCATGCCATCCGGAGAAACACTAAGACGAAAAAACCTGAGGGGGTTTAAAGGGTCGCCTGATTTCAGTGATTTAAGGGAGAAATGCATAAAAAGGGATGACTGCGCTCCTGCGTTTTAATAAGGAATTAAAGAACAAGTTCTATTCCTTGGATCTACACAACATCCCCTCCCCTGGATTTTTTTTTTAATTAAAAAAATCCAGTTCTAAGCAAACACTTGTGGGCCGAACGCTACTGCGAATCAAAAGACAATTTACCAGTTTTAATTTGATTTTTTTTTTCAACTTTGGTAACATTCAATTTCATGGCTGAATACACATGTAAATACCGTTAGGTCGTTTTTTCCCTTCACCAGACCTCTCTGCCCCCACTCCCCCACGCCCGCCCCACATACACACACCTCACCCCCACCACCATCCTGCCACCGAATTACCGTGGGCCGTGCCTGACTATGAGTATGAATGTGAACTCTAACCCGAGCCCGAGGACCGGGAATTTGAGCTTAAGAAACAACGGGCACACACGGGTCTTCGTTGTCAGCTGAAGACTTGAAAACCTAGAACACTCAAACTGGCCTCCAACTTTCCCCACCCTCCTCGATCCTGGCATCAACTTTGCTCACTACCCAATACTTGGTAATAAGATTTTTATCAAAAAAAACCCCAAAAAAACCACAACCAACTATGTTAATCCAGATGTGGGCGTGGGCGGAGGGAAAAATGAACTCCGACTCTACATAAAAACAATTTAAGTGCAAACAAGGTAGAACCGCGCAAGAACCCAGGCATATTTTCCTCCTGGTATTATTAACTTCAAAACAGTTTTTAAAAAATCGCACTGGAAGATTTTACTTTTCGCTAGGAAAGATATTTTCAAATGTAATTAATGACTAGAAATACAATATACAACAAAAATTAAGAAATGCCGAGAAATAATCCAAACTCGGAAGAACTTTTTTTTAAATGGGCATTTTCGGATCAGTTTTCCTCCTTCCTTTATCTCCTTCCCTTTCTACTTCCTTCCCCCCTCCCGAATTTTTCATAGGACAGGAAGAATTCGAGTTTGCCGTTGATTTAGTGAAAGCAGGACTTTTAAGGAATAAAATAATAACAATGGAAGTTTGCACAGCTTTTAGGTTGCTTTATCTTCATTTTAATATTTGAAGCAGCAATGGCAGTAACAAGAACGATGAAAATAAATCCTAGCTAGTTGATATTAACAGTCCAGTTGTAATCAATAGTCCACATGTGATATTCGTGACTTCATTAGTTTGCTACATTTTTTTCAGCAATCCTCATATAAAGTGGAATTTTTACTTTGTTCTTATGAATGACTGAGCCTTACCAAATCTCTAGATTGATTTGTACAAGACACATATAGTATTTCCCACGGATGAGATTTTGTACACCTTTGCAAACGAGTATTAGAAACGGAAGGGAAAATGACAGGTGAGTATTTATTGGTTTATTTGGTATCTGGTGTTGGGGGGAGGGGGCATTACATTATAACATTTCATTTTACATCCTTCATTTCTTTCCCTGACGGTTAACGAATTCTCTCCAGCCTGTAGTTTTCTGACTGTTCTCCTTCCTACTTTCCCAAAAAGGAAAATTCTGCAGCACCACAATAAAGAAAAAGTTTCAACCACTTTAGTGCCTTGGAGCTTAAGTACTACAGAGATTTAACTCATTTGATTTTGATGCATTTTCTTATTTTCAAGACTGAGAGACATCATGTAAAGGAAGGCTCCTGGAATTAGCTTGGGAGGATGGAGGGGGAAGAGAAAAAGGTAATAAGGAGTTGTTGTTGTTTTTTTTAAATGAGATTATCTTTCAAAATTTTTTCTAGCGAATGGAATCCTAGGGACAAATAATAAAGAAATTTCTTTGAAACAAGAACTTTAAAAGAAGCAGCTCCTTACAGTGATTTAAAAAAAAACAGAAACATTGCCACTCTGTACAATTTATTTTTTCTCTGCCTACCATTTAAAATCAACTATTATGTATAATTTTTTAAGGATAAAATATTAGAGATTAATATTCTCTATTTTTAATTAGCATAAGCGATTATTAGTTTTTTAATTTTTACAGAAAAGACGAGTTACCCATAATTTCACATTTTGCTTTGTATAAATATGAAACATAATAAACTATAATATATGCAAAGCATACATGTATATATTATGCATACATTACATATTTAATGTCATGTGTACATACAGATGTGTATTAATATACGGTATTCCTTAGTGAAATGTTTCAAACTTCATTAAAGGAAGAATGTTTTAAAAGAATATCTCCTTAATACAATGTACCATTTAGTCTATCTAGAATATTCCATTTCTGGTATATTCATTATGATTTGTTAATTGAGATTATTTCCCCACTAATAGTCAATCGATTTAGGTTGAGACACAGGGTAGTATTCCTCCTCGATCTTTTAACTCTTGCTTAAAAATTAAAACTATTTGTATTTTTTTAATGAGGGGGGCTGCAAAACAAAATTTTAAAAAAGCATCATTTCAGTTTGGAATCATCACTTTGCTATAGAGCTGGTGAGAGCACCTGTGGTTAGGATAAGGGTGGGAAGACTTAGAGAGAGAGGAAAAGAAAAAAGGTAGGTTGTAAAAGCAAAATGGTCTGTGTTCATGTGTAACTTGTTGAAACTGTATTAGCCCCTCTAAAACAATGTGTTGGAAGTGTAATAGTCTTAAAGGAAAAGTAGAGAAGAAAGCGCCACTTGTAGGAGAGATCTTTGTAGCACTTACTGTTATGGCAAACTCTTTAAGAAAAAAAAAATAGTAGATTTAGCGGAAGGAGCACCTCCTAGCCACAAAGTTAGAGGGACTGAGGACTTGACAGTAAAGTGTTTATTCACTAGCCCAATCTCTGACTCAGATGCTCAAATTTCTTAGTAATACTACGTTCAGGGAAGGTGTCATAGAGTGATCTCAGTTTCCCTTAGTTTATCAAAGTGGGCATGGGGGAAGGTGGAGGAGGAAAAGAGAAAGGGAGAGGGAGGGAGAGGGAGAGAGGGGAGGGAGAGAGAGAGAGAGAGAGAGAGAGAGAGAGAGAGAGAGAGAGAGAGAGAGAGAGAGAGAGAGAAATATATGACTTAATAGGGTATGTGGGCAAGGGACCACAAATAAGGGCAGTTACTTTTAGTTGTTTACCAAGGAAGGGCAGAATCTAAACAGCACTTTAAACAATCAATGAAGGGATCGCCTTGGGTTACAGAACTGAGCTCCCTAAATTAGTCTGGCATTCTGATAACTGCAGGTTAGGCACCTGAGATAAACTCCTCCAAATGGCTTGATGCTTAGAGAAGATAGGGAAGTGCCTTGTACTGGAGCTGTAGAAGGGAGACTTAATTGCCTTTCCCCAGTATATATGTCTAAGGAAGTAAAAGAAATAGAGGTAGACTGAGCTGTATATATAGCAAGAAGGATTGTGATGTTCGTTAAACCTGAGGTTGGAAGAAGTTATATACTGGACAGTACTTATATGGATTCCCATTTAAAACAAAACACAAGGAATTACAGATGTACTTGATAACTTTCAGCCTCTCCCCCCACCCCAAGAGGGTATTTCTAAAGATTTACCTCCAGTTCAGGGTTAGACTAACTGTATCAAATTATCAATCACTCTATCAAGTTAAAAAACTTTGGTTTCCCAAATCAAGGTAAAAAGATATCATTCAGAGCTTTGCTATAAAGAACTTAGTCCCTGAAATAGACACACTAGTCTTGGAAAATAGAGCCTATATTTGATATTAATGATAATGTTGGTAATGATGATGATAGAAATAATAGTAATAGGGGACTGGAGATTCTTTAAGGATTCTAAAATAAATGAATGAATGAATGAATGAATGACTACATAAACAAATAATGCCCTGAATTTGAATAACGTGTGCCTGAGGGATTCCAGCTAGGATGAGGTTCAAGTGAAAATCCTTACTTGGTCCTTAACTCATCTTTATGGGACTTATAATCTTTAAGATGCTACACTGATCTGTTGCTTTGTGCTGTTACTCCCAGTATCCCAGTAGACTGCTGACAGTGGCCTAGCTGTTGGTTTGTACTTAGATTTTAGTGTCTATACAGTACATGTATAGATACATACATTCATACAGACAGCTTTATGAACAGACAAGTACATACATATATAGTGAGAACAGCAGTGTATACCTTGAGAAAAACATAGAGAGAAAGAGGGTGGGGGCAGTGCTGGTTAACCAGAGACCACATTCCAGCAACTCCAACAAAAGGTATGACTTTGGTTTGTCCAGCCCTTCAGGTGCAGGTCAGGGGGAGTTCAGAGGCAAGGTCCTTTCATGTCACTTATTAAAGCAAACTCCACTAGATGTGAGGGACAGATTGACCTAGAACCTTCTTCCTGCCCAAATAATTAAAAGACTGTGGTAGATACATAACTTACCCACATGGAGGTAAAATGTGATTGCTCCTACTCTAAAAGGAAAGCTGAGACTGTCCTTTCTTCTCCCCCTTTATCTTTCCCTGGTCCAGCATTTTGTTACAAAAGTCACTCTGAGGCCATTTTGTTACTGTGGATTTGTATTTTTCCTTTCCTCCTTCCCAATACCATCAAATGTCTCCCCAGAAACAGGGACAGAGCTTTTTGAAGTCCAGGGAGGTCTTTCTAAGCAGCCCCAGAAATAAGGCTAAGTTCACCAACTTAGTTTGAATAAGGAATGAGGATGACGTTCTTAATACAGAGTAAGTCAATCACAAGAAGAAGCAGTGGGTGATTCTAGAAAGGAATCCAAAAAATATGAAGAGAAATAATTTTGCCTATCATGTCACCTCAGTCTTCTCAGAAACCTGGAGTCATTGTCTTGCATCCCATAGGATGGGATTCTATCACTCATCCTTACAATGACATCTTGTCTCTCCTCAGATCTCCAACAATGTTTTCTGACTTTCTCTAGCTAAAGTACAGGGAGCTTAGATCAGCTTGTCAAATCTAGTTCTTTTGGTTGGAAGAAATTAGGCTTTCCTCTTTTAGAACGTGATCCTTTTTTTTCCCCCAAGTAAATCAGTTCTCCAGAGGATTACAGTTTTTGGAGGAGAGCTCCTGACTTGAATGGAAATAGCTAGTAAGGTATAGTGGAAAGGGCACTGGATGTGCTATTTCCAATGCCATATTTTCTATTTACTGCTTGGGTGGGTATGAAGCAAGTCCTTCTACCTCTATTAGCCACAGTTTCCTTTTTATGAGGGAGTGAAGTAAAGAGGTTAAACTAAATTCTTAGATAAATTCTAGCTCTGAGTCCTTTGGTTGTCTAAGTCTGGAACTAGGATAAGCAAAATGGAAAGGGGAGATACTGAGGAAGAACAAAGGTGAGGAGAAGCTTTAGCATTTATGTTTTCTTATTAGGGGTTTGTTTAGATATAATAAAACTAAAGTCTTTCACAAACTGGCCTCAACCTATCTTTCCAAACTTATCTCACAGAACTACCCCACCTTGGAGCAGCTAGATGGCACAATGAATACAGTAGTGGCCCTGGAGTCAGGAGGATTGGAGTTCAAATCAGGCCTCAGACACTTAATACAAAAACTAGCCTTGTGAGCAACTCACTTAACTCCAATTGCCCTACCTTCCCCCCTCCAAAATGAAAAAAAGAAAGAACTACCTTCCTTGTATCCTCCATTCTGACCAAATGTAGATTACTTACTATTTCCCCTATCCATCATTCCATCTACCAAGTCTATGTCATTGGCTGTCCTCCATACCTGGGATGCTCACTGTACTCACCTCCACCTCATGACATACCTGGCTTCCTTCAAATATCTTTCAGGTGCTTCCTCCTACCAGGGATCTTTCCTGATCCCTCCAGCTGTTACTTATCCCTTCCTATTACTTTCTTCTTTTTATACATACTTAATCTATATACAAATTGCCTTCCCCACCCCCATTCCTAGGATGGAAGTTTCTTGAAGACAGAAGTTCTTACATTTTTGTCTTTCTAACTCTCTTGACATGCAAGTTGTGACACATATCCGGTGCTCTATAAATGCATACATAATTGAATTGCATCTGAACGTGAAGGAAAAAGGAGATAGGATTGAAAGTAATAGGAAGTCCACCACCTGATTTCTGAGAACCTAACTTACTTTTTGGGATTTCTAAACCCAAACACTTCACTCCCTCCTTTCCTTGAGGGAGAGAAACAATAGGTTATAGTGGAAAGTGTTCTTGATTTGGAAATGGGAAGAGCTAGCACTTCTATTTAATACTTTTATGACTTTAGGAAAATCATTTAGAGATCAGAGGACCATAGGGACCTTAGAGATGATCTATTCTAGTCCAACCTCCTTCCAACTCAAACATCTTCAGATGAATGTGAATACCAAAGGTGAAAAAGTACAAGTCCTTTGAAGGAAAAAGATAGTCCATAAAAATGTATGACATGCTGTTATTGGGGAGGAGCTTAGCTATATGCATCAAACAAAGGAGGTTAGTCTGTGGTTACTTTTTCTATTTCTAAGACGAGGTTTAAGAGTGTGAAATTAATAGCTGGGGGGTTCAAGGTTAGCATCCTACCTCTTATAGCCAGCCTTACAGTAGCTGTTCCATATTTCTTCTTACTTTATGCCCCTCACAAGTGAAATTTAATAAAATATTATTTCTCAATTCCCTAATTCCTAACAACCTTCCATTTATTTTTTAACTCTCCCACCTTCTGTAGGCTCAGGTTCACCTATATTGAAGGCATCAGAACTAAATTATGTTTGCAACTCATGTGCTTTCAACATACATATTTCATCTCTGTCTCTCCCCCCTTCCTCTACAAAGTGAGTCAAATTTTCTATCACCTTAAACCCCCATATGAAATGGTATCATGTTTTGTATTAAGGACAGAGAAAAAATGTAACAAGTGAAAAGGGAAAAAAAGGAAGCTACCAAATCTGATCCCAATCATAATCCTGATTAACATGAAAAGTTTTTCATTTTACTTTTTTTTGTAGTTATTCCTGCATGAAAGGGTATTAGTAAAGAATGACCTGTTTACCTAGTTCTTACCCATAAAGGTGCTCTGTTTCCTAATTATTTCAACCAAGTAGAAATGCCAAAGTAGATAAATTAAAGTATGTTCACGTGTAGGGGGAGTATAACATAAAAGGGCCCATATCTCCTACAATCAAGCAACCAAACACAATTTCCCCCTTCACACATATTCACAGCTTTTTCTGTATTCCTTCCTGTACTCTAAGACTTATGAAGCTTCTATGAAGTTAGAATTTTCTTCCTAGCATCAGATTCAAGAATTACCTTGACTAGAAGAGGAGGGAGGAGTTGGCCACTGGCATTTTGTGGGAAGATTTCTTACTTTATTATAGCCCCCAAACCAAAAAAGAGTCAAAATCCAGGAGGTCCCCAACTTCTAGAATTTAGCTGAGTTTTTCTCCATTCTGTTTATGGATTTTTTTTATAACTGTATTGATCAGAGTAATTTCTTCTCTTTCTTTTGTATTAAGTCTCTCTATACTTTGAGATTCAAAGAGAATATATGTCAAAGGAGAAAAAGAGAAAGGAAAAGTGAAGTGGGATAAACCTGACCATCTCTTTTCCAGGAAGCGTGGAAGAAGAGAAATTATCTCTGAAATTGTCAAATCAATAACAGGGCCACACACCCATAAATTATTGCAAGGCATTGACAGAATAATTACTTATCTGAAGGCTAATCACAGTGTTCCCAAAAGGAAAAGGAGAAAAGGTGACTTTAAGTTGGGAATCCCTGAGACATTTTGCTTTTTTTCCCACCTGTATTTTAGAAGTGACTTCTGGTTCCTGGGTAGCAGCTTCTCTCACTGAATGAAATTTAGGATTAGGAATATTAGAAAGGGTGAAAAGGGATGGTGTGGGGGGAGAGGAGGACTAAATCAGGAGAGTGTGAACGGCCTGGATTCTTGCAATAGGGACTAAGACAGAATTACAGCTTGTAAAATAGGACTCCATCAGTCTCCCTGGAGACAGCTCGGATCTACTTGGGTGTTCCAGGCCTTGTTAGCAGCAGTAATAATTAGTCTCCCCTCCCTCCCCAAGTTGTTGTTGGTTTTGTATGTGGGGGGTGTGTTTGGTGTGCATTTGTGTGCTAGGTCATCAACACATGCATTCTCTCCCTCCATATGATTGTTTTAAGGAAGAAAGGGGAAAAGGATAAAACAGTAGGCAGGAAGATGGTGAAGGAAAAGGGGAGGCAATTGCTTAACACAAAGTACTAGATAAACACAGAGTATAATGATGATGCCAATTTTGTTCAAGACGGGAGAAGCAAGGTTAGGTCTACTGAGGACAGGAGATGAGGTGTCATCTTAGAATGATAGGAGCTTTAGGTCACATAAAGATCATTTAGTCCACCAGCACCCTACCCCCACTCCCTAATCTTATAAGATGAGTAAACCTAGGCCCAGAGAGACAAAACCTACCTCTTCCTTCAGTGCTAGGTCCTGACAATCAGAACTAGAAAAGGGGTCCCCTGACCACTTTTCTACTCCACTGAAGGTCAAAGGATCACATCCTATTTCTTTAATGATTTTATTTGGTTATCTTTTAATGATAACAGTAAGTTATTAATTGAAGTACCTCAGAAATAGACATTTTTCAAAGATTACTAGTCCCTGAAGTGTATAGGAACCAAAGGGGCCCTAGCTAACCAAGTCTGTGATGCCTAGGTTCTTAAGTGCCATAAAAGTTTAGGCTAATTAGATGTCTAGCCTCACGACAACTTTCACAGTATCCTCTTTCCTGCCACCCGACTCAAACTTCAAAAATTGTTCTCTTTTTCTGTTATTTCTTTCTCTCCACCTCTCTGAATTTTTTCTTAAATTCTTTTTGTTCTTCTCCCAGAAGAACATAACCTTACTAAGATTCTGAGTGGGTGGCAGGGGAGGGGGCAAACTGAAATCTTGTTTTGAAGCCCCTGTCCAAACCCATGGAGGGAGGTGGCTCTGCAGTCAAATAGGGTTAAACATATCCGGCATTGTTTTCACCCGAAAGGAGACAGAAAGGATAGGGGAGGTCCAGATTGTGTTTACTAGATCATGCAAATTTTCGAAGGAAGGAAGAGGGGTTTGGCAAAAAAAATGTAATTAAACCGAGTTACAAAGTTTAAAAGCAAAAAAAGAAAGAGAAAAAACCAACAGCAAAAAACCAACACCACACCCCCCCCCCCCCGAAAAAAACAAAAACAAAAAAAACCTGGTTGCTGCTAGTCCAGTGCTGGCTTGGGTTGCCATGGTGCTGGGGACGCGACCGTGGGTGATGTACTCCAACCCACACCAAAGGCATGTGGGGCTCCGAGGTGACATTTGAAACCTTTTTCTTCTGCTGTTGCGGAGGCGGCACCGGCAGCCTGTGAACTCACTGTCTAATTCAGGCGGGACGGGGGTGGGGGAGCGGCGCGGGGGCAGAGGGAGACGGATGGAATTGGGAGTAGAGTTGAGTGGGGTAGTTGTTGTTGGGGGCGGGATGGAGGTGGCAAAAGAGAACCCGGCTGTTTCATCTTGAGGTTTTTTTTTTTTTTTAAAACCAGAGTAAACCTTGCAGGTTTGCAATACTGTTTTCTATTTGGGAGAGAAAAAGCGGGAAAGAAGAGGAGGGTGGGGGGCTTCGCCGATACCCTGAGAGATACTCTTTCCCCTAGCCAAGTGAAGAATCTAATCAGTGAGCCCACTGACCCTCCAAACCCTGGTCCACACGTCTGAACTCCATTTCTCCGCACCTCAATCATCCCGATACCTAGAGAAGATGCTTTCTTTAGATAATCTACAAAAGAGGCCACGCTCATATCCATTCAACCCCAGTCCCTGAGGCCAGGTCACCAGGCGACTCCAGTCTCCATAGCGTAGATAGAAGCCTTTGGAGGAGGTGGTCCGCAAAGGCAACCGTTTCAACTCCCTTCCCACTCCTTGATCTTGAGAGGCTGAGCCCGGAAAGGTTGACTTTCTTCACCTACTTCCCCACCCCCACCCCGCCCCCAAGGCTCCCATTCTTTATAAACTAAAAGAGCACCTAAACGATAAAGATCAGGAGTTTAAATTGGTCATTTGGTAGATTACATCTCTCCAACACAACGAGCTTTCTTTCAAAAGTCCCACTGAATTAAGGCCCCCAGCCGCTCTGAACCTAGATATCAAAAGGCCATCCACATTGAATTTAGACTTGGAGTGGGCTTGCCGGAGGTTATTCCCCCCAGCTCCCACGCCCCCACCCCAACCCTTATCAAAAGCCTTGAAGGGAAGGACGAGAATAGACACTCATTTAATGACAAGTAATTGACAAATCCCGTCCCCGCATTACTAGGGGAATAGGAAGGTATTAATTATTTAAAAACGATTAGCCTTTCTGTGCGTCCTGCACAGATTCCATCTTGTTCGGGAAATATATATAACCTGTCACGGGAGCTGAGATGGGGATCTGAGTGGCCAGGCCAGCCACCAGCCACCCCGCAGCCTGCCCTCTTTCCCACCCCAGCTTCTGTAGAACACGTTCATAGCCATTTCTGAGAGCTCAAGAATATACGACAGGATCCATTGACCCGGGTTCCTTGAGACTCTGGAGGTCGGTGTACACATGAAGGTATAACTTTCTTGTACCTGCACATCTACTCCACCCTTAACCAGATAACAAGGGAGTGGAGGAACCTGAGTACCTTGGTGGAACTGTAACAATGCTGTATCTGGAGTTTTAGAAGGCTTGGTTTCAAATCTGTCTTTGCTCGATTACTAGCAGTGTGACCTTGGGCAAGTCATGCGACTTCTCTGGACCTTAGTTTCTTTATCTTTAAACTGAAGGGAATTGGACTATATGACCTCTAACACTTCCTTCCAGAAATGCATTTAATATTCTAAGGTTCTGCTCTTTCAGCTTCCAGTCAGAGGGAGGAGGAATCCAAACCAACCCAAAGACCATGTCAACCAACCACACAACAAAGTATCCTGATATTTCAGAGGGGTATAAGGAACAGACTCTTTCTTGTGACTGATACTACTCTTCCCAGACCAGTGGTTAGCAGAAGTCAATCTCGGCACATCCCACATACCTCAACCCCAGTCCCAGATCCTGCCACATCTCCAAATTTCTTTATGGGCTGAGGCTCTGGGAAATGATGGTGTCTGAGAGAAAGGGGTGGGGCCGAGGGTGGGGGTAGCAGCCGATAATGGCACAGATGAGATAGAAAAAATAATAATTCCCTTTACTTGATCTAATACAACAAACAAGTCCTGAGTCAGACATCTCAGTAACTGGTTCTACCTATTGCCCTCCCCAAGCTCTCCTTATCATTTGGGAGGTATCCAAGACTGTGCAAAACTCTCCTGCTATGTGTATTTGTGGGTGTCATTTGTGACCACAAAACAGGCACCTGCCCCCATTCAGATCCAAAATCCTTCAGTATTAAAGAAGTTGCTCCTTCTGGGCGTTGCCGGTGTGGGGGAGGAATGAGAAAAGGGAGTCACCTTTGATGTTATTTTAGTTGGAAGAGGATGCGGAAAAAGAAGGTACTCCTGGTGTGCCCTCCAACTTTCTGTAGGCTGCAGAAAATGGCCAAACTTTATTTAAACCCTAGGCCCTGGATAACCTGACCAAAGGAGGAAAAGGAGTTTCCGCAGTGAGCATATTTGCGTTGAGAAACAAATAGAGGGAGTGTTGGGAGTGCATTGAATCCTACAATCTCTTATAAAATCTCGATAACTTGGCTTGGTGAAAAAGAACCCTAGAACGTTAGAGGACGATCATCCGGTCTAACCTGTTCATTTTTCAGATGAGGAAACCGAGGCCTAGAGAGTTCTAGGTGAAGTTATTAACCCAGCCGTAAAGGTCTAGTTAAGGGGCAGTGTATGGGCGAGACCCTAGTTCTCCCAATTCCTAATATAGGGTTCTTTCCACCACACCACATTTTTGTTGGCCCCAGGACCACCTCAGTTCGGGTTTCAGTGTATCTATACTCCCCCCAAATTAGGTATTTCTCTTTCCTGAGACGGGGATCAGAACTGTCCCGCAACAAACTCAACAGCGTAGATTTGGATTCGGGGTGCAGAAGGGAGGGGTGAGGGACCTCGATTTGGGAAGAAAGATGGGGCACCTTTGTCTCTCAGTTGGTCCCCGAGTTCAAGCCTACTTTTCACCAAGCAACCATAACCTGCTTAGTCTATAACTTGCCGAGGCTTTGCTTTTACAGACTTCGGAAACTAAATCAGTTCCCCTTTTTCTTGCCCCTCCCAATCTAACTGCGATGCCTTTCTTGGGAAGTCTTGCCGGGAACTGAGCCTCAGGCCTGTTCTGCGGGGACTTCTTGTCCTTTTGGAGTCTCCCCAAGCCAGTGGAAAGACCGGCTTGCTTTAGCCCTGGCCTTCCCGGCTCCTAATGATGCTCCCTCCCATCTCGGGATTGTTTTTAGATATTTTTTCATCGCGCTTGGATTCAAGCAACCGCCTTTTAAAAATTTTTCTTTTTTCCCCCTTGCAATCAGTTTGGACTCCCCCCCCCCACCCCCTTGCATCACGCGCGCCTTTTCCTCCCCAAAATTCAAGGGACTTCTCAGCCTTGGGCTCCCTACACCCACCTTCCTCACAAGTCCCAGCTCCTCAAGGCCCTCACCTCTCCCTATAGCTGAGGCCCTCCGCGTAGGCAGACGGGGAGAGGCTGTGGGGGCCACGCGGCTCCAAACAGGGGCGCCACCCGTCGTCGGAACTCTCTGCTGGCCCTGCAGGTGGGCGCGATCCCTACCTGGTGCGGGGCCCTCCGTAGCCCACAGCCGGGCGAGGACTGTCTTGCGTTGGGAGACGCCCTGACTGCTCCAAGCTGCAGCATCGCCGCATTTATTGGAGCCCGAACTGTGCGACTGTTGACTTTAGCACACAAAGCAAAGATTTCACTGCCCGCTAGTTTAAAAATGAATATTTTACCAAGATATCGATCAGCGTTATAAAATTCTGTTAAGTACAATGGGCTCCGAAAAAAAATAAAAAGGGGGGGAGGCAATATAATATCTGTGCAAATTTGCTGACGTGTGACGTGGCTGCAAAGTTTACCCTCCTGGAATTCGGATCTAGATTTTTTTTTTCGTTGTTTACTGACTTTGTTTATTCACAGATCACGGTTGCTTAAACCGGCAGCGGCAGAAAGCACTTGGAGGGGGAAAAAAACCAAACCCCAAACAATACATAGAGTATTTTTTTGGGGGAGGGGCGCTTAAATTATTTTCCTGAAGTCTTTGGATCTATGATTTTTAGATTGCGTCCTGGCTAGAAGAAGAGACGGAAGGGGAGATGGGTATGTGGGTGTGTGGATGTGTACGGGGGGGGTGATGTGAATAAGGAGACAACAGGAACAGAAAGAGCTCAGCTTCTATGGCAGCCATCCCCAATGACATCCTTTTTATGTATTAGGGTCGAACTATATCTTATCTGTTGGGATCAGTGGAGGGGAGAACACTAAGTAGTTTAAAACGGCCAGCCAACAATGGGCCTGTGATATGGAACATAGCAGGTTAGAGCATCGCATTCAGGCCCCATTGTTACCAAATCAGCCCCATTCCCTGCCTCTCTGCTGCTTCGCCACGGGAGCCTTTTATGTGATAATGAAACACATTTTATGCTTTGGCTCACAACGTGTGTGTCCTTGCCATATAGAGACAGGACAGATTTCTGGCTAGAGCCTCCTTTTTACATTTTTTTTCTTCCTTGTTCGGTAGGACAATGTAGCATGTTAAGAAGGGATTTAAAGGTGGTTTGGGGGACAGCGGAGCTAGGACTCCCCTTAAACGCGTGGGAACATAAGAAGTGGTTTGAGCGCAGAACGGGAGGCTTCTCTTTTTCTGGCTGCAGAGGTATACCCTTAATTGGGCTTAGGAACTGATATGCACAGCTTTTCCAAAACTGACCTAAGGCCTACCTTTGACTAATCTATAAGAAAGTAAAGTTACTAAGTCTTTGGTTTCTTTCCAATTAAAACTGGCTCAGGGTATCAAATCGTAATAACCGAGGGCACATAGTGCTTTATATCATTTCATTTGAGTCTCACAACAAAAGCAGGAAAGTGAAAACTATTTCTGCCCCCATATCCTAGATGAAAGAAGTGAGGCCCCCTCGCAAAACTTAACTGACTTGTCCAGGGTCACACAACTAGCAAGTGACGAGAGTAAATTTGAATTCCTCTTCTTGACTCCAAGTCCAGTGCTTCATTACCAAATGCCTTCTCTGTTCCTGTATTTACCATTAGATTAATGCATGTGATTATTATCACACACAGTGTTCTTACTCAGGCTTTTTGCTGAATGTCCTGTCTGTTACAGGCGCAAGCATCTGATATCTGAAAAAAAGCCAATTCTAAACTGTAGCCTGAGCTGGATTAGTACCAGAATGGTAGCCCCAGTGTAAAGGTGTCAGTACAGAAACACAGAAACACCTACCCCCCCCTTTTTTTTCAGTTTCCAAGTTTAAAAGTAAGGGGATTTGGAGTTCTGGAAGAGAACCATTATACCCCTTAGGATTATTTCTCCCTTCATCAGTTCAAATTTAGCAGAAATGAGTTGGTGGTGGTTAAAAGGGTTCTCGGCATAGTTTCCTCTCATTTTGCAACTCAAAATATAATCAATTCTTGTTTTCTAGGACTGATTGTGTCTAGAGGGAACAGAGTGGATTTGCAAGGATTTGTTCGTTGTGATCCGTTTGGACTTCTGGAACCAGGAGGAACACAGAATACCCTTCTATCCTCCTACCCTCCTCCATCCTTTCTAGCCAGTCCCACTCTCTCCGGAGACACTGTTCCAGGCATCTGATGCCCTCCAAGGGTAGGAGGGAAAAGCCAAACTCTGGTAATTGGAATTTCACAATTACTGTACCCCTTCTCCTCATATGCCCCCCCCCCCCCATGCTTAGGGATGCCTGGTGAGTTTGAAGTGAAATCCAGAAACTGCAGCATTATTTGAATCTTTTAGGTTGCTTTTAGGCAAATACCTCCTCCCTACTCTCCCGAACCTCTCCACCCACTCTACTAATAGGAGGTTGATTTTTTTCAATATTCCTCACAATTTCTTTAAAAATCAAAGCCATCAATTCGTTATACTCCAATCAAACTGGCTCTAATCATCGATGGGGTTTCTCAAGGCTAATTGTCTGAGAGACTGAAAACAAGATTTGTATCAATCACCTCTCCCCTCCCAGACTAGGCAATCCTTTCCAAGGTTGTGATAGTTGCAGAATTGAGGAGGTGGGGTAGGAAGGATAGGAAGGAGGGAGGGATGTATGTGGAGAAAGCTCTGAAATTTCCTTTTGGCGCCAGCAAGACTGAGAGTCAGGGTTTTACAAAGGTCCTTGGATTTTTTTTTTTTTTTTACCTGGTGGACATTCGGTAGATCTGACTAGCTTCTTTCCCAATAAAAGGATTCCTTTGGATAGGGAGACCAGGAGGGGGAGGAGTAGAGGAGTCCACTTTCCAATCATACCTTAAAAACTCCACATATTCTAAGCCAATTTTGTGATAAATGAACTGGGAAATAAAATAGTCTAAAACTTTCCAGTATTTCTCTTTCTGTCCTGAGATGAGGAAAAAAAAATAAACAAACCTTCCATCTAATAATGTTTTAAAGGTTCACACAATTTAGCACTTAGTGGCTTCTGCTTGTTTAAATAGCCTCAGGCCCATTAAAAACACACACACACCCCAACAATTTCCTGGCAAATATTCCGTAGATGTAGTTGTCTTTGCTGTTGTCAGCATTTTTGGCTGCTGGGGTACTGTGTCCACCTGAGCACTGGCACAGATACCATAGAACTGCAGGCTTAAAAAGATTCACCTCATCTATTTTCCAATATTTTTAAAAACTTATCTCTGGATGACAAAATTTTCAATTTTATTTAATGTAGTGGAGAGGGAGAGAGGAAGAATAAAATCTGAAGAAAAGATTCAGTGGGGAAAACTGGCAATAACACTTTAATAGAGATTTATGAAAAATCTGGCTCTTCACCACCAGAATACACATTTATAAGCCATAAATAAAGCATACAGGAACCATAAATTAATCAGAGCCAAGTACTGTATTTCACTCTCCCCGAACATTAATGAGGGGTGGGTCAATTACAACAGACCCTCACTTCTTATTTTCCTTTTTTTCCCCCTCTCTATTTTTTTAAACAAAAACAGGCACAATCTTTTGGTTCTCAGTTAAAACTACAAGTTTTTACACCAAGATCAGAGTTTTTTTTTTATCATCACTCTCTCACAAAGAAAAAAAAAGATAAGACTTCCCTGCAACAACAACAACAGCAAAAATCAAAATTCAAATGATGCTGGGAGAAGCGGGGTGTCTAAACAGTAGTGGAAAACTGGAGACTTTAAAAACATTTTCCTTTTCTTCCCTACAGAACAACGGGGATCCAGGGAGTGAAAAGCTAGGGGACAGGAACTGGTGTCCTCTGCAGATATGGACACATGGCCTTGATTCCCCAACTCCACCTTCCTCTCAGAAAACAACCAAAAAGTTCATAGCCTTCCCTTCTCTTCTTTTCACACCTCTGAAGGCAGAGGTCCTTTTGCCCACCCCCAAGCACCAGCTCTTAAGAAGAGTTCATAATGGGCCGAGAATATACCCCTTGGTAGTAAGTTGTGTCTCCAGTCAGGGGCGAGGATTCTAAGCCCCCTTTGTTCGTAATGGGGCCCATGGCCAGGCTGCCAGGCATGGGGGAGCTGTAGCCAGAGTAGTGCATCACCTGTTCATAGGCCTTAAGGTCCATTTTGTGGTGGTGGTGATGGTGATGATGGCTGTGGTGATGCTGTTGCTCAGATGACATGAGATTGTTAATGGAGAAGGGGTGATTAAAGGCGTAGTGGTGTTCCGGCTTCAAGTGTGCCTCAGGGGGCAGGCCTGGGTGGTGGGGTGGACCCAACAGGTGTGCCTGCTGGACTGGGGATGGGGCAGGCTCAGGAGGACTCAGGGCTGCTGGGGTGCCCTTCAGCTCCCCCAAACCACCTCGTTTGTGCTCTTGGCAGGGAGAGGCGCTGGAGTGAGGGGACTCTGTGCCGGCAGAACTGTCAGAGCCACTAGTGGGGGGCAAACCCCCACTGCCCTCCCCTAGTGATGCTTGCTGCCCTCCAGCTCCACCACTTCCTCCACCTGGCTTCTTGCCTCCACCCCCTGGGCCTCCCCCTCCCTCCTTCAGTGCCAACTGTTTCTCGCACTTGAAGCGCTTCTGCCGACGCAGGTAGCAACCATTCTCAAACATGTTACCCGAATCTGGGTGCAAGGTCCAGAAGGAGCCCTTGCCGGGCTTGTCTGGTGAGCGGGGCACCTTGAGAAAACAGTCATTGAAGGAGAGAGAGTGGCGGATGGAATTCTGCCAGCGCTGCTGGTTCTGTCGGTAGAAGGGGAACAAGTCCATGATCCACTGGTAGATCTCACTAAGTGTCAGCATCTTGTTGGGGCTCTGCTGAATGGCCATAGTGATGAGGGAGATGTAGGAATAGGGGGGCTTGGCATGTGTGTAACTCCGACGGTAAGTCTTGGGGTCCCTGGATCGGTTGAGGCTGGCCTGCCCATACATGGGACTCATAGAGTTCATGTTGGCATAGGGAGCCAGGCTGTTCATGCTCCCAGGGGCCTGTCCCCCCAGTGGACTCATGCTGGGGCTCAGGTGGGGAGCCATACCGGTAACCCCTGGGGCAGCTGTGCCTCCCATCCCTGCCATGGCCCCAGCCCCTGGGGACATGCCTGCCAGGGAGGGACTCATTCCAGTTCCCACGTAAGAAGACATATTCATGGAGCTGGCACTCATGTTGGCCGAGCTGCTGCCCATGGCAGCCGACATACTCATGTAAGTGTTCATGCCGTTCATGCCCAGGCCCGCATTCATATTGCTCACCGAGGAGTAGCCCTGTGGAGACACCAGGAGAAAGCAGGGAAGGGAGGGAGATAAAGAGAACAGGGAAGAGGGGGGAAAATGAGGGGGGGGGGAAGGGGACAGAGTATTAACACAGAGATGGACCACACAGGCGATGTTCTCTCCCAAAGCTCTTGAAGCCCCCCCCCCCCCCCCACCAAGTCTCCGAGGAAAGTGCCAACTAGGCAGTGAACTTTCCACGATCCGTTCGTTCTCTTCCCTTTCCTCTCCTGCCTAGGAAGAATTCTAGGAGACTACCTAGGGCAGCCACCTCCCGACCTGCCTCTCCAACAACTTCATCCCACAAAGCGTCCCTTGATCGCCTGAAGGTGATGTATGTAGGGAGGCGTGGGAGCTGGGAGGCGTGGGAGCTGCGAGCAGTGGCCAGAGGCTTTTTACACTTCGGATTGGTCTGGCTAATCACCCCAAATTTAGCACAGAGATTACCCTTATTCCCCATTCGAACGTCTTTTAACATTTTTTTTTCGTCTGAAAGCCTCCCCAAACTCATTGAACCGCATCTAGAAACCCGGCTCCCAACTGGAATCCGAAAAAAAATCCCATTTCACCACCCAGCAACTGAAGCCTGCAAAACGCCGCTCGGTTGGGGCCAGAAGCACTGACTTTGGGTTACCTGGTTTTAAAGCAGTCAGAAGTCTTCCCCTCTCCCTCCCACCCTCTTCCCAGGGGCTGAGGCTAGATAATCCAAATTTGAAAACAATCAAATTGCACTTAATTCGGGGTACGGAAAATAATGCGAACTCTTCCTCTGGTTAGAAATCTTAAACTTTTCTTTTTCTTCTTTTTCTATCCCTCTTTCAGTCCTCTTCTCTACCAACTACCCACCTCCCCCTCCCTCCCCTTTTTCGCCCTCCCACCCCCTCCCCAACCGATCTCTGCCAAACACAACTTTGTTAGGATAGTGTGGCTCAGCCACGGAAGAGGATTTGGAGGCGCCACAAGTCAATATTTGATCACAAAGTTAATATTATCTCAAGGCTAACACAGTGTCGTATAAAAAAGAGACCCATTTTAGCCTAAGGAGGGAGGAAAAGGAGGCTGTAGCGAGAAGTTGGGGGTGGGGGAGGCGGTGCTGGGGGTGGGGGTAGTGGTGGTGGCTTCAGCCGCTTAAATTGGGGAGAGAAACTACCGCCGTCACCAACCACCAGCAACTACCACCACTCCACTGAATCCAAAAAAGAAAGAAAAAAGAAAGAAAGAAAAGAGTGTGAGAGGAGACAAGTTCTTACCTCGGGTTCGCCATAGTAGCTGCTCCAGTCTGAGTGCTCGTGCCCTTCCATTTTCACAGCTCCCAGCATACTGGAAGCAGAGTGCATGGCAGTTTAAAATTTAACAGCCACAACAAACGACGAGCAATCAACCCCCCACCCCCCCACCCCACCCCTAAAAAAAAAAAACTGGCAAGCCACCCTCCCCTCCCTCTCCCTCACACACACACACTCTCTCTCTGGTTAACTCCCTCTTTCTCCCTCTGCCGGAGGTGGTGGTTTGAAGGGGGTGGGAGGGGTGGGCTAGGAGGGAGAGGAGGAAGAGGAGGAGGAGGAAGAGGGGGAGGGGGAAGGCGGAGGTGGGGGGAGAGTGTGCTGCTGTAGGTATTGAGGCTGCTGCTGCTGCTGTTCTCCCGGCTCTTTCTGCTGCTGCCTGGGTGGGTGGCAGTGGCTAGCAGTGAAAAGATGCCCTAAGGCGACGGAAAACCCTCCACATGAAGAGGGGGAGGACGACCAGGAGGAGGAGGAGGAGGACTAAGAGGAGGTGTAGAAAGAGGAGGAGGACGAGTGCTGCAGTGACGTTAGTGCCTGGTGATATAGCACAGCGCGCTGGGGCTGGCCTCCAATCCCCAGGTCCCCGGCAGCCTATTTGAATAATCAGCTCACACCTAGGCGTGAGGCTGAGAGCTTCTGCCCCCCTACCCTACACCTGCCCCTTCGCAAAAGCAGGACCGCCTGAATAGCCACCACTCCATTCCAGCTACAAGGAGATTATCCCAGAGGCAGGAAAGGGGAAGGAGAAAAAAGAGGGAGAGAGAGAGAGAGAGAGAGAGAGAGAGAGAGAGAGAGAGAGACAGAGAGACAGAGAGACAGAGAGAGACAGAGAGAGACAGAGAGAGAGAGAGAGAGACAGAGAGAGAGAGAGAGACTTTGCCCATTTCTCCCCCCCCCCATTTGTAGGCTGGCTGTGAATGAGGGGGAAAGGTAGCGGGAAAGGTGGGGGGCCAGGGCCCCCGGGAGCTGGTGTCTGGCTCCTGGGCAGCAGTCCCACGGTCATGCTTCTCTAGGCTACTTGGCACTGCTGGCTTGGGCTTGCCAGCCACAGAGACTGGCTCCCGGGCTTCTCTCAGAAGCCGCTTATAAACCCAGGATTTATTTATTCCGGGTTTCTTTGCTCTGAGCCATCATTCCCTGTCAAAACAACCCGACTAAGGAGTAAATTTGCAAAGCCCTGTCATATTTAGAAAAACTGTTTACACACCTTTAACTCTCCTGCTGCTGCTTCTTGGAGGGACCTCCCTATTACAATTAAGACCCCAAGCAGCCACTTATGGTGCATGGTGGGAACATTTTCTGCCTTGGAACCCGGCCGCTGCGGAAGGCCGGGGGAAAGGTCTGGTGCTGGCTAGAGAGGCAGAAGTCTCAGTGCTTTAGAATAGTCGACTGTCTCTGACATTCAGAAAAGCCTGTTGCAAGGTTACTACCCAGTCACAACCAAGGTACCCACAGCGTTTCGTAACTAAAACAAACCGACAAGGGGAAGAAATAAATAAATAAGCAAACAAATCTCACGGAAATAGACTGGGGCCATAGGAATGTCCTTCCCTTTGGTGTTCTCTCCTCCCTCCCAACCAGCAGAGATTAAAAAGAGAGAGTGAAAAAAAGAAAAACACCCCCCCCCCCCCCCACACGCCTTCTTTGCTTTCTGTTCCAGTCGACCCCTGGCACTACGTACTATTCTCTAGATTTACCAGGTCAGACAGTCAGCCCTGGAGTTGCAGGAACCAGCCCAGTTCAGCCAGTCCACGGAAACTCATTCTTTGGAGCCCAGACCACAGTCCACCCGAGGTAGTGGGAACTCCTCATAAACCTCCGTTTTCACATCCACCCCTCCCAGAGCCCAAGGTCTGAAAATCCGCCTACAGTCGTCGCGGCCAATTTCTGCAATCCCTGCCACAGTCGAAGACAAATGCAGATCAATAGGTGATAGGCAGTTAAAATAATAGGTGGAGAGATAGACAGACGCCAGCAGACAGACGAAATGGTAGACATCTCATTGATACACGTGTACGACTAGTAACGATAGATATAGACAGTAGCAGGTTGCACAGAGGTAGAGTCGGATTGATGGTGGACAAAAAGAGGGATTGATAGCTATCGATCGTATAAATAGATGAACAGAAAACAAGACGGACAAGGGGACTACACACGGAGAAAAGCCCGGCCTTAAGCCAAGTGGCCAGCAAAAGCAGAAGGGCAAATACCCGTCAGCTCAGCCCACACGCCCTCAGCCGCTCTCCCGCTTGCAGTGTACAGACCCCCGTCAACTTGGGACCTACACCATTGCGACAGGACGAGTTTGCAATCGGAAATATTTAAGCCAAAAGCAGTTTGCCTAGTGTATTTGAACATCTGCGCACATTTCTAGGAGAGCCGCTAGGCGAGGGCCAATCCGCTGGCCCCAGAAAAGTCCAAGGTCCCCTTTGGGTTATCCGACCCTCTTGGCGCCCTAGCACTGGGCATTTTTCCCCAAGCCTAAGAGTGCTAGAGGGGAAGTGGGGCCCTGCCGGTGATTACCATGGCACTAGGCGACCCATTAGGGTGAGTGGCTAGAGAATAGAAAGGGAGCGGAGAGCAACACTCCCACCATTCACAGTTAGTTGTTAGAGGTTAAAGAGTGAAAGCCAGGAGCTCTACTGGAAATAAAGCTGAAACTGGAGTCAGGGCAGAGCTAGGTCCAAATCTCGCCTCTGACCCTGGTTTGTCTTGTGACCATAGAGGAGACAATTTCTCTGAGTCTCAATTTCCTATTCTGTAAATCGGGACAATAGTACTATCTCATTAGGTTGTGAGAAGCAAATGAAATAATGTACATAAGGAATTTTGGCGCACTTTTAATAGCTCTGTAAGGGACATTCCAGAAAGTCTTAGCGCAGTTGAAAACCACTAACTCTTAAAGGTGCACTAACACTTTTGGGACACCTTGTTTTATTCTTAAAGCACGGGGCCCTCTCCAAAGAATTTCGAAAGGGAGTGGGGCACTATGTATGTTAAGAATAAAGAACGGCAAGATCACAAAGTATTTATACGCTTATGGTGAAAACCTCGCTAAACGTGGACATGCTATATGCATGTGTGTTAGGTATTTGCATACTCATATGTAAGTTCCTATCCCGTGATTTCTTTGGTTTACGGAACTGTCCCCGAGGAAACTCCCTCCAGGTATGCAGACTTGCAACTCCACTGTAATTTAAAATTAGAGAATTGTCTCTGACTACTGAGAAATTAATGCAGCTTGGATCAATTAGAATCAAGACTTCAATTCCGGGCTTTCTGGCTCCAAGCCAAAGTGTCTCTATACATTACGCTACACATCTATGTTAGGAAACCTGAAACATTAGTAGATTCACTCTTATAAAAGAAACATTGAATTACCAAAAACTGAATGCTAAGGCCTTTTCTTACTAACTTCTAGTTTAAAAGAAATGATTTCTCAAATAGAACCCTATCACTATCAAAATCAATCTGCTCCCTTTGGGAACTCTTCATGAACCTCCCCCTTCTTCCCCACCCCCTCTTTACACCCTATGTTGACAATGAGTTAGAAAAGAGAAAGAGTCGGGAGAGAACTAGGGAAGAAAACTCAGAAGTGAAGGCACAGAACACCACTAACTCTGAATTCTTTGGGAGTCGTGTCGGATCCCCAGGGCAGATCTCTTTCAGCAGCCCCTGAGAAAAAGACATGTCCGCTAAAAATAGAGGTCTAGCGCCCCCTGTCGTCCATTCTTCCTGGACGCAGAGAGTTTCATACTCACCACTGGCCACTGGCTTGAGGACTGGTTTAGGAAACTGATTAGGTTTGTGAGGGGGCACCAGCTCCTCCTACACAAGATGATCAGATCTCTTTCGTAGACGCTTAAGATATCCGTTATTTGCTGGGGCTTCTTTGTAGCTTGTTGGAATCCTGCGCAGGCCAGAACCAGAACCCACACTGGCGGGCGTCCTGTTCTTGTCTCCAGGGGAATTCCAGCCCT
>CM053585.1:123942538-123974010 GCA_028646515.1 Pseudochirops corinnae | reverse complement strand
TATCTTTCTCTGAGTTTAGATTTCTCCTTCCATCCTGAGACTTGTAGAGTTGTCTTTTAGCTGTGCGTTGTTGAGGATAGTCCAGTTTATCAAGGTTGGTCATCATATGTACCATATGTCAGTGATTGTGTACAAGTTTTTCCTGGTTCTGCTCTTCTCACTTAACATCAATTTGTATAAGTCTCTCCAGGTAATTACGAAGTCCATCTCCTTCCCATTTCTTGTAGCACAATAGTATTCCATTACATTCATATACCATAGCTTGTTCAGCCATTCCCCAATTGATGGGCATCCCCTATATTTCCAGTTTTTTGCAACCACAAAGAGAGCTGCAATAAATATTTTTGTACATATGGGTCCTTTTCTCACTTCTGCGATAGAAGAGAGCAAACTTTAATACCAGTGAAGAGTTGCATGTACCTAGACCCACAAGGAAAAAATAAACTTTCTCTATCCTTACTCTGAAATCTTAATAATTTTCTTACAGTTTTTAAAGTGTGCATTGTCATAAATAGAATCACATATTTAGAGCTAGAAGGACCTTAGAGGTCAAACTCCTAATTTTATTTTTAAGGATTAGGACAAACGAGTCAAATTTGCCCAAGATCACATGAACAGTAAGTAGAAAACCCAGTTTCTTTAACTACAGAGCCAACTGTCCTTCGACTTTCACTCTTTGCACTACAGTATTGTTCCTATAAATAATTAAAATTCCACCTGCAGAAAGGAATCTGGATTATTCCTTATATTTTTATATAAAATTATAGGAGCTCTAAGAATCTAAATGAGAATCCCTTCCTTCTTTTTCTTTTTTGTTGCTCTTGTTACTGAAAGCAATTTGTTTTTCTTTTGGGCAATTTGAATAAGACAGTTCATGAAAAACAGTATTCTGTTGGAGAAGCTTTCTCACTTTGAAGTCTTCCTAACTCTGTTGTCTTTTTTTTAGCTTGGGGGGAGAGGGGAATGGACACAGTGTGTTTTACTATAGAGACTGCTTCTGGGGGCAGAGTCAACATGGCTGCATAGAAGCAGGAGAACTCCCTGAGCTCCCCCCATAACCACCTCAAATACCTATAAAATATGACTCTAAACAAATTTTAGAGCTCCAGCACCCACAAAATGACAGAGAAACAAAGCTCCCACTGAAGGCAGCCCAGCAGGATGATCAGAAGGGCTCATTGCAGCATGCTGGGAGTTGAGCCCAGCCTGGCCTGAAATCACAGCATTAGCCCCAGGGCAGCCAGGACAAGCCTGGCTGAGGCACTGGTGAGAGTGGATCACCTGCAGCTGTGGCAGTTTCCAGAATTGTCAACCCATAAGAGCCAAGGACAAAGTGAAAGATCAGTGGAACTTGGCTAAATTTGGGGGAAAGGAGCAGGTCCAGCTGTTTGCCCCCAGGGCAAGAAAGCAGCAGAATCGGTGGCCCTGAAGTTGCCTCCATGAGAGGGGGGATGATGTAGAGGAGGGCAGGTTGAGGGGGAGGGTTGTTAGAAGCACACACTTCTGTAAAGGGACAGGGACAAAGTAGAGAATAGAACAAGTGGGGGGCGGAATAGGAAGGAGGGAAATATGGTCAGTCTTTCAAAATATGTCCATTGTGGACATGTTCTGTGTAACTACACATATATGGCCTGTGTTGAATTGCTTGTCTTTCCAGTGTGGGTGGGTGATGAGGGAGGAAAGGAAGGAATCTAGAATTTAAAGTTCTAAAATCAAATGTTAAAATATATGTGTGTGTGTATATATATATATATATATAAATAAAAAAATAAATAAGAAAAAAAAAGACTGCTTCTCCAGCTCATTTTTTCCCCAGCTATGCAGGGAAGTAATAATGCTTTCAAAGTAACTGTTTTAAACTGTTCAGAGATTATCTGGTCAGATTGCTTACAAGAAATTCTATTAACTAGTAAATTAACATAATGTTATTTCTCCTGAACCTTGTGTTGAAACATATGATTTATGTACTTTTTCTAGAATGAAAATTGCTGAATCAGGCTCACCATTTTTAGTGTCTATGCAAAGAAATTACGATTTTGTGCTTCAGCTACACTTTACACACTGAAGTTCTCCCTGAAAGAGGAGAGCAAAAAGCTACAACTCTAAAAACAAAAATCCTTCTTACACGTGATATCACAGAGCAAACAGTCTTAACAGCTAGATCTAGATGGATGGATACAATATATATCTTTTTTTTTTAAATTTATGGAATAAAACAAGCATTTCCATAACAGAGTATAATAAAAAGATGATTATTGGTGAAGCTGCAAATTTATCATGTCAAACTTGCAGTTCCTTTTAAATATATAACAAAGTTATCAGAAATGTCTTTTTTGCTTCACCCCTGCCGTATAGCTACCATGAACCACAAATAGGTGTATGCATGTGTATACCTATATGTTACACATATGTATATGTATGCATATGCATACACATGTGTATATATGTAAATTATTCTATATGTACTTTTATTTATCAGTTCTTTCTTTGGATGTAGATAGCATCTTTCTTCATATGTCCTTTATAGTTAATTTGAATATTTATAATGGATAAGATGATTTATTCATCCAAAGTCATTCTTAAAACAATATTGGTGTTACTATATACAATATTACCTTGCTTCTGCTCATTTTGCTCTTCATTATTTCATACAAGTCTTTCAATGTTTTTCTAAGATCATTGAGCTCATCATTTCTTATAGCACAGAAGTATTCTATCACAATCATATAATTCTATCACAGTCATATTCTCCAATTGATAAACACGTCTTTTTTAAAATAACTGCTAGTCAGATCCTATCTCTAAGAGTTAAAACTGAGAAATCTGTTCCCCCAGGTCTTTAAGCACAGAGGAATTTCAGAGTAGAAAAGTCTTCCATCTGCAAGAAAGGTTGGATCATGTATTTTGCTCCTTCTTTTCCACTCCTCTACAACACACATAGCAAAATCATTTGGTTTCCAGATATACATTCCATCATTTAAAAATTCTGCTATTATTAGTTCTTGGATACTAACTGATAAATGAAAAAGATATTAGCTACAGGAAGTTTAAATAGATGAGGCAGAAGTGACTTGGGTGTAATGATTGAAACCAAAAGCAAAGGGATTAAATTTCCAAGTAATCAGTTAATGTATAAATTTTCCCACGATCTGCTAAGCATTATATTGAAGAAGTGTCAGCATACCTGGAATCAGAAGATCAAGCCTCCAGTCCTATCTGACACTTACTTGGTGCTTAATCACTGACAAATGACTTCTAGAACTTCAGTTTCTTCATTTGTAAAATGATTTGCCTTGTCCATCCAACAGGGTTATGCTAAGGAATCAGTTTTGTCCTCCTTAAAGTCTTGCATAAATGTGAGGTATAAAAATTAATCTTTGCCACTTAGAGGACAGTTTACATCCTATAAGTTACTGGGGCCTTATGATTGGTTATGATACTCAACATTCAGAGGGTCAGTGTTCAAACATTCCTTTTGACTTTACACGTGTGAATATGGGAAAGGATATTTTGTACCAAGTCCTCATTTCCTTTAATTGTAAAGTACTAGATGCCCTCTGATGTCCTTTCTATCTCTAGACCTGTGATCCTGTTACTTTTATCTACTCTGATTCTGTGATCTTAAATATTTATATGTATATATTTTGCATTTATTGACTTACATACATGTTATATTCCCTGTAGAATGAAAAGTTCATGAAAGTACTGACATTTCATTTTTACCATTGAGTCCCCAGAGGAAATGCAAATAGTATGCAATTAATAATTGTTGAATTGAAATGGATTCATGGTATAGTGGGGAAAGCACTGGATTTACGGTAAGGAACACCTCCCTTCAAATCCTGCTTCAGGCATTTACTAGTTGTGTGACTCAATAACACAGTTCTGATATAACCCTATTTAATAAGGAGAATGAGGATTAGAGAGCTAGACTAAAAGAACCAGACTAGTTCTTGGATTCTTGGAGCTCTGAATTACTTAGAATCCTCATGAAGTTTGATTGAAATGCAAGCAGTATGTGTTTTAGCCTAATTAATATTTATAGCTGCAGCATAAAATTTAATAAAACAAATGGTATAACTTCAGACAGGTTGAGGTCCTGGTTAGAAGGTTTCAGACATATTCAGAAGCAGGAAGTGAGAGCTCACTGCTGATTGTCTGGTTACTTGAGTTCTCTTCATTTCCAAGTTTTATTCCTTAGTGTTGGGTGAAAAGCCCATTCTTGATATCTCTGAAAGAGATGAGGGAATTATTACTTTCAGATGTTTCTTTAGCACTTTTTCCTTACAAAGTCCTTGTGACTGAATATTAATTTGCTAAGGATAGAGACACCATGAAGGAGAGTGACCATACCAATGGGCTTTGGGCCTAAGGTTGTTGTTTTTGTTCAGCCATTTTCAGTTTCTGTCAGATTTTTGTGTGACTCCAGTTGAGGCTCTATTGGAAAAGATAACTGGAGTGATTTTCCATTTTCTTCTCCAGCTCATGTTACAGATAAACTGAGGTGAACAGGTTTAAGTGACTTGCCCAAGGCCACACAGTTAGGCAATGTCTGGTAATAGATTTAAACTCAGAATGTTGAGTCTTCCTGCCTCCAGGCCTGGCATTGTGTCACCTAACTTCCCCAGGTTCTGGGGTTACACATGTGTGATAAAATTCAGTAGGAACCAGGGTGTTCTGGTAAATGTTTATCAACCAGGTTTTCAAACAAACTGTATGCATAACAAGCTTTTAAGTTTTATCCACATTATTAACATTTTTTCATTTCTTACATCTAGAAATCAACAACAAAAACAAACAGAACAAAAATAAATCAAGCCCTGAATTGTATAGAGGTGTAAATGCGCTATAAAAATCTAACAGTTGGCTCTAGAAAGCCAGTAGGAGCTGGCTCCAGCTCATCCCTAGTAGGAATTCCCAGTTTCATTAGAGTGGTCAACATCTTGTGGAAATTTCCTCCACCAAAGCAGATGACAATAAAAGCTCATATTTATATGTCAATTTAAGGTTTGTAAAAATCACCTCACATAACATCTTATGGACTCTACACAACCACCATGTGAGGTGTTATTATTATTCTTATTTTACATCAGAGAAGTTAAGTGACTTAAGGGTACGTGGCAGAATTCAAGATCTAGCCTTCCTGAATCAAAGTCATAAGCCACATGCCTACTACTCAATGGAACTTATGACAGAATTGTCTGAGTCACTGAGAAATTAAGTGATCTGTCCATGGTCAAACAGCCAGTATGTTTCAGAAATAAAACTTGTATCCAGGTCTTTTTGACTTTGAGGAAAGCCTTTCTTCTCACTATGCCAAACCACCCTTCTAATTAGTTGTGCATAAAGCTGAAAAATCAATTCCTACATGGAGTTTTTACTTTGTTACCTAGTCTAGTGGAATGTCATAGGATTGGGAGTTGGAAAAGTTGGGTTATTGTCTTGGTGCTACTTGTGAGTTGCTGTGTGACTTTTATTCAAATTCTTTCCTCTCCTTTTGTTCCCAATCCAAATTTAAATAATATGACTTTCCATACATCTCCAATGGATGCTAACTACATGATCCTGTAGGGAGAAATGTGTTAGACATGTAACATGATTTGTGCTTTGAATATCTACTATCAGGCTCTGTAATAGATACCACAGTCCTGTGTAATTCTGGGACAAAAACTTGACCAGCTGAGATGCTCTGCTCGGTTACCATCCTTCTTAGAAAATGCTTTCACTTCAATGTTCTACAGTGCTTCTTCCTCACCCTTTGGAGGCTAAATGTATGATTTTAGTTTCCCTGCTGACACTAAACCCCAATCTCTTCTAGTTTTCATATCTTCTTAACTCTCTACCACCAATAATTTGCTAAGCTGGTCTCCTTTTTCAGTCCTCTTCCTGTACTAGGCATCCTGAGTGACAATAGCCCTCAATCTTTTATTATAAATACTAAGTATATAATATTATTATAAAATTATTTATAATTTATATTTATTTATATTATATAATATTTATTTATGATATACTTTATAAAATTATTATATTTTTTAGAAATTCTTTTCACTCATCCTTCCATCTGCTAAATAGTTGTCCATAGAGTAGGTCCACCAAGGACAAATGTGCAAAGACAGATATCCTCAGAATTTTGAGTTTTCACTACCAGTCTTCCTTCTCCCATATAACCCCATTTCACTAGCTTGAATTCAGTCCAACTTGGTGGACCTACTCTATGGTAACAGTCTTCTTGCCAAGTTTCACTCATTTTGATAGACTTCCTCTTGGATCATTTTCAGAAAATTTGAAAAGTCTCTCTCGTGATGAAGGATGTAACTACCTATTCCCATAGGAATATCAAAATCTCACTCTTAGTGAAAGAAAATCTCTTCTCTATCGAAGATATCCAGTAAGATGGCCTTATGAAAGAAAGTCTAAATCCTCCTTGTCAACTTTACTCCTTCTGGGGAGTGATTCTGGAGGAATATTTGGTTTTCATTTATTAGTATGTAGCATCATCCCCTTCTGGATTCACTCTTCCAATCCACCAGTCATATTCTACTGACACATTGGGTACTTGAAAGAAAATGTCTACTTCTCCCCTTTCAAACTCCAGGAAATAAACCTGAGGGATTGTGGCTTCTAAGATTGTTGATCATAAGGCTCCATCGGTCATACCCCCAATATCAATCAACCAGCAAACATTAATTAGCTTCTAGGAAAGAGTGAAGGTATAGCAAGGCCAGTAGTTTTAATACCATGCCCCCAATCTGGGAGTCACACACTCCCCCCTTGCATTCATGAGATATCTGGGGAGAGCATGCTCACACTTAAGTATATAGATAATTTGGCATGCAGATAGCAAACAGGGGGCCATTTTCCACTCTTTGGTCCTGGGAGCCATTTTCTCTTTTTTCTTGAGTATTTATGATATTCTCCTTAGATTCTCTTCTGGGAAGGGAGAGGGGCTTAGAATCAAACATCTGTGTCATTAGAGAGGCTCTAGCTAACTCTTTGTCAAAACGTTGAAACTGCCTTTGTCCTTTGGTGATTGTCTTTCCACCTCTGTCTTTAGGGGCTTCCTCTGACATTAAGCTCTGCTACCACTTCTGGTAGACTGCTTCCAACTACAGTTGCTAGAAGACTATGGAAGATTTCTGATGGCACCTCCCACCTTTCAAAGTTAACAAGGTCAAAATTGGTTGATTATAATCCCACATAATGTTCATCTAAGATCAGGGGAAAAATAAAGAAAGAAATAGTAACATCATGAGACCTATATTCATAGATCCAGTAACTGGGTGGGAGATAGGGCAGCTATTGTCCTTCCTCCACCTGGCTCTCATAGCAGGTCCTGTTCCACTTGCTGACAGGAAGGAAAAGCTCAGAAGGGAGTTAATTGAGGGTCAGTCACATCAATCCTTTTTATTCAGAGTTAGTTCTTTCTCAGAGCTTCCTGAATTATTGATTTCTCCAGGTGGGAAGCCAATCAGAAGACTTCTTGTCACCATATAGACCCAGCCTCATTCCTGTAGTCACTGGTGGATACAAGGAAGCTCACCAGATCTCTATGTTTCTTTGAATTTGAAGCAGACTGGTAATTCTGACTATGTTGTGTACCACATACAAGTGAAGACAAATCAGAACCTGCCGCAGGACTTTCCTAACCTTGTCCTTTGCAATTATTGCCACAGTTAGGAAGGCATAGAAATTTATAGAAAAGAACTGTTATCATGGGATTTTCCTTCAATTCAAAACCATATATCAAGGAGTTATTATATCAGAGATATTTCAAGGTTGCTTTTCCTAGAGTTACCATTGCTGCTGTCTTTAGTGTTAATGACTGTGAATTATTTCATTATTATTATTATTATTATTATTATTATTATTATTAGTGATAGTGGTAGTAGGAAGAGGAGGAAGAGGAAGAAAGGAAAAGAAGGTGGAGGAGGTGGAGCAGGAAGAGGAGGAGGAGGAAGAGAATGCTTCTCTTTCTGAAGCTTTTTGGACTCCTTGTAGTTTCTCTAGCATGCAGTAATGAAGGCAGATAAATTGCTATGTAGCCACTGTCCTTAGGACTCTAGACCACCAGGATTCTAGGATCCCACATCTAGAACTGGGAGGAACTTTATATAAAGCATCTACCTCAGTAACAGCATTTTACAAACAAGGAAACTGAGGGCCATTGAGATGACTTTATGCAAGATCACCAAGGTATTAGGTGACCAAAATGGTACTTGAACCCAATTCCTCTGATTCCAGAGTAAATGTCTTTTCCTTGTTCCATATTGGATCTTCTATCTCTTGGTTTCTCTATGGTCCAGTAATATTGCATCCGCCAAAGAAAAGAGCCCCTCTTAGTGAGACAATCAGATTTATTATTTCATAGTTGTGTTGCATACAGGTTTTTTCCACTAGAACTGCTTAAAATTTTTTCTTATAATGAGCTACTCACAGACTCCACATAATTCATTAAAGATAGTCTCTTATTTTATATGAGTAGGAAGGCATATTGAAGTGTATATCATCTCGTAAATTACTGGTAGGAAGAAGATGAAAGGGCAGCTAGGTGGCATAGTGGATAGAGCACTGTTCCTGGAGCCAGGAAAACTAGTCTTCCTGAGTTCAAATCTGGCCTCAGACCTGACATTTTCTAGATGTGTGACCCTTGGCAAGTCATTTAACCCTGTTTGTCTCAGTTTCCTCATCTGTAAAATGAGCCAGAGAAGGAAATGGCAAACTGATCCAGTATCTTTGCCAAGTAAACCCCAATTTGGGTCACAAAGACTCAGACACTACTAATTTACTCAACAACAACAGAAGATGAAAACAATCTGAAGGTCCACTTCTTTGCCTATTGGACTAGAATGATATCCATAATATTTTCAAGATAACATAAAAACATTTTGAACTCAATGCATTCCAAATAGATGAATAAAGTCTGAGAGATGAACTTTGTTCCCTATTAAACAAAAGATAAGTTACTTCTGTGCTCTTTTTGGATACAGGAAGGGTTTTTAGATTCATGGTAAGGTGACTCACTTACAATGAATGGAGACTGGATAAAATCTTAAGTCATGAAAAAACCCTACATTACATGGGCTTCAAAAGACCAATACAGCCAAATCTTAGAATGTTGTGCTTTGGAGACAACAGAAACCAGGAAACAGAAAAGTAGGGTACTCACAGGAAGAGCTAGCCTAGGTTGGAGAGGTGGAAATTTAATAATGTGGCCCACAATATTGTGTAAAATGACCTAGGGAGGGTGATGATTCAGATGAAGTGTGAGAAGTGCTCACCATAGGACAACAGGTCATTTCAACAATGTACTGATGGAATTTCTTCTAACAATGCAAGAAATCTCACCCAAGAGTCAAAGGAGCTTGTTTTTAACAGAAATCCTTTGATTAGTTCCCCATGAAGCTAAAGGGACTTTAAATCAGTCACAAGAGGCTTCAGAATTTGTATGTAATCCCATCATTGTCACTGAGTGTTATCACTACCCCCAATGACCTCTCCTTTAATTGAGTTTTATATTTTATGCACTAATCATTTTAATTTCTAATTTCCAGATCTAGATGGCCAGGACTTCCTCTTTCCCTGAGCTCATTTGTGACAGTGATACATATAGGAAGAGTCTAAACTTCCGTGGGGTAAAATATTTTTAGATATTTCAGACTTTATAATCTGAGAAGGATGAAAAAGATGGTCTAACTGGAACTTGAGATACACAGGCACTGTGGTTGGGAGATCCATCCTGCCCTACCGAGAAGTGACATAGGAGAGAATAGACTGGGGGAGGGGGGACACAATGGGATGGCTGTTTTGGGGTGGTGGGTGGGGGAAAGAGGGGGAGAAAATATGTAACTCAAAATCTTGTGGAAATGAATGATGCAAACTATAATAAAATTAAAAAAAAAAAAGAAAAAAGATGGTCTAAGCCTTTGATTCATATTCAATTCAATCACAAATACAGCAACACTGACAGGATTTGCATGCTTAAAATAGTACTCCCAGGGAACAGACCCAAATAATGTATTCTCCAGTGGCTCTGAAGTGGTGACTTGGAATTCATTTAAATCACTGTGATCTGCCACCATTTCTGTATTCTCCTTCAATCTTGAACAAGAGGACCAAATGAAAATGATCAGAAGGGAGCCAGCTGAAAAGAATAAAACTAAGACTTTCTGTTTCATTTTGACATAGGGCTTACTGAATACATAATGGTTAAAAAGCTCATAATATTTCAATTTCATAGATAGAAGACTAAAGGGAGGCAGTGGAATTATTAATAGTTCCATCATTTGAGGAAGAAAAAGCCTTATACCTATTTCCTGCATGACTGAGTAATTTCATCCTCTTGTGCCTCAGTTTCCTCAGCTATAAAATGAACAGTTTGAACTAGATGGGCTCTGAATTTCTTTTTAACCATAGATCTATGCTTCTGTGACCTTCGTCTACCTTTGACAACATTTTCTTTTCTATAGTTTTGATGGCTTGGGATGACTGGCTTTATACATCCTTTAGGGAAGGAATTACCTGAAGTTCTGTTCTTGACCTTTTTTTTTTTTTCTCTACAAGCTCTTTTTTGTCAATGTTACTACCACTTTTTGTTTCAATTATCAATTCATTCAAGTAACTACTAAATTTATATATCTAGTACTGATGTATTTTTTTCTGAGATCGGGGCCCATATTTCCCACTGCCTAGGGTATCTTCACCTGGACAGCTTGTCATTAACTCAATTCATCATGTCCAAAAGTGAAGCCGTTTAGCTTCACAGTATCTGATCAACATGTCATTGCCATTTATTCTGGCTTCATGTTGAATACTTTAGGGTTACTTTTCAATTTTTCTTATTTCTCACCATTCATGTTTAATCAGTTGTCTAGCCCGATTGTTTCTAAGTTAGTGATATACTAGACTTTCATTTCCTGCAGTGAATATTGAATCAGACAATTAGATCTGTCACTTGGTACTTGTGTGGTCTTGGGGCAAATCATTTACCCTGTCTTTACCTTAGTTCCCTCATCTATAAAAGCAAGGCATGGGATAATTGCTGAAGTTGTTTCTAGCTTTGTGATCCTATGATCCCTCCTTTCTATTTCCATTGTCACTACCATGTTCTAGGCCCTCATTACCATTTGCATAGACTATGGCAAGAGTCTCCTAAAAAGCAATCCTGTCTCTCCCCTCTTTTTATTTCAATTCATCTTGCACATTGCTATCAAATTTATATTCCTCATTCATAGATCTGGTTATACCATGCCTATGCTCAAAAATATTCTCTGACTCTTTATATAAAATTAAAACTCCTTTTCTTGGCATTCAAAGTTCTTCACATTCTGGCACCACCCTATTTTATGGCATTGGGTGTATAGAATATTCAGGGAGGGTGAGCATCTTCATAGTGAGGGCTTACTGAGCCTTTTTTCAGGGCTGTTTATCTAGCATGCACAGTGGCCAAATCTTGGTAAATTCTCTGGGCAGATGAGCTAAACCAGGTTGAAGGTAAGTGATAGGTCCTAAACTCATCAATGAGATAGGGGTATAGTGAGTGTCTGTCTCAAGCATGCAAAGACTTTTTCCCGCAGAATGGGTGGATGAGAACAATTTGTTCCAATGATTGTGAAGGCTACTGAAGCAGGCACTGTGGAGTGCTTAGAGCTTGGTCAGGCATTGAAAACACTAAGGTTTTAAAAACAGTGTATTGAAAACACTGTATCCTAGGTCATTTCCAGTTGTCTTGACTTTTGTTCTGCCACTGGACTTTGGTGACTCTAGAAGAGAGAGTGAGGCTGATGATTTTATTCACTTCTGTCTCATTAAATCCAATTCATGAACATGTCAAGACATCACTTGTGATGTCTTGGTCCTCTTTGAAAATTAAGGGGCTAATCTCATTTTTCTTCTTGCAAGTACTGTATGTTCCAGCTAAATTAGACTATTTACTCTTCTTGCTTTCCCTTTTATACTACCATTTTTTTCTTCCTCCATCTTCCCTCATACTGTCCTAGAGAGTCCTTTCTTCATCTTCTTTTGCCTGATCGGTTTTTATCTATAATCTAAAGCAAGGGTTCTTAGGCTTTTTGTGTGTGTTATGGACCCCTTTGGCAGTCTGGTTAAAACCTATGGATTCCTTCTCAGAATACTATTTTTACATACTTCAAACAAAATACAAAAGAAACCTATTATGCTGAAATAAAGTTGTTTGTTTTTCCCATCTGAGTTCATGGACCCCTTGAAATTTACCCATCTAAGATTGAGGATCCCTACTTTAAAAGTAACAAAAATATCATTTTCTTAATAAAGTTGGCAGTGTCTTTCCATGCTAATTAAATAGGCCTTTTTTTGTGCCTCCATGTGTTTGTCTTATATTATTTTATATTATTGCCATTGGAGTATGCATGAACAATATTTCCCACTGGGCCTTAAATGCCACATGGCAGAAATCTTATCTAAGTTTTCTTCTACCACATCTCTCTTAGTATAGTAGCATAGTGATATTTTCCAAAAGATAAACTAATAGATGTTTGATTGTAAACATTTGAAATTGGATTTCTCATTTTTTGTTGTATGCTGTATAAGTAGGGAATTCCATGGGCCTAGTGCCAATTTTTTTCTTTGGTGAATTTTATGAAAATGGACTGATGATAAAGGAAGCTTCATACTTCAATAGGAAATGGCATGCAATCTACAACAGCTTCTATGCCTGTCATCCAAGAACCAGACTAGCTAAATTTAGAGAGGCCTATCATAAGAAGGCTGGCTTAATGAAAACAGTGTACCAAGATTTTGATGGGATATTAATAATAGCACTTCCAAGTTTTAAGTTCTTTATGTACATTTTCTGCTTCATTTCCTTCAATAACCCCTTGTGAGGAGTACTAATCAATCAGTCAGTCAATCAGCTAGAGTTTACAAAACATTTACTTTGTTCTAGGCTCTGCACTAGGTTCTCAGTATACAAAGACAAAATAAAAAATACCAATTCTTGCCCTTAAAAAGCTTACAATCTCAGTGAAGGTAATGTATAGACACATACACAAAACATAGATACAAATTAAATTGGAGAGGAAGGCATTAGCAGCTAGGAATTTAACAGAAAATGATACTTAATGCTCAGGGAGATTTTATGATTTGTACACGGTTACATGGTGAGTGTTTGATACAGGATTTGAATCTAGGCTTCTCCTGATTTGAACTGCCTCTTCTTTTTCCATTATAACTATGCCATAGTACTCTCCTGGGATGTGATCAATGGAAGGAATGATGAAATCATGAATCCTTGATTATTGATATTAGATATGGGTAAATACTTTTGTTTTTAACCTGTATCAACTTTGGGGAATTTGTCTTGAAGGTTTGTGTTGTCTCAGGAAAGATAGGACTGAAAGGGAGGACAGACCATGAACAAGATGATAATTGGGGGATGGAGTAGAGTCCACCAAGCAGCAGATGGTGGTAACTAAGGGAGGAGAGCAGTGCTCATAGTGTTGACATAGTTTCAGGGAAGAAAAGATTGCTGAATGAGTAATGCCTACTGCTAAGCTGGGATCCCAAATTCCCTCCCTCTCCCTAGTCTGAGGAAGGGTGACTTTTTAAAATGAATCAGAGGATATTTTCACATTTTCATTAAAAAGTATTATTTTTAATCTCATTTTAACTGTAGAGATTTGAAACTTCCAGCAGGTCTTCACTGCCTTAGAACAGAACAAATTTCACTCTACTTCACATTTGCTTTCTCATCTGTAATATGAAAGTGTTGGGCTATATAATTGCTAAATTCTCTTCAATTTCTAACATTCCAGCGTCCTGATATTAATATAATGGATCTGAGAGAGACTGGGGGAAAAGAATTGCTACGGCTGAATTCAGCATTGTATGTATGATGACAAGAAAACTGGTTCTGGAGTCTAAAGATCAGTATTCAAATTCTGGTTTTGGTTCTTCCTTGTATGATTTAGTGTCCTTTACTGCTTGTATAACCTTGATAAGTCAGTTATCCTTTCCGGACTTGAATTTCTTTATCTGTAGAATAAGAGAGTTTGCATCAATTACTTTTAAAATCCTTTGCCATCTCTAATTCCTTATTATTAATTTTCTATTTTACCAGTATTTTAATTTCAGCATACCATTACGATTGTTTTAATTAGATTCCATGAACCCTCCTGCTGACATATTGTGACCATTCTGTTTTCACTGATCACAAGTTTCTGGTCAAACAGAGAAGTATATATTTTCTCTTAAAGTAGTTGGAGCATATCACTCTTCTCAGGTTGAATGTTCCAATGTCAGTTGCATGTATGGATATAGGTGGGGGCTCATTTTGTTTAGAAATCTGTCACTGATTAGAAATGAGTGAGTCAGTTCAGGAAAAGAGATTAAATATAAGACTCAAACACAAGACTCCAAGTATGACTAGTGGAAACGTGATCACTTATGTTGTGGTTTAAGGGGGCCTATTAGGTAACCACCCAAAATGTTCTACCTTGCTTTCTGTCTTGATGACTGAAAATAGAGTGGGTATCATTTAGAAGTTACTTCTTGATGGTTAGTACAAGTCGCAAATGATTATTTCTTTCTCTAAACTCACACAGTATTTTGTGCCTTGTTTATATACTTCTTAAAGTCTATTCTGTCCTATATTTATACATTTTTTCATATTTGAGTATGTGTTCTACTCTTCTTCTTAGATAATACATTTTGAGAGTCTTTTTAACTCCTCCCATGCTTAGTACCTCAAAACATAGGATGTAGAGATACCATATCCATTTTCCTCATAATGAAACAGTTACATGATTAAGTAACTGGCATAAAACTTAGGGAAATAACAAAATTGGTACTAATCCTTTTCCATGGAAATGAAATAATAAGTATATTTAGGGCAAGAGAGGGATACTATCTGGAAAGGTTAGAGAAGTCTTCCCACAACTTGTGAACTTACAGATCATAGCACCATAGATTTAGCAATTTGGAGGATATCTAAACCAATCTTATAATTTTACAAAAGAGAAAATTTAGGCCTACAAAGGATAAGTGACTCACTTAACATCATACAGGTAATAAGTGTTAGAGGGTTATTTGAACCCAGGTGTTCCAACTCTAGAACCCACAGTGCTCTTTGTACTCTGAATTATTTAAGAAATCTGGTTGATATAATGAATAGTAGCAATTCTAAAGGATTCATGATGCAATATGCTATCCACCTCCTGAAAGAGAAGTAATGGTCTCGGAATGCAGATTGAGATTGGCTTTTGGACATGGCCAATTACAGAATTAGTTTTGCTTAGCTCTTCAGATTTCTTACAAGGGGTTTGTTTTTCTTTTTTTTTTAAGTGGGGGTGGGTAACAGAGGTGGATTTTTGTTCATTGAAAAAGAAAATTTAATTCAATTTTTAAAAATTAAGTTAACCAGACTGCTTTGTAGTCAGGTACAGAGTGGATGTTATAGGTTAGTAGTGAAGATCCAAAACAAATTCACAGTGATTTGGGGACATCCATGGTCATATCAGAGACTAGTTGTATAGAACAAATCATTTAGGTAACAGACACATAAAGTATACTGACAATGTACGAAACATGATGTCCTTACCCTTGGCTCTCTGTACTTAGAAAATGAATGAGGCCAATGGATTGCCTGCCATTTCTCTTATCTCTCCACCTTTAGCTAGTTCTGACTCAGGGTTGTCCTTTGTTGAGATCACCCTGGGATGATGGGAAATCTTACCTAGGATTTCGAACTGACAGTGTATAGTGGAAGCCTATGCTTATACTATATTGAAATGAGCTCAGCTTTCTGGAATGTCTCCAGAATATAACATTTCTGAAATTTCTTTCATTATTGGGATGACCCATGGCTAGATGGGAACTCCCCAAACCATTAAGAAGCTCATAGATCTGTATGGTCTGTACTTTTCAGTCACTATTGTTGGGTTAGACTGAGGTAGTGCATATAGGTATGGGAAAGTTAAACATTAATACCCTGTTAAGGTAGAGAAGGAAATTGCAAATCACTCAAGTATCTTTGCCAAGAAAACCCAAATGGGATCATGAAAAGTCATAAAAGACTGAAGCTACTCAATAAAAACCCTGCTGTGGAATTTCCTCTGGGAAGTGCATGGTGAATACCACTAAGATAATTTTGAGTATATTTGTTGGACAAAATTAGAAGTTATAATTAGAAAATTGCTATCTCATTTGCAAAGATAACATATTTCAGTAAATGCCCATATTTCCTAAAGAAAACTTGAATTTCACTAGTCATGGTTATAGACTTGTAAGGGGTTTCCTATTCTGAGCTTTTGCTAATGGGGAGTTTTATATCCACACTTATGCCTTTAGTACAACCCAGTGCCTGAGTTGTATTGTCTTAGACACTTCAAACATTCTTACTCAAAACAGTGAAAACAAGATTAAAACACAAATTTAATTTAGAATTTATGGGAAAAAAAACCTTCTGTATAGGAGAGTGTAAAACCTGGAAATGGCATCAAACAAGGAAGTAGGAGATCTGAATTCTGGTTTATATTTTTCCACTGATGAGCTCTGTGATATTGAACAAGTCAATTTGCTTATATATGATTGTTTTTATGTTGTCTCATTCTCTGGATTGCGAGCTCTTTGAGGGCATCAATATATATATATATATATATATATATATATACACATATACACATATGTATATATGTACATATATACACATATTTATATTTGTATGTGTACATATTTATATCTTTATCTCCTTATCAATTGTTAGCACTTAATACAATGCCTAACACATAGTAGAACATTAATAAATGCTTTTTGATTGACTTATTTCTCTTCTTTGGGTCTCATTTTTGTCTCCTGTAAAATGAGGGGGTTGGGTTAGGTATTTCTCTAAGGTCCTTTACAACTCTGATATTCTCTGTTTTCTATTATTCTATTGTAGCATCTAAAAACTTTAATAATATAGAGGGTTCTCTATATTTTTTCCCAATGTCCCATATCTTTCCAATGCCTTTAAGATGAAAGTACACCCCTCTTCTTGGCATTCCAAAAGCTTCACAATCTGACTCTAGCCACAGTCTGATTACATATTATTTTTCCTTGCAAACTCCACACCCCAGTAAAACTGACCATCTTGTTGTTCTCTGTACATAACATTACATCTCCTGTCACCCAGGTCTGGAATTTTTATTCTCACTTTCTCCTCTAGGAACCCTTACTTCCCTTAATGATTCCACTTTAACTATCACTTCCATCAAAAGGCCTTTCCTGATTGCCAACTTGTCAGTTTCTGACACTCCCCCCCAACTGTGTTTATTTTTCATGTATTTTACATTTGCTTGTTTTTGTGTCGTGTCTTCATCCCATCTCTCACAGAATATAAGATATCTGAGGGCAGGAATCCTTTCACTTTTTGAGTATTTGTATCCCAGCACCCTTGTACAGTGTCAACCATGTAGCATGTCCTTAAAAGTGCTTGTTTGGCAAATAAGACTTCCTTTTTTCCCTAGTAATGAAGGGTAGACTGGGGCACTTCCCATGGGTTTAAACATGCATGCAGGCCCCTTTGGATAAGACTGTAGGTTTTGGATGAAATCCTTGTTGAAGGACTTGTATGACCAAGGAATTCCTGAATGATGAGAAAGGACATGATTCCATCAAAGGAGCCAGGGGAACATTTTCCCTGTAAAGGACTAGAACTGTAGAAAGACTCTACTTTCTCTTTGTCTCTCTGTTTCTGTCTCTCTCTCACTCATTTGGGACTCTGTCAGCTCTCCTTTGGATTTCCATTGAGGGTGCAGAGGAAATTTCTCTTTACCTCCACAATGATGAAGGTAACTCTAAGTATATGGCAGAGAACATATGCTTTTTTAGATGAGCATGAGTCCCTAGTTTTCTTCTTCTGACTTCCTGTTTCTTGCTTGAAAAAGATGTGTGACTAGCAACCCTGAGAGTCACTCTTATGTGCTCAGTCCTGGTACCCACCTTGTGAGTCTGAGGATTCCTGAATTACTGAATTAGTTCTAGTTAACTAATGGAAGGTACTTCCCGTAACTGTACTTTTTCTCAGAGAAAATAGCCACTGAGAGTATCATCCTCAACCTAAAAGAACTCAAGAGCCCTGCTTCTCAAGTCAGTAGACATGGGCTTTGTGAGTGGATCCCTCAAGCAAGCCTTTGGCAAAAGTGAAATATCTGTTCAGCAGTCACACAAAGTATTTTACCTTTGAGACAGTGCATGATGATGACGAGTTTATTGGTTTGTATTTTAAGTTTTTATTAGTGTACGCTATGAGACTTTTAAAATAATTTCTTTTGTGGCAGAGGAATAGCTATCCCATATCGATGTTTTGGAGGTTTTTAAGAACTTTGAGGCAACCCTCAACATGAACCACACCAAATTTTATTTTAGAGATTTTCTCTGGAATTCTACTCTGGGTTGGACATATAATAATTGAGAGAATGTGAGAACAGCCTGACTCTTCTCTTTGAGAATCAGGTTATCCCTAGTATGAATCTGGGGTTCAGTGTGAATTTAAAGTGAGTCCATTTCCTGAGATATATATGGATAATTAGTTTAATTCTTTAACAATGTTTACAGCAACATTTGGATCCAAGTCCTAGAAGGTGTATAGAGAAGCAACATTTTGCTTCTCAAAAATTATTTACATCCTGATTAGAAAAAAAAAACAAACCACAACAAAATCCAATACCTTTTGGGAAGTAGATTTGCATTTGCAAATGGATTTGCAAGCAGATCTGCCAGGTAACACTTCACTGACATCAAACAGTAGGTTTTGAATAGACAGATCCTCTTCTAACCCCCAAATCCAAAATCAAACCAATCATCCAGACATCATATCCTAATGTGACCAAATGATCTGAATAGTAACTGAAATATCTGAATAATTTCAAATTTTGTAGATACAGTGGGAGTGGAATTATCTATTTTACTGACCTTAATTTCCCAAAGAAGCCTTAATGAAGAAAAATAAGGAATACTCATAGACTTCTGACTCTCAGTGACCTCTCTCTGCCAAACCCTGTTCCTCACCCCTAAATGAGTCTGGAGGTACAACATGGGAATTTGGTTTGGTTTGGGATGAGAGAGTGTTTTCCCACCCACTTCTTCATTCAGGATTTCTTTCCTTCAAAGGACACTCTGTGTCTTTCAGGCTTCCTTTCCCCTCATATATGAATCTAAAATGAATTTGGACTAAAAGTAATTCAGGTGGTTATGTTCCAAACTGTAATTTGGAGTTAGATTATGAATATTTCATGCCAAAAGACCCACTGGGACTTGTAGGAGGTTTTTTAAAAAATAAATGGACACACTCATTTATCTTGGCAAAGGTAGGAACTATCGCTGTGAGAAAACCAAAATATACTAAACAGACATTTAGTCTTCAGAAAACTGAATCTCGATTTGTATTTTGGGACAGCCAGAAAAGAGGGTGGAGGGAAAGGCAGGCACATGGTGTCCTTTGAAAGAAAAAAAAAATCCCAGAAAGGAGAGGGTAAAAAAAGGCTACACTCTCATTTTGAAGCAGCCCCAATTCCTAAATTACAGTCCCAGAAGGGTCTCTTCATGCCCCAGCCAGAGCTGGGAAGAGAGTGGAGGAGGCAGCCTGTAGATGCCTGTGGTTCTATTTCACTGTAAAAATAGTAATAAAAAATTCCTGTCATTGGCTGAATCTCTCCTGTGACTTAGAGAGTTGAGTACTTAATTCTACTGCTGCCAAAATGATATTACAGTAGTATCAGTGACTTCTCAGGTATGTGAACAAACAGGTTAAGTAATGAGGAGGCTCCATGTAGAAAGAAAGCTATTAAATGAAAAAGAAATTTAAAAGAAAGCTATTAAATGAAAAGAAAGCTATTAAATCTTGGCGATGAGCTTTCCTCCCATTAGACACCCAATAACATTTAAAGAAGGATTTTTTAGTAAGGATCTGTGTCTTCTGCTGAACTTTAGCTTCAGAGAGGGGGATATCAGAGAGCTGGAGAGGACTTTGAGAGGTTATTCCCTCACGTACCCTCAAAGAGTGGTCACGAAGCCTACCTCAGTCAAGAAGACATGAGTTCAAGGTCTGCCTCTGACACACCTGTGCAAGTCACTAAAATCTCATTGTCCCAGGAATCTCTGACATTAATTTGCAGAGCAGTTGCTGACATGCATTCAAAGAGAGATTCTTCACTGAAAGTTCATTATGTCTCAAATTCAAAAAAGAAGCATCCTTAAAGTATTCCTACACATACAGATACAGATACAGATACAGATACAGATACAGATACAGATACAGATACAGATGCAGATGCAGATGCAGATACAGATACAGATACAGATACAGATACAGATACAGATACAGATAGAGAGAATATTTCCTGCCAGGAGGGAAACAGGAGATTAGGTTCATAAGGTTGGCCTATGTTGCTCTCCTCAGTGAAGATATATTAGACTAGAATTATTTCTTACTTCCTCCTTAAATATTGTTTGTATTGGTTTCTATCTCTTAATGAAGGAGTTCCCCAAATTATATCCAAAGGCTTGAGTTCTTTTTGCTTTTTTTCATTTTGGAGGGGGGAGGGCAAGGCAATTGAGGTAAAGTGACTTGCCCAAGGTCACATGGCTAGTAAGTCTTAAGTGTCTGAGACTGGATTTGAATTTAGGTCCTCCTGACCCCAGGGCCCATACTCTATTCATTGCGCCACCTAGCTGCCCCAGCTTGAGTTCTTTTCAATAAAAACCCATTTACACAAAGACCATCATGCCTAGTGAACAGTAAATAAAACCATTTGGGCAAACTGATAGTGAACAGAAATGAGAAAAGTTATATAGATTACAACATACTAGAACATAAAGAATGAAAGAAATTTATCACTGGGAATGGTACTTCTAAGGTGGGGGGGGGGGAGAGAGAGAGAGAGAGAGAGAGAGAGAGAGAGTGTGCTTGGTATCACTTAAGAAGAAATTCCCTGAATTCATTGGTATGGTAAGCTAGAAATAGGGACATGCTTGAGCTTCTGACTTCTTTACTTGTTGATCTCTTTCCAGAGCCTTTCTCTCCTTTCAGGAGTTATGTGTTGTTGTTGTTTTTAATCCTGAAGCAAGAGAACTCATTTCTCTCAAGTTCTTATATACTCCACCCTTCACATTGACATTTATCATGTAGTAATTATTCTCTGTACCAGTGTGAAGTCTTACACAAATGTCTAAGCCTGAGCTCTGAGTTCCATTTGAAGGAAAAATACTTCAAAAGAAGGCTATTCTATTTTCTTTTGGTTTACTCATTTCACTATTTAAAGAACTTCAAGGTCAGAAGATTCTGCTTTATTAATATTTAAGTACATTTCTATGTCTTGTAGCATCCTATATACTACACTCTAGGCCAACTAAAGGATCATAGGAAAGACCCTTTGGTGCCATCTAGGTTAATCCAGAAGAAGGAAACGTCCAAAGTCCTTTAGGTGGTGACAGAATGGCAATCTAAACCCTGGTCCTTTGACAATAATCCCAGTGCTTTCCCTACAGTACCACAAGCATACAATGTTTTCCTTTCAAAAGGGATATGGAAAAGAAGAGAATTCTATAACCTCTAGGAACTCTGTTGGATTATAAGGTCTAGATATAGCACTTGAAGTGATTTCAGAGGACATCTAGTCCAACTTTCTCTATTGCAAATTAAAAAAAACAAACTGAGCGCCTAATAACCTGCCCAAAGTCAGCGGTAGCTTTGAACCTAGGCCTTCTTATTCCAGAGCTGATATTCTTTCCACTGTACCACATTCATATATTTGATAATTTCCTATAAAATTATCTAGAGTTTTGGAGAAGGTGAATGTTCTAAAACTCCTGGGAATCCTTTTGGCACTTAAGAAATGTTCTTTAATACTAGTATCAATTTGCTTTTCCCTTTTTTTTCTCCCAGAAGGATTCCATCCTTCTTATTTGTATTTGATATTCCTCTTGATGATTCCCTGCCTTCCATTTTCTTTTTTCTTTTTTGTGATCTTTAAAATTGTTTTTTCATTTACTAATTAATTTATTTTTAATTTTCACCTACTGAGGTAAAGCAGGCTAGATTTGGAAATGAGGACCTGAGTCTGAATCTTGGTTCTGTCCCTTATTAACTCTGTGACCTTCAGGAAGACCACTTCACACTTTGGACCTCAATTTCCTCAAATGCCAAATAAATGGCCTAGACTAGATGATCTTAAAGGTCCCTTCCAGCTCTAAACAAATGGTCCTATATTACTTATACATAGTTGTTTAAATGTTTTCTCTCTGCTTAATCTGTGAGCTCCTTAGAACAGGAACTATGTTTTTGCCTTTTTTGTATGCTATGTTTAGCTTAGCACATAGTAGGTACATACTTGTTGACTGACTATAGTATAGAGAAAGAAGTTGAAACTCAGGCTCATAGCTAGGACTCAAAGCCAGATCTTATGGCTGTAAGTCAACTTCAGTTCTGTTTCCTGGTCCCACCCCCCAGTCAATTTTAGGGACCATTCACAGAATCCCAGAAACTCTAGGTGAGATCTCAGAGGCTATCTTATTCAACCTCTACCCAAACAGGAATTTCTTCTACATCGCCAACAGGTGTTCATTTCATTCTCCACTTGAAGATTTCCTGTGAGGAGGCAGGGCCATCTCTGGTCATCCTGATCTATATCTTGCCTCTGGATCTAGATGGTTCTGGAGGAGAAAGTGAGGCTATTGACTTCGTACAAGCAGTCTCACTTAACTACTTCACTTGCAAGTCAAGACATCACCTTTCTTATGTCATTGGTCCTCTCTAAGAATGAAGGACAAGCAACAACAACAACAGTCCTGTGAGGAGAATGCTTACTACAGTTATCCCTTCCACATTGGGACTTTTCCCATTGTGGTTTTGATATATCATGAGTCAGCATAAGAAATTAAATGAGAATTTTTTTGGAGTTTTGTGGAACCTGCAGGTGACACACAAAGGGCCAGTTGATGACATAGAAAAAATTTAGAAACTCAGAAATGCATAAAGTATATTATAATCTTATATAATATATAATATAATATATAATATCAATAAATATAATATCAACATTTTATCTTTAAATACCATAATAATTCAGACCTCTTCTGGTATGAATGGAGAGCTGAAAAATTTTACATGGATTTGCCAGATTGTGAGGGTGCTGTTCGCTAACCCCTGCAATATGGAAGGGAAAACTGTACTTCCTGAAGAAGCACATTCAATTTTTGCATAGTTCTAGTTCTTAAAATATTTTTCCTTTCATACAATGTCTACCGTCTATAGCACCAATGCAATATTCATGACATCTATGGTGGCTATGAATATGCTAGGATAATTCTGAATTGGAAAATATAACAAACTCTCCACATGGAAGACAGAACCAAAACATTTTTTCAAACACCAGAAATTTGATTCCTGACACTAGAAAGTCAAATCCATCATAGCAACAAAGAAATTCATATATAATAACAATGTAGAGGGCGCTAACATCCCCAAGCTTTCCCCCTGTTAGGACCTTCTCACAAATGAACACTCATAGCTTGCTACTTGCTTCCTGTCTCTTCCTTAGTTCTAATTGCTCTGATCAATTTTCTCTAGGTTCTGCTCCACCCTTCCTGATCCACCTGCTTGGCAAGCTCCTCCCACCACAGATTAATGTGACTCAGGCTTCCATGTGACTTAAGAAGGTCCAATGGGCCTATTAATAGATGGGAAAGATCTTCCTATTTACATTACCATTACACCCTCTCCTCCTAGTTCCTTCTGTTGGGACAAGCTATATATGAGTGCTATGTTTTAGGAATGACATTGAGAATGTGTAGAGCATTTATAAGTAACTAGGATGGTAAAGGGACCTTGATATCCTAACACAATCAAAGGAATGGGTTGGAAAAGGTAGAGATGTTAAAACTGGAGAAGAAGAGACATTAGCAAGAACATGATGGCCATCTTTAAGTAGTTGAAGGTCTATTAGGTGATATAGGGACTAGACTTTCTCTGCTTGACCCCCCAGATGGTAGAAGTAGGTAAAAGTTATGAAAAAGCAAATTCCTTCTCAATTCAAGGAAATATTTCCTAAACTTTAGAGTCATTTAAAAGTGGAATGGGCTGCCTTGGGAGATAGTAGGATCCCCTTCATTGGAGATCTTCAGGTGAATGCTAAATAGCCATTACTCAAAGAATATTGAAGAGATAATTTCTGTTCAGCGTTTGTTCAGAGTAGATAATCTTCTGAGGTCTTTTCCAACTTCAACATCCCATGATTCTATTTCTGTGAGAATTGTTTTTCACCTTCCACCCCTGAAATAAAGACTTACAAAATGTTTTGTGGACTCAAAATATGTTGGACCTCATTGGTGGGCATGCCCTGGATACCAACATAGATATTGAAAATCAGTTAACACAAAGGGAATTTCTCCTATTGCATCTAGCTCAGTTGTTTTTGGTGTTAATGGTAAGGGAGTAAACAGTTGTATGGGAGCTACTGCCTCCTCCGAATCCATTTAAAGAAATTATTTAAACCTTATTTTCCTTCATTCTTCTGTCTTATTTAAATGGGATGTCTAAATCAACTTATTAAAATGAACAAAAGTGAAAAGAATTTCAAAAGGCACTTGTGCTTTGGTGAACAAGAAGGGCTGCTACTAAAAAACATGATTTAGGTATATTAAAATTGAAATGGTTTAGCCTTTTATGTGTAATCAGAAATGATCTTTATTCAGCTCATCTGGTAAGTTGACATTGAAATATTGTAGGCTTTTAAGAAATGAATTTCTAATATTTGAATTTTGCTAATATTTATTCAAAATTTAATTTTACCATTAATTTTTTATTTGCTTTGTGTGAGTCATTATGGTAATACTTTTTTCATTATTCTAGTGTGAAGATATTTTAGAAGGGAGATATTTTTAAAAGCCTGTGATATTCCTCAAATATAAATCTGGCATGTTTTATTTGAGCTAGTTTCTTTGAGTATGGTTTCAAAAACTATTTCACAAGAGTAAGATAGGGTTAATTGTGATAAGACAGAAGTTTCCCTGAAAAAGATTTGTTCTTTTAATTGATTGTAAGCCTTATGTGAGTTATATAACCACCAAACATCTAAAACAATCTTAAATTGAATCCAGAGAGGAGTAGGATACAGGACTGGGGATGCAATAGTCCTGGTATGTTGGTTTAGGGACAATGTTTTAAGAAAGATATTGGTAGGAAGGAAAACATTCAGTGCAAAGAAACATGCTTTGTAATGGTTAATGCCTTCTGACGACTGTTGAATGAAGTAAGAATATAGAAAATGGAGAAGAGAGACTTGGGCTGGAAAGGTTGACATTATAATTGTTTTCAATTATTTTTTGAAGAGCTGACATATAGAGGGGGCATTAGATTTTTTTCTACTATGGCACAAAGAGCAGAACTAGAAACAATGGGCAGAGGTTACAGAGGTGAATTAAGGTCTGATAAAAGGTCTAGCAACAATGGGCAGAAGTTAGAGAGGTGAATTATGATCTGACATAAAGGAAAAATTGAACAATGAAGGCAATCTGAAAGGAGATTTGGTTTCTTCTTGAAGGAATCATTTTCACACACACACACACACACACACATCTTTAGGGTTTTTGAGCAAAAGATAGATGACCACTTGTTAAACATGTTATATAATGGACTTTTGGTAAGATGCAGACTAAACTTGATTACAGAGGATCCTTCCTCCTTTAAGATTCTATATTCACTTCTCTATTTTCTTAGGATAGAAATTTTAATCACTTAATGAGAAATCTAAGGTTGGAGATTTACTTTGCTATTCTATGATTTTAAAAATTTAGTAATTCCTATGGTGGTCTATGTCTATGAAAGATAATGTAGCATCTGTGTGTGTGTATGTATGTACTAAGCCCCATTCTTCTATGCTATTGAAGTAGGGATTGGGGGAAGAAAGATCCTTGACCATGTCATATAAGAAATTATAAGGTTTAGGGCTGTTACATAGGCACAAAAGGTTGTCTAACGCCAGAGAGAAAATTGTGTCCCAAGCATAAGAGGCTTTAGCAATCCTAAATGGGAATATGTTTCCAGGGTGTGTAAAGTCAAAGACAACAAGGGTGTAGCAATGGTAGAATGACCATCAAGCTAGTTTGCTCTCAGGTAGTCATGCATAGGGGAACATTATGCTCTGGTTGAAATAAACAAATCTTTTCTACTATCAGGTTTCTTCCAAGGTGGGGTGGCTTACCTGTCCTTTGTGCCAAGAAGGATGTATTGTATAGTTTCACATTCTGAAGCATGAAAGCAATATGGATTTCCATATATGTCAACACTCATCTGTCTCAAGAGCCACATGTTGTAATGGCTAGTGATGGAATCAGAGTCAGGAAGAGTGGAATTCAAAACCTGCCTCTGACATTTTCTAGTTGTTTGAACATTGGTAAATCATTTGACCACTCTGAGCTTTAATTTGCCACTATGACATAGGGATATAATACTGTAGGACCTGCTTCACAGTTTTGAAAGAGTGATTTATTTCAATGAATAAAATCCTATTCTCTCCCCTCCCCATTGTAAAACAAAAACAAAAACAAACCAAAGACACTTTGTAACAAATATGTATGATTAAGCAAAACAAATGTCTTCATTGGCTATGTTAAAAAAAATAGCAAGCATCTTGAATCTAAAACTTTTCTGACAGACAGGAGGTAGCATTCCTTCAGAACTGTTGCTGGTCATTGTGTCGATCAGATTTCTCGAGTCTTTCAAAGTTATTTTTATTTATGCTGTTACCATTCATTGTATAAATTGTTTTTCTGGTTCTACTAATTTTACTCTATATCAATTGATACAGGTCTTCCTAGGTTTTTCTGAAGATTTCCCCTTTTATCATTGGTTACAATACAGGAGTATTTCACTACATTCATATAACAAAAAATTTTCAACCATTCTCCGTAAGTGGATAATTCTTTAGTGTTCAGCTCTTTACCACTATAAGAACTCTTACAGAACTTTCCAGCTTGAGAATTCTTTTCCTTTTTTATCTGTTTAGGGTATAGGTCTGGTGCAGTTATTGCTGGGAAACAAAGTATTTTCAGCTTGGTTAATTTTTGGACATAGCTCTGAATTGCTTTATAAAATGGCTAGAACAATTTACAGCTCCAATAAAAGTGCACTAGTGTACCTGTTTATCTACCAGTCCCTCTAAAATTTGCTATTTTCCCCTTTGTAATCTTTGCCTATCTGCTGGGAGCAAAGTAGAACCTGATAGTTGTCTTAATTTTCATCTTCTTTTTCTAATTATTAGTAACTTAGAATGACTATCTGTTTATATCTTTTGAGCACTTGAGGAATACCTTTTGTGATTACAAATGTGACTCCAGTCTTTAAATATCAAAGAAATGAAACCTTTATCTAAGAAAACTTGCTGAAAAAGTTTTTCCCCTTACTTATCTACTTCCATTCTAATTTCAATTGCTTTGGTTTTGTTTGTACAAAATTTTTTTAATTTTATATGATCAAAATGTTCCACTTCCCCCCTCCCCTCATGGTCCTCTTTATTCTTCGTTGAGTTATAATGTCTTCCCCTATCCCTAGGCCTGAAGGTTAATTTTTCTTTGCTTTTTATATTTGCCGACAATGTCATCCTTCATGTTTAAATCGTGTAGTCATTCAGAGATTAACTTCATATACAATGAAAGAAAATGGTGTAAACCTAATTTCTGCCAGAATTTTTTTAGGTTTCTTGGTGGCTTTTCTCCAGTAGTAAGTTATTACTCCAGCCATTGGAGCCTGTGGATTTATCAATCCTAGGCTATAGTGTTGTTGTTGTTTGCTTCTATATGTTGTAGTCTTTTTTTTTTAAATTAAATTTTATGTTTATTTTTAGTTTACATAATTCATTTCCACAAGATTTTGAGTTACAAATTTTCTCACCGTTTTTACCATACCCACCACCCCAAAATGGTGATGCCACTATATATCCCCTTCCCCAATCTGCTCTCTCCTATATCCTCCCCCATTCCTCCTCTCACTTTCCAGTAGGGCAAGGTGGATCTCCATACCCCAGTGCCTGTATATCTTATTTTCCAGTTGCATGTAAATAATAACAATAATAATAATTTTACAACTTTAAATTCCAGATTCTTTCCGTTCCTCCCTCATCACCCACTCTAATTGGGAAGATAAGCAATTCAATATAGGTTGCGCATGTAGTTACACAAAACATTTCCATAGTAGATATATTGTGAAAGACTGACTATATTTCTCTCCATCCTCTTCCCCCCAACTTGTTCTATTCTCTACTTTGACCCTGTCCCTTTACAAAAGTGTGTTCTTCTAACAACCCTCCCCCCCAACCTGCCCTTCCCTTCATCATTCCCCTCTCATCCCCTTCCCCCCTACCCTCCTGTAGGGCAAGATACCCAATTTAGTGTGTATGTCATTCCCTCCCTAAGCCAAATTCAATGAGAGTAAAGTTGACCCATTCCCTTTTGCCTTCTTGTTCTTCCCCTCCATTGTAACAGTTACCTCTTGCCTCTTCTGTATAAGATAATTTACCCCATTCTGTCTCTCCCTATGTCCTCTCATTATATTCCTCTCTCACCTCTCAAATTCACCTTTTGAATATCATCCCTTCCTATTGAATTGATCCTGTGCCCTCTATCTATGTATACCTGTACACGCACATATATATACACACTCACATATGTATTCATACACACATATATCCTCCTATATAGATATATGTATGTATGTATACATATATATATATATATATATACATACAAACATATAATATATATACACACACATTTATATTCCTTGCAACTATCCTCATACCGAGGAAAGTTTCATAAGTTACAATTATTTTTTTTTCCATGTAGGAATGTAAATAGTTCAACTTTGATAAGTTCCTTATCATTTTTTTGCTTGTTTACCTTCTCATGCTTTTCTTGCTTCTTATATTTGAGTGTCAAATTTTCTATTCAAGTCTGGTTTTTTTCATTAAGAATGCTTGAAAGTCATCTATTTCATTGAATGACCATATTTTCCCCTGAAACATTATGCTCTGTTTTGTTGGGTAGGTGAATCTTGGTTTTAATCTTAGCTCCTTTGACCTCTAGAATATCATATTCCAAGCCCTTTGATCCCTTAATGTAGAAGCTGTTAGATCCTGTGTTATCCCAATTGTGTTTCCACAATATTCAAATTGTTTCTTCTTGGCTGCTTGTAATATTTTCTCCTCGATCTGGGACCTCCAGAACCTGGCTATAATATTCCTAGGAGTTTTCTTTTTGGGATCTTTTTAAAGAGGTGATGGGTAAATTCTTTCAAGTTCTATTTTACCCTCTGATTCTAAAATATCAGGGCAATTTTCCTTGAGAATTTCTTGAAGAATGCTTCCTAGGTTCTTATTTTGATCATGGCTTTCAGGTAGTCCAATAATTTTAAAGTTATCTCTCCTGGATCTATTTTCCTGGTCAGTGGTTTTTCCAATGGGATATTTTACATTGCCTTCTATTTTTCCATTTGTTTCAATCTGTTTAATAGTATCTTGATTTCTCATAAAGTCATCAGCTTCCAGTTGCTCCAATCTAATTCTGAAGGAATTATTCTCTTTAGTGAGCTTTTGAAATTCTTTTTCCATCTGGAAAATTTGGCTTTTTAAGGCATTCTTTTCCTCATTGGCTTTTTGGACCTATTTTGCCATTTGGATTAATCTATTTTTTAAGGTATTATTTTCTTCAGTCAGGTTATTGACTCTCTTTTCATGATTTCCTTGCATCATTCTCATTTCTGTTCCCAATTTTTCCTCTACTTCTCTTACTTGATTTTCAAAATCCTTCTTGAGCTCCTCAATGGCCTGTAACCAATTCATATTTTTCTTGGAAGCTTCTGGTGCAGGAATTCTGACTTTGATGTCTTCTGTTCCATGTTTTGATCCTTTTTGTCCCCAAAAGAGGAATCTAAAGTTGGATTGCTGTGCTTGCTTTTCTTCCTTTGCTTGCTCACATTGCCACTCAATTACTTGACTTTTGAGCTCTTTGCCACAGTAGAAATCCACTTCCAGAGGGGAGATCTTTGTCCCAAATCACTGGGTGTTTTGCAGCTACTGGAGCTATTAGGAGGGTGCCATCTCTGTAGCCCCCACAAACTCTGGCTTGCTGGTCAAACACCTCAGGACTACCACCCAAGATCATGATCCAGATCCAGGCAGGTTAAAGCAAGAGTGATTACCCTCTGAATGGTTGCTTGGACCCCCTATGATCTGCAGGCCAGGAACTCTGAAGCTGCAGGGCCGCCATACCTCCACCACTTCTAGCTCCAGGTGCAGGGGTCAGATCCATTCCTCTGTCCCCCACAGTTCCAACAGAGTTGTACACTGACCTCTCACTTCTTCTTTGGCATTTATGTGTTGATAATTCTGGAAATCATCACTGCTCCTGGTGATCCACTCCCCTGAAGTCTCCCTCAGCTGCTGTTTGGGACCCCGCTGGAGCTAAAACCATGAGCTCACATGGGGCTGGACTCAGCTGCCATCATAGTGTGATGGACTCTTCTTGTCTGCCTACCAGGCTGTCTTCAGTGGGAGATTTGTTTATCTCTGTCACTTTGTGGGTTCTGTAGCTCTAAAATTGTTTAGAGTCATATTTTATAGGTATTTGAGGTAGTTATGGGGGGAGCCACAGAGTTTTTCTGCTTCTATGCACCCATCTTGACCCCATCCCCTGTTTGTTGTAGTCTTAATTTGTCCTACTGCTTGACCTTTCTTTTTTCTTAACCAGTTTTTTTTTTATTATTATATGGTATTATGGAAATGCTTGTTTTATTCCATAAATTAAAAGTAAAATAAATTTAAAAATATAAATACTGTTTTGTAGTTGTATTCATATAGCTTCTCTGTGTATGGGTGAGTAGACTCCTATTTATTTTAAACATTGTGTAGTTATTATAAATATCATTTCTCTTTTTTTCTCTTTACACTATTTTTTTGGTAATATAAAAATGCTGATGTCTTATGTGGATTTATTTTATATCATACAACTTTATTAAAATTATTAATTTTTGAATTAGTTTTAGTTGAGCCTTCATATCACCCACAAAAATGCTTTTCTCCCTTTTCTTGTCTCATTTCTATAGTTAGCATTTCTAGTATTATATCAATTAGTAGTGGTGATAATGTTCATCCTTGTTTTATACCTGATCTTATTGGAAATGTGTCTAGCTTATCTCCATTAATATTGTCTCTTGGTTTTTAGCAGATACTACTTGCCATATTAATGAAAGGAACATTTATATCTACATTCTCTGTCTTTTTTTCTTTTACAGAAATGTATACTTGTAATAGCAAGCACCCTAGCATACCTAGGGCGGCTACTAGCACAGGTTCTTAGATCTGCTTTTCTAAAGGAAAGCAACTCAAAATGGGTTAACAATCTTACTTTAATCAAACATATCATCTACCTAGTTCAGGGGGAAAAGTCAGCCCCCTGAACTTCAG
>CM053585.1:123893652-123942038 GCA_028646515.1 Pseudochirops corinnae | reverse complement strand
ACATTCAGCCTATTAGGGAACAGAGTATACTTTCAAATATCCAAGGGTCCTCAGAGTCACGTAGCCACTTCAGCAAAGGGCCTAGGGGCAGGGAAGATCTTTAGATTCCCGTAACATTACTGCATCTTGTTAGAAGCTTTTTATTAGTCTATTGATATAATCACATGATCATACAGAGTTGTTGTGAGGCTGAAATTCATTGGTGTAACAAAAATCTGAGGGTTTCAATGAATCACAATCTAAATGGGACTAGAAATTGGAAGTGATTTAGCAGTCAAAATAGCGAATGCAGTCTTAGGTTACATAAAGAGGGACATAGTTTCTAGGAATAAGAAGGTGATAGGCTTGTTTAAGTCTGACTTGGTCAGACCATATTGTTGCTTTTATGTCTGGATGCCATAGTTTGGGAAGGACATTGATGAACTGGAGAATGTCCAGAGGAAGACAACCTGGATTTTGAAGGATCTCAAGTCCATATTGTATGAGGAATAATTTAAGGAATTTCTAATGGTTAGCCTGAAGATGAGAAAATTCACAGGAGACTTAATAAGTGTTTTCAAGTATATGACAAGCTGCAATATGGATGCAATGTTATATTATTTCTGTTTATCCCTAGAGATGAGAACCAGAAGACATGGTGGGATGTTGCAAAGGGATAAATTTAGGTTATTTGTCTGAAAAACAAAAAAGCCTAAAAGTTAAACACCACCCCTTCTCCCCCACACCTTTTGAGATTAGCAAAGGACTGGAAACAAAGTAGGTGTTTGTAGATTGGGGAGTATATGAACTAATTGTGGTACAGAAATGTAATGGAATATTAGCAACCTATAAGGAATTATGAAAGTCATTAACATGGAAGTATGAGAGAAGTTATGCGACTGGATACAAGATCAAATGGGATCAGAAAAACAACATAGATGACAACTATAGTAATACAAACTGAAAGAATAAAAACAACAAAAATGAGATCAGAATTCTGCGAAACTATAATGACCAAATCTAACCCTGAAGAAGAGAGAAAAGAAAGCACCACCCACAGTTCTTTGTGGAGATGGGGAAGAGGTACTATGAGTGCAAAATACTGTAGGGTTTGAAGGTTTGATTCATTTTTACTGCATTTCTTCTCTTTTTTTGTTTTGTTTTCTTCCATAAAAGATAGCTCTTTGAGAGAGAGAAAGAGGAGAAGTATATTTGGAAAGGTAGGTGATGCAAACACAAAAAGATGCTAATAAGGATGGGGATGGGGATTGGATCTATTATTTTATTAACATTGGCAGCATCTAGGTGAATAAATGTCCTTTGCCAATGCAGGTCAGCACTTTCTCTGTATTGTGTAGTCATAGAGAGTGTCTATATGACTAAGAAATTAAATGACTGCAGGGCAGCTCGGTGGTGCAGTGAATAGAGCACCAGCCCTGGAGTCAGGAGAACCTGAGTTCAAATTCAGCCTCAAACACTTAACACTTACTAGCTGTGTGACCTTGAGCAAGTCACTTAACCCCAATTGCCCTGCCTCTCCCCCTCCAGAAAGACAGGAAAAAAAAAAGATATTAAGTGACTTGTTCAGAATTACATGGTAAATATATGTCAGGGGTAGTATTTAAAACCAGGTATTCTTCACTTAAAAATCAACACTCTAGTGATTTTACTATGATTTCTCAATGTCAATAAAAATCAGATATCAGCACATTTTTTTCTGAAAGAAAAAATAAATGAACAATTATAATTTTCTATCTCTGGATAAAAAATGGTATATACAATGTTCTTTGCAAACCTCAAAACACTATATAAATGACAGCAGTCATTATTTCTTCTCATTGCTAAGAGACTAGATTAGGACTTATTAGAAATATTATAATAGTGAGTCTCCTTTTCTTTTATTCTTATGGATTGGACTAGATACTTGCTGTAGTCTTCCAATTTCAACATTACATGAAATGAGATAACATATGTAAATCACTTCATGGGCTTTTAAGATCTTTTCTTTTTTTTCTCCTTTTTTAGTCTGGGCCAGCTCTGTAAAAGTCAGTTATTATAAATACCCTGTATCTACTACAGCACAATCAAGTGTGTTGTATTAGGACACCAGTATGTTGCTAAGGTATTTTAAAATGTAGAAATGGCATTATTGATACTTGAAGGTCATAGAACTATTAGTTTATGGTGTATATAATCACTCTAATCAAAATATGGATAAAAAAGTAGAAATTCACAGTGGCAGAACCTTTCTGCTTTTCCCTTGACTTGTGCTACTTTTCCCCATTCCACTCCATATATACAAATGCAATTTTCCCTTGAAAGTATAGTTCAAATGCTATATTTTTCATGGAACCTTTGCTGGTTTCCTGAGCCCATAACAATAAGATCCTAGATTTAAAGGTAAAAGGAACCTTCTAAACTCTCTGGTGCAACTGCCTCATTTAGCAAATGTGGAGAATGAGGCCCAATGAGGCTAAGTAACTTTCCCAGTGCCTAACAGATGGTAAAGCTAGAATATGAACCCTGGTCCTCTGACTCCAAATTCTGTTTTTATCATTGTTTTTAATGCACTGTGATGTCTTCCTTCCTTTAAACTTTTGTAGCACATCAGATTTGATTCCTCCTTTGGTCCTTTCTTTAGTCTAACTTACATTACTCATTTCCTTTTTGTTAATCTTCTCTGTAACCCTTTATCTTGGGTATAAATTCCTAATTTTGAGGGTTGCTCATGATAATCCTAAATTTTTGAGCTCTTGAGTTTAAGAGTTATGCATTGACCAGCAAGAGGGAGATTTCCTTTACAAGGCGTTTATTTAGGAGAAGAGTAAACTCCTGAGAGGATCAAGCTAGACTTAAAAGACTAAAGTGTGCCACAAAGGGTCAAGAGATCTCCACCTTGTCAACCCTTCATGAATTCCTATGAGTTATTCACATGGTACAGATGGATGGTGAATAGGAAATATTTGATAAGCAGTATTTATAAAGTCTCTTAGCTTTTGAGTTGGGGAGAGGAGAGTTAAATAAAACTAATACATTAGGTCTGAGTTTTGTTTTTATATTTATTTTTGAGTGCCTTTGAGTCTTGTGTTTCATTTTTGATCCAGGTGACCTAAAAGCTGTCTCATATCTGATATCTATATTGTACATTGAGCTGGAGAGGTCCTGGTTACTCTTTTGTGGAAAGCCCCAGGCATGAGCTTTAACATTAATTAGAAGGTTTTCCTGTATTAAACTCTGGGTGGGAGTAAAGAGAAAATAATTATCCCTTAAGCATCTAGCCCTCAATATCAACCCTGGGCCATGCGAATCCCAAGTCTGGGACAGAAATAGAAGAGAGGTGGAAAGCCAGGTCACAATGTGATAGTGCTTTTATTTTTTTCTAATCCATAGCAAAGTAAGAATTTTCAGAGGTAGAAGCAACATTCAGTATTTCATAGTTGTGACCAAGTAACTCCCTTGTTCAAGAAACATCAATGACTCCCCATTGCTTCCAGAACAACAGGTCCTTTGTTTTCATTTAAAGCCCTTTGCAATCTGCAGCCATCTACCTTTCCAGTTTGATTACATAATATTCCCGTGACATGAACTCTATATTCCACCAAACCTGGCATACTTGCTTATCTTCATAGAGGATGTAGCACCTCCTGCCTTTCAATAGGTATCTCTTCCACACTTAGAATACTGTCTCCCTTCTCATCTTTGAATCCATTGTTCCCTTCGAGGTTAAATTCATCTACTCCCTCCTTCAAGGGATGTTTCCTGTTTCTTCAGTTGTTAGTGACTTACCTGAAAGAATATTGCTATTTTAAATTGTCTTCTATTTATTTAACTGTATGCCAACATTCTCCCATTCTCCTTCCATGATCCCCAAGAAAAATACCATCTCCTTGAGGGCAAGAATACTCTCTCTCTCTCTCTCTCTCTCTCTCTCTCTCTCTCTCTCTCTGTCTCTGTCTCTTTCTCTCTCTGTCTCTCTCCTCTCTTCTTTGGAAAGCAACAGGCAGTTAGTAAATATTTGATGAATTGAATTGAGGATTGAGGGTGGAAACTAAGCCTTATGCCTCTCTAATCCCAGAATTAGCCATAGTGACTTACACAAAATAGATACTCTGTAAATGTTTGTTGTTGATAATAGTGAGTAGGATAATTAATTAGGTTTCAAAGTATTATTGGAAACTGGGGGAATTCTGAAGAACAAAGATGTGAAAGTTTAGAAAAATAGTATTGTAAAATTATATTGTTTATGGCAGAGGTTGTCAGTAGCAAGAACAACAATGGTCACTAGTATTTACATACCCCCTACTATCTATTAAGTACTGTGCTAAGTAAGTGTCTTACAAATATCTCTTTTGGTTCTCTCAACAATTCTGTGAGGTAAGTGCTATTTTTAATGCTCATTTTATAGTTGAGGAAACTGAGACAAGTGGAGGTTTAGGGACTTGCCAACTCCATGCAGCTAGAAAGTGCCAGCGGCTAGCTTTGAACTCAGCTCTCCTTGATTCCGATATGAAATTTAGGTAGACCCGGAATAGTAGTTAACAAGAAAGGACACGTAGGAAAAAATACGTACATCAGCTAGTTCTTGAAAATGCAAAGAATGTGATGGGAAATATTTTTAACTTTTCATTAAATACAATGGTGTTGTAATATTAAAAATACTATTTTTCATTACAAATAGATGGATTACAAGGGTCTCCCTCAATTTTTGAACTTCTTGTAACTATCGGTTCAGTTCTAGGAATTTTGAGTAAGTATGATTGTTCAAATTGCATCTGCAAGCCCCATTCTCATTCATCTCATGTTCACATAGTATGTAGGAACCAGAAATTAAATAACAAAGTACTTAATGGAGATAGAATAACACAGCAATTAATAAAAGAATAAAGTTGAATAGGGCATCTAGATGATGCAGTAGATAAAGTGCTGGATCTGAAGTCAGGAAGATTCATCTGGCCTCAGACACTTATTGGCTGTGTGACCCTGGGTAAGTCACTTAACCATTTGCCTCAATTACTCATCTAGAAAATGAATTGGAGAAGGGAATGACAACCAATTCAGTATCTTTGCCAAGAAAACCCCAAATGGGGTTATGAGGAGTTGGACATGACTGATACAACTGAACAACAACAACAGAACTGAACAGCATCAGAATCATTCTCAGGCTTCTATGCACAAATGTGTACAAATACTTAAAGTTTCCCCCAAGGAATTGTGTGCCATTTGCCAAATGGAGATCTTCAGGAGTCTCTCCAGGCCAACTGAAGACTATTTCCTGGATTCCAGAGTTGTTAGAAGATTTCTGGTACTCATAGGTTCGAGGATGTCATTGAAATACTGTTTTACACACCCCTCTTCTATCTTGACACTCTAAAGTTCTTGGCTTGCCTTGCTAATGGCAGCTCCCACTCCCCCATCATATTAGAAACTATTTTAACCTTTTTCCTCAATTGCTACACCTCAAATCAGAGTCTTTGAGTTAGGATTCAATTCCTCCAGGCCCAGATGTAGAATCTCCTGTTAACTAGATTCCTGGAGTTTCTTCCAGTGACTGAGTGTCGCTACCTAGGTTAAAATCACGTAATCATAAGGAAAGTGTGGTTCGATGTCCATCTCTTTATATAGTTTATCAAAATACCCTTTGTGTGCCTTACAGAGCAAGTTTACTACTATGAAAAAACACCCAGGATATTCTTCCAAACAGACAGTAAAATAATAAATAAAATCAGCTTTCTTATGATGAATTGGTTTTGACTTTTGACACCTGGCAAATCATTCCCTCTAAGCCCTTACATTAGTAATACACATTATCCTACAATGAATCATAGACTTACAGAATGCCAGGGATGGTAGGGACCTTAGAGGATTTTTAATCCAACTTGCTCTATTTAAAGATTAGGATTTTGAGGCTCAAGGAATTTGACTGATTTACCAGAAGTCACATAGCTAGTTAGTGACAAATCTCATGTTAGAAACAAGTTTTTTATGACTCCAACTCTAATAATTTTTTTCACTGTTCCATTCACTCCACATTAAGGGGGATGATCAAGTCTAGAAATGAAGACTGTTTAATAGTTTTTCAATAATTAGGCATTGATATGTCTTGCTCAGGACTTGGGATCTATGTGAGTGACACCACAGAGAATGTTTGTTTGCCTCATTTATGGCTTCAGCAAAATCTACCACACACTTCGTTCATTGTTTTTCTCTTTGTAAAAATAAGGATAATCAGTCATGCATAAATTCTAGTTGTAGGCATTAGAAGTAGAGGAACAACACCAACAACAAAAACTTGTGTAAGGAAACTGAGGCTTTCATCCCATGCCCTCTGCTGTTGCTTTCGTGCTCCTAAGTGATTTTTCACCCTCCTGTTTCAATTTCCTTATCAATTCAATGGGCACCACAGTTCTGGCCTTCCTTTCCAAAGTTAGAATATGATTAGAAAGCACTTTGCAAACAAAAAGGGATGACTCATATTAGCTGGGGAATTTTGGTAAGTCACAGAAGTGAGACTTTGATAAAGGGAAGAATGGTGATCTTTTCTCTCCTCTCTCTTTTAATATCAGGTGAAGGCTGGTGTGAATGAAATTTCTAGGTCACCAAATGTCAGTGTTTGACATTGTGAAAACACAAATCTACCGTATGATCCCCCTACTCTGAATTCTCCTATGAACTCTAGGATAAAGTAAAAAATTATCTGCCCCATTGCAATCCTTGCATAATATGACTTTCTAGTTTCATTTCTTGTTACTTCCCTTTATATTTCCAGCCAAACCAGGTTGCTGGCTATGGTGCATACAGATATTTCATTTCTTGCCTCTGTGTCTTTTCCTGGATGGTCTCCTATGTTTACAATATACTCCCCCCTCTACTTTCTTTCTTGGAATCTCTACTTTTTTTCCAACTCCATCTCTTACCTGAGGCTTCTATAGATTCACTTAGTTCTTAGAACTCTATACATCTTGCAGTTACTTTGCATATACTTTGTGTTTGTATATCTGTTCCTACATCTATTCCTTTTACCCCCTTCCCTGTAATGTCAGCTACTTGAGGGCATTTTTGTCTTCGTATATTCAGTACCTCACAAATTGTGCTCAATAAATGTTGATTGAATTGAGTTGGTCAAATAGTGCCATCCTCCCCTCAAAAAAAGCCTCCTCTTCATGCAAGTGGTAAAGTTAACTTGGATTATTTTCACCACCTGTTCTTGTCCTACCCTTTGCCTTCTCCTTGCCTTTGTAGGCAAGGTCCTCCATGCTTAGAATTGACTCTTCACCCATATCTCACTTTTTAATTTCTTTTCCTTTGTGACACAAGTCAAATTCTTTTTTTCTTTTTTTCAAATTTTATTTTAGACTCAAATGCCAGAACACAAACACCAAATAGAGAAAAGACAAAAAGATCATAAACTTAAATACTGGAACTTAAATACTAAGTAAGAAAGAAAAAAAGCAGAACGTGAGAGGATTCAAAATATGTGACAATAATTTTTCATTTCAAGAAAGCCTGTATGATGAATAATATGTATGTTGAGAACTGTTCATCTTTGGTTCCTTCCTTATAAGTTTTCTTTTGTTCTCTGCTATGCACTTTTTCACTTTGTTCTCTCTGAACATCCCCCCCCTCCCCCGCCCCGTACAATGAAGTTTGGATATGTTTCTCTCTGGCAATAGATATATACATACACATATACATACACATATAAACATATACATTCCTAGACAAATTCTACTTCTGATTTTTGTTTTTATGTTTGTGCATATCTCTTGTTTCCTATCCCTCCTGCCTCTACTACTTTACCAAATTCTTTCTCCTCTTTGAAGGTTTCTCTGACATCCCAGTCTCCCCAAATGAAAATACTCCCTTCAGTTTTCTCATAACGCTTTTCCCCAGATCTCTCATTTGTACTCACCTCATTTTAAACTCATAATTATTAATGCATGCCTATTTGATTAAATTGATATTTTAAAAATACAAACTTCATTTCTAAATTCTTTTTCTTTCCCTTACCCAGTAGGATATCCCTTGTAACAACAACAACAAAATTAAATGAAAAAGTTCAGCGAAATGAATCAGCCCATCAAACAATATTAGAAACATTGAAAGGCTCTAGTCTATACTCCAAAAAGAGAGGAACATTTTCTCATTTCTTCTTTGAGGACAGGTTGGGTCATTAGAATTATATAACATTGTTTAATTTGTTTTGTTGTACATTTCACTCATTTGGTCATTTCACTGATTTTGGTCATTGTGCAGATTATTTTCCTGGTTCTGCTTTCTTCACTTTTCATCAGTTCATAAAAGTCTTTCCATGCTACCCTATATTCTTTGTGTGAATAGTTTCTTACAGGGTAGAAATATTTCATTACAGTTATCTACCACAGTTTACATATGGATTGTCTAGTTGATGGGAATCTGCTTTGTTTCCAGTTCTTTGCTTGTGCGTGCTTTTCTGCGTGCAAGTGTGAGCTTTTTGAGAGCAGAGTGGGTATTGTATTTGCCTCAAGAGGATGATTCAATCAGCAAACATTTATTAAGCATCTGCTCTGTGCTAGGCACTGCACTAGGTGCTGGGGAGACAAATACAAAGATGAATGAAGCAATTTGGTGTGTATTTCATTCATATGCCTTGTATACAGTGGAAACCTAATAAATGTTTATTGAATTGAATTGAAATGTTCTTTTGAAATAATTTGCCATTTTGTTGTTCTCTTTCTCAAGTGCTGGCTTGAATGCATTTGGGGAAGATCTAGCTGCATCAGAGTTGCTATTCCCTGGAGAACTGCTCTTGATGTGTCTCTCTTTTGGTTTAGATGAGAGAAAACATTTTAATGATGAAAGTGATCCTATTCAAAGTCAGAGTTTTACTGGTGCAGAAACAATCAAAGTAATAATTCATAAATACTTTCTTAGCATGCAAAATACTAGCTGATAGAAGCCATAGTTTTTAATAGAAAGATTGCAGAGACTGTTAGCAGCAAAACATTTTAAAACAACACATTCTGTCTTCACTAAATTTCTTGTGGCAGATTTTTGCTGGTGATGGAAGATTCCAAAGACATTAATGGTATTTCCCTTTTCATTCCCTGCTTCCAAGTCACCAAACTTTCCCATGGAACTTCTGCACTGATTTTTTTTGCTCTGAGTAAAGAGACTTTAAAAAAAAAACAACTCTATAACTCAGACATGTTGTCAATATGAAAGATATATAAATTAGACTTTGTCAAGAAAATTGTATTTTTGTTTCTCTCTAAGAGTTTTTATCTTGAACATCAAGTAAGCTTCCTGTCATTTAGCAAATTAAGCACTCTTTTTACCCTCTAAACCTGTTTCTTCAAGGAAGTATTTTGCACAAAAGAAAAGACTTCAGAAATTGTGCTGCATTTTTTAAAATCTGTGACACAGGCTGTCAGAGATTCTATAGATGGAGAACTGATTCTCTGGGGAAGAGAACAGCTAACACCTCCTGGAGAGAATTTTTTTTGGGGGGAGGGGAATGAGCATTTATATAGTGTCTACTATATGTTAGCACTGTGCTAAGTCCTTTGCAATAAGATAAAATAGGCACACATAAATAATTGTGAGTTTAGAATGATGTAAATGCAAAGAAGTGATTCAGAAAAGAATTATAAGAAAATTGAAGAGAGTATTTTCATCTGAGGAGAATGGGATGTCAGAGAAACCTTCATGGAGGAGAAATAATTTATTTAGTCTTGTTTAAAAAATTGTTTTTATTTATAAATCATTCTAGTTCTGCTCGCTTCACTTTTTGTCATTTCAGAAAAAACTTCACAGATTTCTCTGAAACCATCCCTTTCATCATTACTTATAATAGAATAGAATTCTATTAATCCATACACCATTCTTTATTCACTCATTCCTGAATTGATGGGCACTCTCTTAGTTTTCAGTTCTTTATCACAGTCCCTAAGTTTCTATAATTTAATGTTATATATTCAGGCAATTGTGGGCAACAGATTGTTCTGTGATAAATGATTGAATTCCAATGTGGTTTGCTGGTTGAGTTCTCTAGAATATTTTCAGGTCTGTATTTGTTGTGTTGACATTTGTCATCTGACATTTCATGTAAGGTAGTAAGTTTCTCATGCATAAATTATAATCACCATCATATATCTTGTTAGGTAAGTGCTAAAATTTTTGCATCCTGTAGTGATATTGCACAATTTCTACCATTTCCCTTCCATTGTTCACTGAATCCAGTCCCCTTTAGGGTTTCTGGCTTGGTCCTGAATTTTTATCAGAAACCTTTCTGTTTCTACAAACTAAGCCCTAAACTCAACCATCTTGGTATTATTGCTATTTTTAGTACAAACTTGTGATTTCACCCATACGGGCAATTCTTGCTGTTATTATTATACACCTTAGCTACTTGTTTGTAACTTGTAGCCTTAAAAGAGTTGCGTTGAAATTAAGTGACATGCTTTTGGTCACACAGGTAATATATGTCTGTCAGAGTATGATTTGAACTCAAGTCTTGCTTTGATACATATTGTGTTTATGGAAATATATTATGAACCTGGTTTTTCCTGGCTCCAAGGCTAGCCCTCTATTCATTTTGGCAAATTACTACCATTAATCATAACATGAAAAAAAAAAAACACCCTGAGAGGTTGATTACATTTTGCTTTTCATCTGGTGGAACTGGAATTCATAGATATACTCACCAAGTCACAAACTTCTCCAAAAAGATGACATACACACCCTAAGATGTGGGGCTATTAGTCACCAGACAAACAACATAATCGCTAACCATACAAGCAGAGTTTTTCTGTAGCATATATGCACAAACTGTCATAACCTCTGTCCTCAAGCCTCAAGAACACCCAACCTGATACAACATAACAATGTTTATGGTGCCTTAGTGGTTAACTGTATCTGAATTCCAAGGTATGAATGCTATTGTGTGTTATGCTTGTTGCAAAACATTGCACACAGCTCTAATGGGAGGATACAATTAAATAAATGATTGGATACAGTTGATAAGTGATTGATGTACAAGCATTACTGAAAACTTACAGAGACATTGAAGAAATTGTAAGATGAGGAGCTGGAGTTGTGTTAGAAGGAATTAGAATTGTCCACAGAGTACAGAATTGAAGTCAGAGAATCTAGATTCAAATCCTAATTTTGCTACTTGGTCTCTGTGTGATCCGGAGCAAAAGTTTTCACTCTGTCTTAATGTTCTCATTGTAAAATAGAGGATTGACCCTCAATGATTTTTTAAAGTCTCTTTTTACTCTAAATCAGTGAGTTAGATCCTACAATACTGTGGATGTTTTAAGTAGAAAAAGATCATATGCAGAAAATGTATTCCCGTTTCTCTCTATTTCCACTAAGAGCAGATAGAAAAGAAAGGTGAAATCAACTGCTTGGCATTGTGTGAGAGCTTTTGATTAAACAAAAAATATCATTCTGACTGTGGAGCTGAGAAACACTGGAATGATTTACCAAGGAAAGTTGTCGATTTTTCCCCCTGGAGGCCCTGGAAAAAGAAACATAAGGATCACTCCTCTGTATAATTTAGATGTTGTTCTTTCCTTAGTTAGAGAGGATGGTGTCAAAGACTTTTCCAGATCCAGTCCATTCCTATGATTCTAGGATAATTGGCAGGAAGCAAAATCAACAGTGTCAAGATAGGTCACATTTTGGCTCAAAAGCCTCAACAAGTTTGGTTGGGAGGACTCTATCTGAGCCTGGAATTAGGCGATAGTGTAAGGGACATAAAGTTTCACTCAAATGATGTCAAACTTCGTTTTCATTCTTTCAGGGGGCTCAGAATGCCCTCCAAAGAGAACTCATTTATCTTCACCACATTCCTGGTCGGCAGGCAGGTATTATTATGATAATACCTTGAGTTTATTTAGCCTTTTTTCAGAGAGGGTCAAAGGCAGGCAGTCAGTCAGTCAACAACATTTATGGAGATTCTTCAGAGTGCAGACTTTTCTACTAAGGCACTTTCAGACATCAACTCTCCTTCCCCACCCCCATACCAAATACCCTTCTGAGGTCTACAGACAGCAAATCATCAGCCCATTATTAGCACTGAGTAGTGGAATGACTTGTCTAAGATGGTCACAATAGACCAGCTAGCAACTGGGCCCAGGTTGTCTGACTTCAACTCCCATGCTCCATTCATTAACTGCCCTGAATGCTCCAGACCTAACATTTACTCAACGATGTGGCAACCTCTTTGGATTCAACATTTGAGGGTATTTTCTCTCATCCAGATTCTGCTGGACCTGACCACGCCACAAGAAAGCTTCCTCTCTGTGGGATCAGGTGGCTTGGACTGCCAGGTCTGGTTAAAACCAGGAAGCACAAAGGTGCCCAGAAATGAAAAACGCAAACTGACAAACAAAATTAGCTGAACTTTTATAACCTCAAAAAAAAAAAAAAGTCTCAGGGTTGATGAAAGTCAGTTCTTATCCAAACCTGTTTGCCTGTCCTAAGTTAGAGTTTAAGCTGGACTTTGTCCAAACTGCTAAACTTACTGCATTTTTACACAGGTCTAGAGGAGAGAATGTAGGCTTTGGAGACGTAAAGACTTAAATATATTATAAGCTTTCTTTACCGGTTCTAGCATGTGAATTTCAACAAGACATTATGCTTTGGGGTCTTTTTTTTTTTTTTTTTTACGTCTTCCATCTATAAAATTAGTAGGAATATATGAACAAGGTATTATTTTGTTCATTCATAGGGACTCTGATACTTATTACCTGTGTGATCTCAGGCAAATTACTTCACTCTGAGCCTCAGTTTACTCATTTGTAAAATAAGAGGGATGGATTTTGTCTCTAAAGTCTAAAAAGTTATTTGTGGGTGGAGGATGGAGATATTCTTGATTTTAAATAATTTTTAAATGGAAATTTGAGATGCTTAGTAAATTCTAATTATCCATACTCTCTTTCCCTATGTTTCAATATAATGGACAATCAGGTAGTTGTACTTTTTTCCCATCTACTGAAAAATTTTGTGTTGGCAGGAATAGAAATTTCAATGGGAAATGGGGAGGGAGCCATGAGCTACAAGTTGAGAATCCCAGGGCTAGTCAGGAGGCAGGTGATCAGAGCAACTTCTTGTTAACTCCCCTTCTCTTCAACAATTCATAAGGGCAAGGGAAAGAAAATCCTACACAAAGTTTGCCAAAGTCAATCTGTAAGCCAACATTGCTGCCAGTTTGTTCATACTTTCTGAGTCTTTCCAAAGTTGGAAACCTTGTCTGGAATTTTAATAAATTGGACTTTGTTTCAGTTTTACTTGTAGGGAGGGACAAAATGAAATTTTTCCAAAATTCTTCAGGAACCTCATTAGCACTGGAAGTGGGAAGTTTGTCCTCTATTCTCAGTTTTCTGCTCTTTTTGTATTCCCCTTTCTTCACCACCCCTCAAATGTCAAGCTTCTCTCTCAATGTGCCTCAATCTTTCCTAATTGATGGTGTAAGGTCATTGATCAATTTTTGTTTGTTCCTTTGTTTTTAACCACCAGCCCTAGATAATACCTTTCACACAGTAGGCCCTTACTTAATAAGTACTTATTGAATTAATTTGAACTAAATTTTGTGTGTATTTTACAAATGAGTTTAGAAGACTATGTGGAGATAACAGCAGCACAGGGGAAGAGTTAAAATTGGACCAGTTCCACTATGAGAGGCAGCAGCATATAATGGAAAGATCACTACATTGTGAGTCAGGAGCACTGGATACTGGTGGCTCTGCCAGTAAGAGTCTATGTGATTTGCGGTGTAGTAGAAAGTCTGGATCCATGGTTAGCAGACAGGAATCCAAATTCTACCTGTAGGTAGAAGGATCATTGACTCTAGTATTGGGAGAGCTGAATTCAAATCTTAGCTCTGATATTTACTACCTATGTGACCTTGGACAATTTATTTAACTGCCCAAGACATTAGTTTCCTCAACTATAAAATGAAGGGACTGGATAAGACAATGTCTCTAAGATGTTTTCCACCTTCTGATATATGATTTTGTCTAGTACTATGGAAAAATAATTTAATTTCTTCAGGCCTTAGTTTTCTCATTTATAATATTAGGGGTTTGAAATAAATGAACTTTTACAACTCTAACAATCCATGACTCTTGTTTACTTCCATCATTCAACCAGTCCTGTCTTTGTATGCAAACAAACTATTCTCAACAGGGATTTTAAGCTGGTGAAAGTAGGCAGACCTGATGATTTCCATTCCAGCAGACTGTTTACTAACATCTATTATTCTCCTCTTGCCCCATCCCCCATCTTCTCCCAGGGACCCTTGTGCTCAGCTTCAGTGGGAGAAACTGAGGCCTAGAGAGCCATGCACATAACGATGCGAAGGACAACAGGAGCCACTGCTAGCCAACAAAAGCCAGATTGAAAAAAAGCTGAGAGAAAAAGCCAGGGTTTTCAAGGAATTCATAGGCTTGATGAATAATAGCTTGAATTTATATAGTGTTTGAAGGTTTGCAAATTGATTTACCTCACATTACCTCATGTAATTCTCACAGCAACCCTGGGAGAGAGGTACTATTATTGTTCCTATTTTACAGATGCAGAAATTGAGGCACAGTAGGGAAAAGTGACAGGATTCAAATACAGGTCTTCAAAACTCCCAAGTTCTGTACCCTATCCACTGTTGACACATAGCTGCCTTGACCTTATGAAAGATCAAAATTTGGGTGAATCACTATGCCCATGAACCTCAGTGCAATCCTATGGTGACATTTTTATCTTAACAAGTAGGTGAAGGGAGCAATAATGTAACTTAAGGACGTCATCAGTATCAGGATCATCTAACTAAACTGCTTCCCAGATCGGTACTACTTGTGCAATTATGGTTAGAAAGTACAAAACAGTAGGATCCAGTAGAACTTTTTGAGCAATGGGCCTGGGTCAGTAATTTCCCTGAATTAAGCAATCCGTACGTGAGAAAATACTCCATCTTAGATTAGCAACAAATTAAAGTCTTAGTGATTTGTTTGGGAGAACTTGAAAAAACCAAGTGACTTGCCCAAAGTTACACAGCTAGTATGTGCCAGAGATGAAATTTGAACTCATATCTTCCTGACCCAGAGTCTAGATCTTTTCACTAAGCCATGCTGCCTATCAGTTTGATAGAAAGATCACCAGATGATGAGGTTTTGGTTGAAAATGAACAAAATATTCCATCTATTCTACAAATTCTGACTCACAAGTCAATGTAAAATCAACCTACACTGATTAAGAAACTCTTTTCTTTCACCTTGAGAAATAGCAGGACAAAAAATACCATAGGCCTCTTCCTGCTAAATCAAAAGAAGCAACAGAATGACATTTGGTCAGTTTCAAAAGAAGGTCAGAATGATTTGCAAATCACTACTAGTCTTGTTGATAAAACACAAATAACTAAAGTGGAGACATCTCTTAGGTTCCTTGTAAATGTTTATAATGGGATTTGTTATAGAAAGATTTATTTTGGTGAAGTACATCTAGAAAATTGCAATCTACAACTCCTAATAGATTAGCATCAGGAAATAACATTTAAATAACTGACTCTCTTTGTAATGGATTGCATTTTCCTTCTATCTGTGAAGTTACCTAGGAAATAGCAAAGATGCTTAGCAGGGGCATCATGAGGGACTCACTACAATTACACTGCATAATATTTGCTTAGCTATTTGAAGAACTCTGAGGCTGAATCTTTCCTAATTAGATTCAATACTTACTGAAGAGCCTTAATTTGGAAAACATTTTCAGAGGCTTCAATGAGCATGACAAAGCAAAAGTCTAGTTCTATTCCCCCATTGGAATATTTCCTTAACAATTCAACATGGTTGTTGAATCCCCAAACCAGCCCATTAACCTGAAGAATTTAATTCTTTCTATAATTCCATGAACTTGTTATTTGTACAAAAGGGGTTTTTGCCATAATGACTGATACATAAGGCCTTACAATTGAAAATGCTTTTTAGTACCATACCTAGAACACTGTAGGTACTTAATAAATGCTTATTGACTGACAATGGTTATTGACCAGAGGAAAGTAATAAGAGCTAGGTAGCATTTATATGGGGCTTTATTGGTTTACAAAATGATTTACACATCTCATCTCATTTGATTCTAACAATTCTGTGAAATAGGTACAATGATCCCCACTTCACAGATGAAAAACCTGAAGCTGAGAAAGGCTGAATGACTTACCCAGGTTTACACAGCTAACAAATATCTAAGGTAGGTTTTGAACTCAGGTATTGCTGATGCATCTTCAAACACTGACTCTGCTACACTACATACTACATTTCTATAATGCCATAAGTCTGATTCAGGCTATATTACGGGAGAATTGATTTCCCTATGGTCCTCTGAGCCCAAGGTGGGGGAGACACAGATCTGGGGTGCAGAAAATAGTACAAGACTAAGACCAGATTATAAAGGGAGCAAGCTATAAGACAGGGTGAAGATGCTGTCTTCAGTGAAGATCTCCACTTCTGTTCACACTGAGATTTTTTTCCTATCTATGTTATAAATTTGTTTATACAGGCCAGGCAATGGAGGACTGACCCCTCTGAGAAGTTAAGAGAGGAACAACTGTATTCCTTCACTATTAGACTTCAAGTCAAGCCCATTTATCTTGAAGGCAACTAGGAAGTGTAGTGAATATAGCATTGGACTCGGATTTCAGCAGTTCTGAGTTCAAATCTTGCCTCAGACAGTTATTATGTGATCCTTAACCTTCTTCAATCTTAGTTTCTTCACTTGTAGAATGAGAATAATAATAGCACTTACCTCACAGGATTATTGTGAAAATCAAATGAGATGAGCAAATATCAAAGTGTTATAGAAATGTTAATTATTATTATTATTATTATTATTATTATAACTTTCTAATGAATTGAGACTGAGCCTATGATGTCATTGACATAAGGAACCCAGCCCATGTAAGCCTATAGCTTTGGTTTTGAACACTCAGCTATACGTATATCAGTTTGCTTCTACATTCATAAAATCACACAGGTGCCTTACCTGTTATAAGTTATTAGTATCAAAACAAAGGACAAAGGAAGCTTGTGCCAGCTGGATTTTATATTTAGTGAGTCAGCAACTTGACCAGGGTTATATAGCAAGTATGTGACAGAGGTGAGACTTAACCTATGTCTTCCTGACCAACTCTATATCAAGTCTACAATATTGCCTCTATATCTTCTTTTGAGATTGGAATAAATGCGTTTTCTCTTCAGGATGCTTATTGATACCTTTGGTTGCTTTCCAATTAGCTTGCTGGAATACCTCTACTGAAGAGCAAAAAGTAACTTAAATTCATATTGGAGTGGGAGGGAGAGAAGGAAGGGGAGGCAGAGACAGAAACAAAGACAGAGAGATAGAAACAGAGACAGAGAGACAGAAAGAGAGAGTGGGGGGGAAGAGAGAGGGAGAGAGAGAAGAGGGGGAGAGAAGAGAGAGAGGAGAGAGAGAGAAAGAGAGAGAGAGAAGGAGAAGGAGAGAGAGAGAGGAGAGAGGAGGGAGAGAGAGAGGAGGAGAGAGACAGACACAAACAGACAGACACAGTCAGAAAGATTGGCAGAGACTGTCCATGTGGAGATAAAACCTAAGCCATATTGATATTGTTAGAGGAATAAACAAAGGGAGCTGACATCATTTTCAAAATGCACAAAACTCCTATAGTTATTTATTGATTGATAGTATATAGATTTAAAAAAAAGTTTCCTTATTTTCCCAGACACTTTCAAACATCCTAATTCTAAGAAATATTAAGAAATGCATCTTTCCTATAGATCTCAGGGGATCCAAGTGTTAAGTGTATTCATAGTTCATGATCTTTAACTGAACATCTGGTTGCATTAAACAACACAGAGGTCAGTTTTTTTTCTGACTATCAGAAAAGTTGAGTGCTGAGTTGTGTACTGGATTGCTGAACAGTTGATCAAATCCAGCTGTCAAGGCAACTTAAATAATTGGGCTGACCATTTGTGACCCATTATTTTGGTTGCCCTCAACAACCAGGCTGGATCATCTATTGGGCATGATTGATTGTTTGGCTAGTATTTGGCCAACAACTGGTAGAATTGCTCTATCATTAAGACCCAGCCATAGAACCATTCAGTGAATGTAAAAGAAGATGATCTGTCAGGAAGATTTTAGAAGACATGCTTGCATTGGGGAGGAGGTTTGATCATAGAAGAAGAGATGAAAGGGACTTTAAAAGTCATCCTGTTCAACCCCCTCATTTTATAGATGAGGAAACAGGTACACAGAGGTTAAGTGACTTGCCTAGGGTCACCCAGCAGTAAGTGTCTCAGGTAGGATGCAGACTCAGAGATGTGGAAACCCAGAGCTCTAGCTGTTCACTATGGGACCTAGCTGCCTCTTATCTAAGACCATCTCTAGGATTTTTTCTGACTCCTTGAAATCTTATGACTGAATATTAGTCAAATCTAAACTTTCTTGGTTGCTGGTCTATAAGTATTAAGTCTGTGAGGGTATATGATGATATTGTTGTTGGGAAATAAAATGGATCTGACTTTTGGAGCTAAATATTTTCCTTTCAAAATGTCTGCCCAAGCTCTTTCTCTGTTTTGATTTATATTCACATTGTGGGGATTAGTCAGCTAGCTAGGTTCAAAACTTCTGTTAAAAGTCCACATCAAAGCCCTCATTTAAGAATGACAATTGCAGGTGAGCAGTGAGGCAATGGAGAGACACATGGTGGGCAAAGGCAGGCTTTAGTACATGGTTACTGATGACCTATTTGCAAAGTGCTATAAAAGATAGTCAGGAATTTTGGCTGCTCATGTTTTGAGTGAAGGCTACCAAGTAGGTGATTTGGATGATAAGCTGAAACCCACATAATATTTAAAAAAAAAAAAAAAAGGACTCTGGCACATTGATTAGACCCCTTATGGATGATCTGTGGAAGACAATGAACAATGATCCATTTGATAGGAAGCAACTAATGGGCTGTGATCTGCATTTTTTAAAGGTATTTTTTGGAGGGGGGAAGGCCTGGCATTTGGGGTTAAGTGACTTCTCCAAGGTCACACAGCTAAAAAGTGTGTCAAGTGTCTGAGGCCACATTTGTATTCAGGTTCTCCTGACTCCAGGGCTGGTGTTTATTCACTGTGCCACCTAACTGTCCTGATGTGATCAGCATTGTTGAAGAATGTGCCCATATTAAGGAAGATCATGGAGCCAGTGAATTATGTACCACAATCATTTCAACAGTTTGGTAGAGTAAATGCTTCTTAAATGTGTTCATATGTCTAAGGCACTATTAGAACAAAAACAAAATAGTCCCCGCCCTCAAGAAGTTGACATTTCAGTAACTTGCATGTTTTGAAGTAGAAGCAATATAATATGGTAAGTATACTTCTGGACTAGAAACCAGGGAGATCTGGATTCAAACTCTGCCTCTGATACTTACTTGTAATGTGACCATGGTCAAGACTCTTCAACTCTTGGGGTTCCAATTTCCTTATCCATAAAAGGAGACAGGTCACTGTATGAAATGAAATCATGTTTGCAATCAGTTTTGTGAACTTGAGAGCACTATATAAATTTCAAAATTATAACTATTGTTTTTTAATTTAATTTAATTTTCAATTTAAGGAATAAAACAAAGGTTGTTTAGATGTTGTTGAATACAATAGAAAAGCAACTGTAACTATTAGTCAAAGGTTCAGTTCAATGAATGTTGATAGACCTTTACTAAAGGTACAATCCATAGTTCAACCAACCTAATGGTTCCATGTTCTTTCTCTCCTTTCTGGGCCTGCTCCCTATTGGGCCCCCTCAGAATTATTTGATGTTTTACAGCTCCAATAAAGTTAATGAACTATTGGAATCAATGCTGGTACTGTAGGAAGAAATAAAACACTGGAGTATTTGGAAGTAGCTGATGGTATGAACATACAAAGTACAGAAATGCCATCTGGTTCCTGCCACCTGGCATTATTGTCTGCAGCTTTTATTTGTTTCAGCACTAATTTTGATGAAGAGAATGATGTGGAAAGTAGAAACCTTAGGTGAAGACTGAACTGTTGGCCCTCTCTTCCACATCAACAGCAACTCTCCCCTTCCATGAGATACCAAAGACTTTGTCAGATGAATCACTTTCCTTCTCTTATGCATCCTCATCTTTCATAAAACTACTTGGATCATGTGGTCTGCTAAGCTGATGGCAAGAAATGCAAAGTACAGTCCTGGAATATGTCAAACAGACAGAAGGAACTGTAATTGTAGTCAAATGGTAAAGAGAAATAGGAAATGTGTGATCCTTGAAATCTTTGTCAGCTTTTCTTAAAAGTTTGGTTTCTTTTCCTGTTATTTTTAGTACTACTGTAAAATGGTGGCTCTTTGCCTCTATTCTTCCTATATTGTTTGTTTATTCTACCTGGAAGGGGTGCTGAGAAAATTGGGAATTAATGAGGGAAAATGATGTTGAGGACTAGGAAATGGGGCTCTAGGACTTTCTGTGTGAAGGTCTACCAAGAGTGGGGCACCTGTGGCCCTCTAAGTCCTCAAGTGCAGCCCTTTTACTGAATCCAAACTTCACAGAACAAATCTTTGTAATAAAAGGATTTATTCTGTAAAACTTGGACTCAGTCAAAGGGTCACATTTGAGGACCTAGGGGGCCACACGTGGCCTTGAGGTCTCAGGTTCCCCACCCCAATATATACATTGTCATATGAAGGTCACATTCATCTCCCACATTCTGACCTTTCAGCCACACAGAGGACATATAAGTAACTTCATTTTTTAGTAAAGTGCCTGGCATAGAACATTGGCATCTAATAAATGTTTGTTGACTGAATGACTGATTAGCTTGAGGCATCAGGACGGAAAGTTCCAACATGGGACAATACCAGAATGCTGTATGTATGTGTGCATATGTATGTGTATGAGTGTGTGTGTGCGTGTGTGTGTGTATTTAATGACTTAATTGAATTGAATTGAATTGAATATATGTTCAGGTGTGGACAGGCACGATAGCTTGAGTCAAGTATCTGAAGTGTCTTGGTGAAGGAGGGATTGGATTTACTTTATTTTGACCCATCAAGCAGAAATAGGGGTAATGGGTTGATTGGCAGAGGATTCAAGCTCTGTGGTAGGAGCAATATCTGTCATGTAGACTATGCTAGTTTTCTCTTAAAAGATATTGGAAACACTTAGATTTAATTGGCTCAGAGGAATAAGACTCAGACCATTGAGGAATCTTCTGGTGGCCTAAGTCCGTAAATCTGCTCATGAAGAAGGGAAAGGAAAGACATAATAATTTTATATGGTGCCTACCATGTGCCAGGAACTATGATAAACTCTTCACAAATATCTCATTTGATCCTCACAGTCATCTTGCAAGGTAGATGTTGTTATTAGCCACATTTTACTGATAGGGAAACTAAGGCAAATGGAAGTTAAGTGACTGTCCCAGGGTCCCACAAATAGTAAGGATCTGAGGCTAGATTTGAATTCAAGTCTTCTGGACTCCAGCGGGAACACTCCATCCATTGTATTATCTCCATGCCTACTGTATTCCCTTAACTCTGTGAGAGGGCAAGACCTGCTCTGCCTCAGGCTGTACTGAAATATCAGAGAAACTATGCTCAATGGCGTCAATATTACTGCCTTACTGAATATTCTTTTCATATTTAGGCTAAGTAAAGATACTTTTGTTGACTGTTACATGATCTCGGTGGTTCTTACTATATTTCAGTTCCCTGCCTGAGTCACTAAACCTAAAACAGACCTGACTTACAGCAAGTTCTATGGAAAGAAAAACTTACTGTCTAAAAACGGAGTTAGCTTGAGGAGTCAATGAATACCTCCCACTAGAAAATTTAAGTGGAAGCTGGATGACGGCTTTTTGGAGATTTTTTTTTGGGGGGGAGTGAGGACAAGCTTCTGTGTAGGCATGAATTAGATTATTTGGTCTCTGAAGTTCCTTATAACTCTTGAGATTCTTTAATCCCATAATTCAATGATTACTCAGGGTCCAAGAAAGTATTCCTTGACTGTGTTAGAATGAAAAAAAAAAAAACTTCATCTAGAGTCAGAAACTTTGGGTTGGAGTCCTAGTTTTCCATATAAGTACATTTGTGACTTTGGGGACAAAACTGTAATAAGAACTCAGTGACAGAAACTTTGTATCACAGTATTAGCCTCTCTTCCCCTTATTCACAAACACGCACTTATCCTAGCATTCCTGATTTTCTATGGGCCATACACCACAAGGCACCTAGGCTCTTCACCCCTCTTCTCCTTTGCTACACTATTTGTAACTCCTCTCAAGGATTTCTCAGTGCCACTACATTAGTTGCCTTCTTCAGGGATCCCTTCCCTTCTCCCTCAGTTAGCTCTTTTTTAGGGTTTTCTGGTAGAACACCATCAGAAATACCCCAACCTTCTCTAGATCTCAGCTTCTGCCAGAAGGGTCTACACCTCTGTCTGGTCTCTGCTTGCCACTTCCTCCTTTCTTTGACTCCCAGGAGTCCCTAATGTACTTGGACTCAATGGGACAGATTCTTTTCTCAATCCTCCATCATCTTTCCTCCTTTTTCCTACTCTAGAAATTTATCTAGAACAACTGTATCACAATAGAATTGATCCTGACTCTGTTCTCCCACTGATCAGCTCCTTCTCCTTGCCTGCCACCTCCCTCTCTCTCCATCACCTCTGATTTTGTTGTTAGGACTGTACTGGAAGAGTTATATTGTCTTTTATTACTTATCTCTTTCCTTTTAGGATGGGAGGAGTTTGGAGTTGCCCAATTTGCTCTCAAGAAAGTTGGCCTTTCTCAGAGAAATCTTTGAATAGGAGAAGCTTATACTTTTTATCCCACTCCTCCTCCCATTTCCCCATCTCTGCATTCTCTAAGGTTAACTTCAGTGGGACTATACCCAATGTGAGCAAATATTCTGTGCTCCATTCCCATTGTGGAGATTGCTCCTTGAGATTACAAGATGATCAGGAGGAGATTTCCTTTTCGCTTTTTCTCAAAGCTGTCCTCTTCCTCAATTTTCTCTTACTTCTTCCATGGGGTTGACTAAAAATCCTGATTGTTATTCACAAACCCTAAACACCAAAGTTGCCCTGAGCACAATTTCTACTAAATTCTCTTTCAGGGAAGAAGTTGGATTCTGAAAATATAGCAGAACAAGTCTGACTTCCATTCTTTGTAAAATACTAAAATGTGTTATTAAAGAAATCATTTGTGAGCAGTTAAAAAAGGAAACAGTAATCACAAAGAACCAATATATTTTTTATAGAAGATAGAACATATCAGACTAATATAATTTCCTTTTGAGAGACAAACATTGTTAAGTGGAAAAATTCCTGAATTTAATATCAGAGGACCAGCACTTAAATTCCAGGTATATTACATACTACCTGTGTGATGTAGGAAAACAGTAATATAACAACAATAACAAATGACATAACTACAACAAAATAATAATAACACATTTGAGAGGTTAGGGCCAGTGGATCACAGAACATGTAGATGGGAGTAAGATATAAGAAAAATGGGAATGTAGGAAGGGGCCAGGTTATGTAGGCTTTCAAAAGCCAAACAGACAAATTTATATTTGCTCCTTGAGATAATGGGGAGATGGTGGAGTTTATTGGATGGGAAAGGGGACATAAAGTTAGGCACTTTAGAAAGATTAATTTCACAGCTGAGTGGAGGATAGATTTTAAGTGGGGAGAAATTTAAGGCAGGAAGATGAGTCAAAATGCTGTTGCATTTGTCAAGGTTTGAGTTGATGAATCTGGTCCCAGTAAATCAATATACATTTTTAAGGGTCTTACTAAATATCACCAGGGGGGTGGCAGTGTCAGGGAGGAGAGGAGTGCATACAGAAGACGTTATATAGATATAAGCAATAGGACTTAATAAATGATTGTATATGCAGGGGAAGGAGGCTGAAAGAGAGTGAGGAAATGCCTACCTTGTGAGAGCAAGTGACTGGGAGGCTGTTAGTACTCTTTGGGAGGAAAAATGGATCCTCTGATGGCAAATACAGAACTTTATTTTTACAGTACCATACTTGAGTTTCTTCTAACTCTAATGGCTATGAAGCATTTCTGAACCAAATCTTTTTTTCTCAGATGGTTGCATCACTTTCCTTAGTATTCAATTAAGAGCAGATGCAGTATTTGAATACCCAATACATTGCTGGTATATTCAGTGCCCCTGGGTTGCATGATGATTTATCATTTGATCTCCAAACAAGCTACAGCAGGTATCAGGTAACAATTTTTAATATGGTGTGACTTTCTATTTAACATTTCCATTTGTTTCAGAGAGAGAAGCAACAATAGAAAAGGAATGGCAAATTGGGGTAGGATCTAGTGATGGATTCTGATGATTACATCTCATCTCTCTGCAGTGGAGACTGGTCAAGCTGTCTCTATGAATTGTCATAACCTTTCCTTTCTTTTCATCCAGTTAGATAATCTGCGATCTCCAAAATTTATTTTCTTTCTCTGTGTTTTGTTTAAAAAAAACCAAAACTACCTACCCTGTGATGCCAGTACCAATTTTCATCAAAATCTTTTTTGGTCAAAATGATTTTGCTATGAACTTGAGTAAGTGACAGAACTTTTCTGAGCATCAGTTTCCTTCTCAGAAAATAAAGTTTAATTCTATGCATATTACATAACTCATGGGGGCTCAAATTGAATAATGCCTATGAAGTGTTTATGAATTTTAAAGAATAATATTAACACCCATAATTATTACTATTTCTGTTGTTGTTATTGTTCCTGGGAAGGAAATAGGCATTTATAAAGCACCTGCTATATGCCGGGCACTGTGCTAAGCACTTTCCTCAAATATTACCTCATTTGATTCTCACGACCAACTTGAAAGGTAGGTGATATATTCCTACCTTAAATCCAGAGGTTAAATGACTTGTTCAGGGTTATATAGTTAGGGCCTGAAGTCGAATTTTAATTCAGATCTTTCTGACTCCATTATTATCTTTCATTATCTACTATGCCACTAGATGTTTGTACTTTTATAGTTTTTACTCTTTAATAATTATTCTTTGCCTTATTATTATTTTTATTGCTACTAGTTCTATGCCATGGTGTATCCTAGTGTCTCATAGTGATGTGGAGGTGACTCTATATTAAAGGCTACACAGAAGATTGTAATCTCTGGAATATTCTGTCATGGTGCAAAGGTTTTGAATATGGTTCCAGTAATAGACTAAGTCAGCTTTCTGAGGAACAGCCTGGCTAAGCACCAAGAACTTGATCATCAGGGGCTGGCCATGTGGTGCCCTTGGCAACTCATGGAAAAAATAAGATAAAAAAGGCTTCTTCTGCTTCTGTTTTGACAGTGACAATAACAGAGAAGGAGATAGCAGGTGCTCACACTCATACTGTTTTTAGATTGTGTCTGTATTTTAACTTTGTGGTTGATACTCTAAATGGGAGATTCTCATCCAATGTCCTGGATGAGTGAACATATATTGTAAGAACTGAATGACATTTGTGTTTTTAAAAATAAGTTTTATGAATATTTTCTGTTTCTTACATCACCATATTATCCCCCCCCCCCTCACTTCTCATATTGGCATTGTCTTATGATGAATAGTATTTTTAAGAGAGGAGAGAAAATATCAGACTGATACATTGAAAAAGTCCCTAAACGCAAGACAATGTGTAAACCTTGTGGACCTCCAATTCACGTGAAGGAATAGGTTGGAGGTGTCTTCATATATCTCTTCATTTGAGTTCCAATTGATCTTTGTGCTTTTGATTTACTTTTGATTATTATTATTTTTTTTTGGTTTGTTACTGTTCTTTTCATTAACACTGTTGTAGCTATTGTATATATCATTTTGTTTTGTTTTTTTGGCTCTGTTTACTTCACTTTGTATCCATTCATCTAGATCTTTTCATTCTTCTATGTAGTCATCATACATATTATTTCTTATAGCATAGTAACATTCCATTATCTTCACGCACCACAATTTACTTAGTAATTCCCAACTGATGGTCATCTACTTTGTTTTCAATTCTTAGCTATTATCAAAAAAGTGCAATATTTTGCAGTATATGGGGACTTCTTTCTTATCAATGTCTTCCTTAGGGCATAAACTCAGGGATGGCATCTCTGGTTCAAAGGATATGAGCATGTTAGTCACTTTATTTGCATAATTCCAAATTGCTTTCCAAAATGGTTAAACCATTTTTACAGTTCCACCAATAATGTATTAGTATGTTTGTGTATCTTTCCACAATCCCTCCAACACTGACTGTTGCTATTTTTCTTTTGTCATTTTGTACCTTATGAGGTGAAACCTCAGGGTTGTTTTGATTTGCTTTGGGACAAGGATTGTCATTATGGTGTTAAGATTTTTGTTTTCATTTTGCTTTGTTTTTGTCCCATTGTGTTCTTTTGAGGGACCTATGATCCTTAGATTCTCTCTGTACATCCTGTCTTTGAGCTTAATATATTTTGTTTGCATAGTGAGCATATTTTTCTTTTGATTATTGTTTTTTTATTCTCTTTTTCTAGGTTGTCTCTCACTTCTGTGTATTTATATTCCTTATTATTCTTACTTTTGTTTCTTTAATGAGGCTTGCTATTGAAATTTCGAGTTGTTCTATTCGGTTTCTTGTTTTTGTTGTGTAAGATATAAGCTCTGCTCACAGAATTCTAATTACTCTTTTAAATCACTCAGGGATAGATTTTTGTGGATTCACCTTCTATCCAACTTCCATAGGGTCTTTTGTCTCATTAAGTGCTGGATCATTTTCCTTTGTTTTGCAGTATTTATTCACAGATGCTGAACTCATTTATTAGATCTAGAGGCCGTATTTCTTTTTTATTGTTTTTTATTTTGATTTATCTGTTTATGTTCACATCCATATCAATCTTTTACATTAAAATGTTTCCTTGTCAAAAATCTATTTTCTTTTAATTAGAAAACTTCAATAGGGAGATCCATCTTATCCTACCAGAAAGTTAGAGGGGTGATGGGGGAGGATATAGGAGAGAGCAGATTGGGGGAGGGGGTATACAGTGGGATCGCTATTTTGGGGTGGTGGGGAGGGGAAAGATGAGGAGAAAACATGTAACTCAAAATCTTGTGGAAATCAATGATATAAACCAAAAAATAAAAAAAAACCCAAAAGTTAAAAAAAAGAAAACTTCAATGGTTCCCCATTTTCTACCGAATAAAGTACAATATCTTAAATATGGACTTGTATAATTTGGCCCCCAATTTTCCTAGTCAACCTTAAATTTAATTTTTTTTAAATTACAAATTATTTTCTCTCCCTCTTAACTCCCCTTCTCCATGAAAAAAGAAAAACAAAACAAAATAAAAACCATTGTAACCAGTATGCATAGTCAAATAGAACAAATTCCCACATTGCTCATGTTCAAAAAAAGATGTCTCATTCTACATCCTGAGTCTATTCCTTTCTATCAACAATTGAGTAGTATATTTCCTTGTGGGTTCTCTAAAATAATGCTTGGTCTTTGAATCATGAATAATATTAATATTGACATTATTACTATGTGTAACTTCAGAAGATAAGACAAAGTTATACCTAACTGAAAAGATGGTTCATCAGAATTTTCCTCCTTTGAAGAGAAAAATAAAATTTTATAGAGTTGGTTCTTATCATGCTACCAAAGACTAACAAGAAGCATCATTTCTAGAGAAAATTGCTCATTTTTCTTATAGTGGTCATGATAAGTATTTACAAAAATATAACTATGAAAATAATTGCATCATATGCTCCAGCATCTGTTGAAAAAGTTGGAGGTAAAAAATATGAAAAATTTGATGAGATCCTCCAAATTAAATTAACATACAATTTGATACATGTTGACTAGGTAGGAATTTTTTAAAAATGGAAAATACAGATAAGGAATAATGAATGCAGTATTTCCTCATAAAACAGAGAAGCAGAAAATAAACTCATTTTAAAGAAATCTTGATGAGAGCCCCAATTAAGCAAAGTAGTAGTAAGCATCATTAAGAATGAAACTGGTAAGAACCTGTGAAGAAAAAAGATATTGAAAATACCAGCAAAAATTATGATGACAAACTCTTTTCAGAATCAGGGAAAGTGGAACCACCACACTTGGACTCCAACAACATAATTCTAGGTGTATTTTAAATGCAGCATAAAATGACACCAAAGAGAAGGAAAAGAATCTCAGTTCGACTAGGGGTGTACAGAAGAAATTCATGCTGAAAGTGGCATGGCCTTGAAGAATTCATAAAGTGTTTAAAGTAGAGGAAGATATCAAAGGCATGGAAAAAATATTGGACCTTATTAATACTAAAAATAAGGCAACTTAAAAATGCAAATAACTATTTGACCTATATTCCTACTTTTATATTTAAAAATTTTTATTGGAGTAAAAGGGAACATCCATAGTTTTATGAATGATATTCCACAGTGGATGATTCTTTTACCACTGTATAATTCACTGAAAGATGTGGAAAATACAGAATCTCACTGTTTGCTGTTTGTTAATTATATAAAACCCTAGTCCATTAAAAATGCCTCCTTAAAGATTCTCTTCCAACAAGAAGTCTTCATCCACATATAAGAATTACACAAAATTTCTTGATAGATATAACAACAAAGATAACCTCAAGAAAAGCAAAAGCAGGAAGAAGTATGTAAGCTAAACAATAAATTAATCAATAAACATTTATTAAGCACCCAATATGTGCCAGAGACTGTGCTAAATGTACAGTCTGAGCCTACAAAAAGAGGCAAAAGATAGTCTATACCCTCAAGGAGCTTATAATCTAAAAAAGAACAACAACATGCAAAGAAATATATACAGAGCAACATACATACAGGATCAATAGAAAATAATTAATAAAGGGTAAATATTAGAATTAAGAGGGATTGGGAAAGGCTTCCTATAAAGATGAGATTTTATTTAGGACTTACAGGAATCCGGGGAAGTCAGTAAGCAGAATTCAGGAGGGATAACATTTCAAGAGTGGGAGATAGACAGATAAAATACCATGAGCTAAGAAATGGAGTGTTGTATTGTTCATGGAATATCACTGAACTGAATGGTGCCTGCTGGGGAATAAGGTATAAGAATGGAAAGGTAGGTAATGAATGACGTTGAATGCCAAACAGTGCATTTTGAATTTAATTTTGGTGGTAATAGGGAGTTACTGAAATTTACTTAGTAGGGGATTGATAGTGATTGGATCTTGGTATTAGTAAGGTTAATTTGTTGATGAATTTAGGATGGAATGGATAGGCAGAAACTTGTGGTCAGCAGACCCACAGAAGGCTATTCCAATAGTCTTCATGTGAGGTGATGAGGGCCCACAATATAGTGGTGGCCATGGTAGAGAAGAGAAGGGGAGAAGTACTTAAGAGATGTTACAAAGATGAACTCAATAGACCTCGGCAATAAGCTGGGTGTGGGGGATAAGAGATAGTGAGGAGCTGAGGATGTTTCTTAGGTTGCAAGCATGAGGGATTAGGAGTTTGGTATTACCTTCTACAGCAGTGGTTTTCAACCTGTGGGTTATGTTCAACTTGTAACAATGAAAATACACCTTGAATTTCAGATATTTACATTACAATTCATAACAGTAGCAAAATTACAGTTATAAAGTAGCAATGAAAATAATTTTATGATTGGGGGTCACTACAACATGAGGAACTGTATTAAAGGGTCGTGGCATTAGGAAGGTTGAGAACCACTGTTCTATAGTAACAGGAAAAGGAGGAAAGGGTGGGGGAAAAGAAAATCAATTCTGTTTTGGAAATATTGATTTTAAGATGTCTACTACACATATAATTTTATTTGCCTGAAAGGTAGTTGGAGATGGAGGATTAGAAGCCATCAGAGAGATTCAGTCAGAAGACGTAGATTTGAGAATCATCCACATATGAATCAATCTATAGGAACTGATGAGATCACTAAATGAAGAAGTGATTAGAAATAGAAATAGAAAGAAGGTCTAGGAGGGACCTCTAAGGGACTCCCACAGTTAGAGGGCATGGTCTGGAGGAAGATTGACAAGGAGACTGAGAAAGAGTAGACAGATAGGTAAGAGGAGAACCAAGAGAGAGTAGTGTTCTGAAAACTAGAGAGAAGAGAATATAAAAGAGGGTGATCAACAGTGAAAAGAAGGTCAAGAAGAAAGAGGATTGAGAGAAGACCACTGGATTTGGGGAGTAAGAGAACATTAATAACTTTGGAGAGAGCATTTATGGTGAAATGATAAGCTCAGAAGCTGGATTATAATGGGCCAGAGAGAGAGAGTGAGAGAAAAGAAAACTGAAGTATCTATTGTAGATAGTCTTTTTGAGAAGTTTAACTAACAAGGGCAGAATCATTCCAAGAATTTAACCTTTTATCAAGATAATTCCTTGGACACTGTGTTTGCCTGTGACTTCTATATTTTATATGGGGGTGGAATGATGACTGAGCTGCAGTTGAGATATGCATTTGTTAATGTGAGTGCTTATATGGGATCTGGAGATCCTTTAAACTACTTTTGTAGAAATATCTATATCATCCATATCTATATGTGTATATATATATATATATATGTATTTATATGTGTGTATATTTACATGTGTTTATGTGTGTGGGTGTATATATATATATACATATATACATGTGTAAATACATACACACAAAGGCACACACATATATATGTGAATATATATTATATATTATTACTATACATAGAGTATATGTGTGTATATGTATATATGTGCATATATACATATATATGTATATATGCGCATATATACATATATATGTATATATGCGCATATATACATATATATGTATAATTTTATATTCCCCAGAGACAACTGGAGGTGGGAGGGCCTGACAAACCAAAAAATGTACTGGTCATAGATTATTTGTTCTACTACATTTAAGACAGTTGGCTGGAGAGGGTAGTGATATAAAAAAAAGAAAACCTCCTCCCTTCAAAGAATTTATTGTCCACTAGGAAAAATAAGCTATACATACAAAGAAGTATTATTCCAGCAGAATGCCATTAGTTGTGTCAATGTGTAATGCAAATAATGCTGGAGTTAGAGTGAGGAAACCTAAGTTTTAATCCTAGTTCTACTCTTTGCCAGCTGTGTAAGTTTCAGTAGATCACAAGAGTTCTCAGATTCCAGTTTCAACATCTGGAAAATGAAGAGATTAGGCCTGATGATCTCACAAGTCTCCTCCAACCCTAAACCCTATAGAGCTACAAGAAAGATATGAATACCCTTGAGAGCTTTCAGTTTAGGGGCAGGATGGTTGTAGATAAATAAAGAGTAAAAATCACTCATGTTTATAAAGTGTTTTAGGGTTTGCAAACTACTTTATAAATATTGTCTCATGATCCTCACAACAAGCCTGTGGTGTAGGGAAGGAAGCATTGCAGCTAGACCTTGAAGATTTGGTTAGATTTTGCAAGGGGAAGTTAGAAAGAAGGGTAATCTAGGCACAGGGAAGAGTTTATGCAAAAGCGTGGAGACAGGCAAGTACATGGCAGGTTCAGGTATTTGACTGGGTCATAGACTGGGTTAGAGGAAATACTGGACGATAAGGCAGGAAGTGTAATAATAATGACATTAGGAGCATGTACTTTATTCACTAGAAAAGGGGGAGTTGTCAAAAGTTTCTGAGTGGAGAAATGTCATGATCCTATGCTTTAAGAAAATTGCTTTGGCAGAAGTAAAGATAGGATGCATTCAAAATGGAGACGGAGTCAAGGAGAACAGTTAGGAGTATATTGTAATAGTCTTGGTTAGTGGTGACAAAGAATTGATGTATGTTAGAGGGTAGGGGTGTAGAAAGGTAGGACCAGTGTGGGAGACATCAGATAGGTAAAATCAATATAACTTGAAGCCTATTGAATGTAGAGGAAGGAGAGAGAGACAGAGACAAACAGACAGATATAGTGACAGACATAAAGAGACAGAAAAGGAGAGAGAGGGAGAAAAAGAGATAGAGAGGTAATTTCATAGATGCTCACAGCATTCCTACCTTGTCTAAGATACTGGAATTGAATTTTTATCTCCATTCCTGACAAGGAAAAACAGTGCAGAAAAAAGTCAAGAAGATAAAGATTATACTTTATACCCACAATAGTAATAAGAACAAACTCTAGATTTTTTTTCTTATCTAGTTGAGACCACATCCCTACTATTTTACCTTCAAATCACTCTGCATTGCATCTTAAAAAAAATAAGACAAGATGACGCTTTGCAAAATCAGGGCAAAATCAGGCAGATTACTATTAAAATGAGTTTCTGCAGTTAGATTTTGGAAACATTTTCTATTTATCCTTTCTATCTTCTTGGTGTATATATTCTTGAATTGGCGTCTACTTTCCTGAATGATACACTTATGATATTTAGTCCTTAACTGCTTACTGAATTCTGTGAAAAAACAAAAACAACACAATCGTTTAGAAAATAGCTTCATTTGATTATTTCTCATTGAGGGTTAAGATCCTTTTCTTCTATCAAGGCTAGACTTCACTGAAACCTCCCTAAAATCTTCCCTGTTTGCCTTAGCTAAAAATAATCTCTTGCTCTTCAAATTTATATGCCACATCTAGATTCCTAGATTTGTCTCACAATATTATGACTTACATGTTGCTTGTTTGTGAATATGCTCTAGTCTTCCCCCTATTAAAGTCTATCCTCCTAGAGGGTAGGGGCTATACAGTTTTTCTCCTTTGCATCCTAAATACTACAATCATAGAAATTGAGAAGTGGAAGCAGTGATGGGCTGGAACTGGCTTCTATTGGTTTAAGAGATCTGGTAGTTAGATTTTTCAGTGTGAGTTTATTTATACAGTGAAAATGGCAAATACTATGAATCAGGGGTTTTAAATTTTTGTTTTGTTTATTGTCTAGACTTAAGAAGATGATGGAGAAAATGTTAATAATGCAGATTAAACTTACGAGTGTAATGCATCCTGCACACACCCTTTTTTCCCTTAAGAGATTGAACATTTACCAGTGCACCCATTGTTGGAAGAGACTTCAGTGGCCATCCGATAATAATAATAATGATGACAACCACTAATACACACACATATCACATTAGCCTTCCTGACTGCCACACTACACTCATAAACATGCACACATACACACATATATGTATGTATAAATGCATACTGCTTACTATGTGCCAGTCAGTATAGAAAGCACTTTGCAAATATCTTATTTCATCCTCATAACATCCCTGTGGGTGCTATTACTGTCTGCATTCTACCACTGAAGAACTAAGGCAAACAGAAGTTAAGTGACTTGTCCAAGGTCACATCTAGTAAGTATCTGAGGTCACATTTGAACTTAGGTCTTCCTACTCTAAGACCAGTACTCTATCTACTGCACCACCTAGCTTCCTCTAATGAAAGGACAACTCACTGTATCACATTTAACATATGGCAGTCCAGCCTCTGCCTGAAAATCTCCAAGCAGAGGGAGCCCATTACCTCTCCGGGACACCTATTCCAGTTTTGTACAATACTAATAATTAGGAAGTTCCTTCTGGCATCCAACCTAAATTTGCTTCTTTCTAATTAGCACCCATTGCAAAATGGAGAAAGTGAAATAGCTTTCTCTAGATAACAGCCTTTCAAATACTTGGAGACAAGGGAAAGAGAGATCTCCATGAGTTTGCTCTTCTATGGTCTACCTGTGCCTATTTATTTCATATTTCATCATCTTTGTTGTCACTGTTCATCTTTCTGTCCTTCTCAAACTGTAGCACTCAGAAGTGAACACAGAACTTCAGATGATCTCTGATGAGGGGAGTGTATATACAGTGGTGCAGTCATCTCCCTATCCCTGGTAGCTACCACCCTTTTATTGCAGCCTGAGATGACATCAACCTTCTTGACTGCTACACTGCACTCATATTAAGCTGCTGTTCAATAAATCTCTCAGCCCTTATTCAGAACAAATTCTGTCTAATCATGCTTCCCTCACCTTGTACTTGTGAAGTTGATTTTCTTTTGTCTAATTATGAGATTTCTTATCTCTATTTAATTTTATCATAGGAGATTCAGCTCATTCTCACAACGTTTTAGAATCCTGACTCTATGATTCAGTGTGTTCATTCTCCCTCCCAAATTGGTGCCATCAGCAAATTTGATAGGAACACCATCTATAGCTTTGTCCAAGTAGCTAGTAAAAAATATGTTACACAGCAGAGGGGCAAGCAAGCCCAGGCTCCTGGAGCACTCTTCTTTGACAACCTCTGCCTTATTGATATTGATGCATTACCAACTACTCTTCAAGTATGGGCATCCAACCAGTTCTGAATTTATCAAATTATATTATCATCTAATCTAGACCTCTCTGTCTTCTCTGTAAAAATACTATGGGATATTTTTTATCAGAATATTTGCTAAATTTGTGTCATAGCTGCAAGATTTCCTTCATCAACTAGTTTGACAACTCTGTTCAAAAAGGAAATGAGGTTAGTTTGGGGCAACTAGGTGATGCAGTAGTAGATCTCTGGACCTGGAGGCCCAAGACGACCTGAGTTCAAATTTGGCTTCAGACGCGTGCTAGCTGTGTGACCCTAGGCAAGTCAGTTAACCCCTGATTTCTTCAGTTTCCTCATACGTAAAATAAGAAGAACAATAGAACCTACCCTTCAGGGTTGTTGTGAGGATAAACTGAGATAATAAATGTAAGGCATTTAGCACAGTGCCTGGTATAGTAAGTAATATATAGATGCTATTGTTATTGTTATTAATACTTTTGGTATATGGGGTATTCCAAGAAGACTACCATCTCTGGTGTGAAAGCTTTCCAAAACCCTTTCAGAGGCTGTTTATCCACTTTTAGTGTCCACTTTTCACCCAACCCTCATCTGTGGCTCCAAGAAGGAGTAGCATACTCAGCAACCACACTGATAAACTGAAGGGGCAGATGGGTTAAACAATGGTGAGGGTAACTGACAGGCCTCAAACCCTTTGGTGAGTTGGGGGATATTTACCCCAAACATATAAAGACTTTCCCAGTTGGAATATGTGGATGAGAAAAATTTGTTCCAATGGCCATGTAGGCATGAGCTTGCACGCTCGTCAAAGACACCAAGTTTATCTACTGTGTCTTGGACCATGGACAGTTGTTTTGACTTTTGTCCTTCCACTGAACTTTGATGACTCTGGAAGAGAGATTGAGGCTGATGACTTTTCCCAACTCTGCCTCACTTAAATTCAATTCACTTGCAAGTCAAAACATCACCCATGATGTTATTGGTCCTTTTTGAAAATGAAGGATAAATAATAATAATAATAATAATTAATGACTTGTTCCTGGAAACCATGCTGGCTATTTTAAATCACTGCTTTCCTTTCCAGATGTTCACCAAACATCTCTGTAATGACTGACTCTTTCTAGAATTTTTCTAGGAATAGAAATTGAATTCACTGTCCTAATAGACTGATCTCTTCTTTTTAAATATCAGGACATTTACCTTTCTCCAAAGTTATATTATTTTTCCATTTTTTAATGAAACATCTCTGTTATAGTGTCTTGCACATTAGGAGTGCATTGTTGCTGAAACTTAATAATGTGGAGAAATCAAATAAAATCAAATAAACAGTGGGGGCATGTAGCATAGAAAGGGCAAGCATTAGTCATTTGCATCAGAGCACAGAAATTTAGAAGATGCTGATGGTATTTGTGTGCCTGTGGCAAAATAGCAACTACTGAGCCTAGAAGGAAATTTATTAGAAAAACTAGTTAATATAGAAAATCAGTAGGCAGCTACTTCCTCCCTTGGTGACTGTCCTCCACCCAGATTAGTTTTTCCCATCTTGTCTCCCCTCTCCCAGTAGAAATGTCCTTCTGGTGTTTCTTCTCCCACAAAGCTTTATGATCCCTTCCCTAAATGATTTTGCCTTCAAAAAAGTTAATTTAAAGGCACATTTACACTGATTGAATGAGACACATTTTGTGAAACTTACATTAACTCCCCCAAATTGCTGTTCAGTCGTTCTGGGTATGTGGGAGAAATTGAGAACAAAGGTAATAGTGATATTATTTGTACTAAAGTAACAGATTGGACATGAGGCTATAGGCAGGAACAGAAATATTTCTCTAATCAGCTGAAGATTCACACCTAAAAATCTATTTATGACAAGCTGTCAGCAGAATGATCCCTGAATGCTTGATAAAATAGAGAAAAGGCACTCCTGTTGGTCATATACAGAATACCTGCTTAGGTGAAAAGATTATGTGAAATTTACCATTGGGGGGAAGCGACTGTGTGCTTTGGAGAATTTTGACTTCCATTGTTGGTTTTCAGATAGTGTAAGTGGATCTAAGGCTGAACAAAAATGGAAGTCCATTGCCACAAGGTAGAATTTGAGATGAAAGATCCATAAGATGGCTTTTAGACAAAGCCCTCTCTGTTCAACACAGGATTACAGCTGAAGGTCAAGATTGGGATATATCAATACCATAAAGTTGTTTAAAAAAAAAAAAAGAGACGAACATGATCTTTTAAACCAAGCTGCCAAATACCTCTATTTTATCTAAAGAATTTATACCAGGGTAGGAGGCTATTTATAAAGGTTGACAAAGCATAGAGGATTCAGAGCAACTTAATGTCTCATGACACTTTTTCTATTACTTTAACTTGAACCTAACATATTGCTATATGTCATTCTGATCAGACTCATTACTCTTGTCAAGACATGTGCCAGATGTACTTAGGTCACTAGTGAGTTCCTTCATTCTAAAAGAATGAGAGTCAACCCACATAGCAAAAGAATATAATGGATGTAGATCCTCCACCCTTGTAAGAACCGAAGTGCTTTCTTCACATTTTTATTCATTTCAAATGTTATCTGATTTCCTTCTGTCCTATTGTACTAGGCAGCTGGGAATACAAAGATGAAACAAGATATTGTTCCCACCCTTAAGGAACTATCAACTCCCCTATTTCTGTCAAAGAGATCATACTAGATGATTGTTGTTCTTCTAGTCTTCCAGGTTTGTAACAACTATGTTGTCTTTGATTTATTACTCTCCCTTCTTGTTCAATCAGTTGCCAATGTTGCCATTTCTACCTTCATATCTCTTTCATATGAACCCTTCTGTTTAATCACACCACTACTGCCTTGGTTCAGGTCCCATCTCTTACCTAGAATATGCAGTAGACTCCTAACTGGTCTTCCTGGCTTATTTCTCCCTTTTCCATTCTACACATGCTACTCAATCAACTCCAGGGGCTCCTTATAGCCTTTAGGATAAAATATACATTTATTTACTTAACTTTTAAATCCCTTTACAACCTGGTTCCAACTTGCCAGTCTCATTGGATATTATTCCCCTCCTACAGCCTGTGGGTACCAGTCAAACTGGTCTTCTCTCTCTTCCTCATACATGTTTTTTTTTTTTCCTAATCTCTGTGCTTTTGTACTGATATCTACCCCCTTATGTCTCATGCGTAGAATGTATTCTCTTTTACTTCATAGAATCCCTCTCTTCCTTTAAGACACAACTTAAGCATAACTTTCTATTTAAAATCTTTCCTATTCCCTACTATTTCTAGGGCCTTACCTCCCAAACCACTTTGTATTTAACTATTTTGTATCTGTATACACATACGTACTAATTGTCTCTTTCATTAGAATATGAATTTTACAAATGTTAACTCATTTGTTACTTACAACAGCCCTTTGAGGTAGATGCTATTATTATTTCCAATTTATATTTGAGGAAACTGAGGCAATCAGAGGTTAAGTGACCTTGCCTATAGTTATACAGCTACTAGGTGAGGTTGGAATGAACTCAGGTCTGCTTGACTCCAGGCCCAGAGCTCTATCCATTGTACTACCTGAAGCCTCAATAATGGGTAATTCATAGCCTATACCTATGTGCTCTTTTGTCTCATACCCAACTCTTTATAATTATTGGCAATACTTTTAAGGTTCATTTTGGAAGTGTCTTTTTGTGCATCCAAGAAGTGGATATGTATCATTCATCTTACTGAGTCTTGGGAATTTCTCTGTTATATCACGGATTCATACCTGGGGAAGACAAGCAGTTTTTCTGTTGTAATCAAATCAACAGATACTATTTTAATATCCTTGAGCATGAAACTAACTACCACTACTCTTTTATTTTTATTTGATTCTTATTGAATGATCTCTTACTTGGTAATTTCTTTACCTTTAATATAGCCTTTAACATTTTAAAGACAAGCAGCTTCTTCCTCCTCAGAGTATCCAGTTCCATTCTTTTATTTTATGAATAATATTTTATTTTCCTAACAAATACATGTTAACAAAATTTTTGACATTCTAAAACTTTTTTTAAGTTTTGAATTCCAAATTCTATTCCTCTCTTTCTTCCTTCGCTCCCTGAGATGCTAAGTAATCCAATATAGGTTATACATATTCATTCATGTAAAACATTTCCATCTTAGTCATTTTTGTACCAGAAGACTCTAAAAAAGAGAAAGAAAGAAAGGAAGGAATAAAGAAAAAGAAAAATAGTATTCTTCAGTCTGCATTCAGAAAATATCAGTTTTTTGTCTGGAGGCAGATAGCACGTTTCACTATGAGTCCTTTGGGATTGTCTTGGATCATTGTGTTGCTGAGGACAGCCAAGTCATTCACAATTCTTCATCAAATCAAATTGCTATTACTGTGTATAACATTCTTCTGGTTCTCCTCACTTCATTTTACATCGGTTCATCTAAGTTCAGGTTTTTCTGAAATCATCTTGCTTGTCATTTCTTATAGCACAATAATATTCCATCACAAGCATATTCTATAGCTCGTTCAGCCATTCCACAATTGATGCACATCCCCTTGGTGTCCAATCTTTAGCCACTAGAAAAAGCAGTTTTATTCTTTTTTTAAAGAGCCTTAAAACTGTTTTAAATCTCTAACCATATGCTATTTTTTGCCTCATCTTTCTCTTCTATGTGATATTCATTTCATTCCCCATCATCTGATGATGATTAAATCTCTGCTCCTCTACCTCAGATCCCTTTCTCCACCTTTGAATCCTTGCATCTTTTCCCTTTAAGAATACTTCATTTTTCCTTACAACTTTCACTGTGGAGAGGTGTTCTAGTTCTTCACTTTCTCCTCAGGAAGGAGATTAACGTACCCTTGGAACACAAGGAACAGTCACTCCTCTGTGGCTGAAGCACAAACATCCCACACAAGTCACTCCACAATTTCCTTAGTCTTTATAATGGTTGAGATTTTTTGTTTCTTTGAATATCTTATGAGTTTAAACATCTAACCCTTTAGTGCCTCGTTAAATCTTTTAAACCAATCATCACCTTTTAATAACTTGACTGTTCTGCTCAAATACCTTTCTTTTGTCTCAACATCTCCACAGACACTCCTCTCCCTTCAACTGCCTTGTTCTGACTGTCTGATGGATGGACCAGGATGGCTGACACATCAATGCACTGTCAATTTGCTCAATTCGTGAATGGTTATATTTACTTTTTCTTATTTTATCTTACCTTGTCTTGCCACTTACCTTCTTTTCCTTCTTGAACCTACCACCTATTCAGATTATACTCGTTAATGCTCTGTATTGCTCTTTAATTGTTTTAAAACAAGGGGTTCATAATGATTTCTGTTTTTCTTACAGCCTCCTTTGGTAACCTGGGGGAGCCTAGGAATCACTTGTCTTAAAGTTTGAAAATGTATAACATAAAACATAGCATAAAATACTTCCTTTTCAGAAAGAAATCAATTATATTGAAATATTATTATCATATTTTTTTAAGTCAGATTCTAGGTTAAGAATTCCTGATTTTTATCTAGCTTAATTGTCCTTGATCTTATTTGTCTTTCAACAAAGAAGTAAAATTTTGATTACCATTGAACTTCGAGAATGTTTTTCGGACTTTCCTTGAAGTTGTCCAAAACGTTGCCAAATTTCTCATCCTCACATCTAACTTCTGACCTGCTTTACTGAACTCAATAACTCCATGATTTTTTCTATGATTTTTTCCTTCTCCCTATTTGTAGTCCAAACCCTTCTTGCTTATTCTGCTCCTTTTCTTCCATGACATTTTCCCATGGATGCTTGAAGTAATCCATGTCTTTAATAATAACAGCTGATATTTAATGTAGGTCTTTAAGGTTTGCAAATCATGCCACAGTACATTGCCTCATTTGTTCCTTTCAACAGTTTGGTAAGATTAGTTTTGGGGGCAGCTATATGGAACAGTGAATAGAGCACTGGCTGTGGAGTCAGGAGGACCTGTGTTTAAATCTAACCTCAAATATTTGACACTTACTAGATGTGTGACCTTGGGCAAGTCACTTAACCCCAATTGCCTTGCCTTCCCTTGCTCCAAAAAAAAATTAAAAAAAAGATTAGTGAGAGAAATCCAGGTGACCCAGTATATAGTGTTCTGGACTGGAATCAGAAAGATCTGAATTCAAATTTGACTTCAGACACTTACTAGCTGTGTGATCCTGGGCAAGTCACATAACCACAGCTTGCTTTACTTTCCTCATTTGCAAAATAGGACTAATAACACCTACATCTCTGGATTTCTGTGAGGTTAAAATGAAATAATATTTGTAAAGTACTTTGCAAACAGGAAAGGTTATTATGATGATGATAGGCATTTTCTTCTTCCTTTTGTGCATAAGGAAATCCAGACTCACAGAGAATAGACATCTTCAGATCTTATGTTTTGAGTTAAATCCTTGTCATCAAGTCCAACTCTCTGGTGATAAAGACACTGCAGCATAGAGATAAGTGACTTTCCCAAGGATATAAAACTGAAGTATCAAATCTGGGTCTCTCCTGACTTCTTGCCCACTACCCTTTTCTTTAGACTATTTTTCCTCTTTAAAAAATATATTTATTAGATGACTAATTAAGTTAATGGGGGAATATATCTATTAATTATACACTATGTAGTTTTTCTCTATTAAAAGATTCATTGCAAGTTTATATATATATATATATATATATATATATATATATATATATATATAATACACCTATATAGGTAAATATATACGTGTATGGGTATATGATACATACATGTACACAGTCCCACTTAGGATTTTAAGGACATTCCTGAAGGGATGAGGAACCTTTTCTCTAATGTCATTTGTTCAAGACCCCATTCTGGTTGTGTTCCCATTTTTTGCCACCAGAGACAGAGCCTCATTTCTATTCAACCACTTAATATCACTTAGGTTTTACAAAGGAATCTTTAACTTGAAACTACTTCAATAACTACAGTGCAACTATTTCCTTCTAACACTTAGGGGTTAATAGCCTACAACAACTTGGTTCTTAGGGAGAGTGGTTTCAGACGTAATGCAGTTTCTATATAGTATTAGTCCCACCAAGTCAATTCTGAAATGTGGCATTACTACAGGATGTGTACTGGTCTAAACAAAGATAGTTGGGTCTCAAAGATCAAATAGGTATTGAGCTGGGTGCAAAATCTGGCCCAGATTCAGCTCTGTAGCTCCTAGGTTCCCAAACTAATTAACTTCTGGACTCCAAGATGGATTGTTCTGAATCTTTCAAAATTCACAGGATTGTAACCTCAATTTTCTTCACCTAGAGCAAAAGAATAAAAACCAAGGCAAAGGACCAAAGTCCATTTTCATGGGGCTACATAATAGTCTCATTTGGGGAGAGAGCCTGAAGCATTTCCCCTTGTGCCACTGATTTTTATCAGATTTTATCATCAGAGAAGTCAAAGAGAAGAGGTCCAACCAAGGGAATACTATGTTGTCTCTTAAGAAAAATGAAGGATTTCATAATGTAGAACTCTTTAGTTGTTCTATTACAAGCACAGGGGACCACATGGAAAAATATCTTGATGCAGAGAAGTATAAGAATATAAGGGAGGAGATTAAGTAGTTTGAAATGTATGAGGAGTAGTTTGGAAAATGCTTTAAAAATGTAGGTTGAATCTAAGGTTGTATTCTAATTTCAGGTCTTACCTGATGGAAACCAATATTCTTTCAACCACTCAGCATTACAAAGATGTCCATCAGTCTGATGAGTTCTTACCCATTAAGAAAGTATGAGGAGACTTTTTGCCTTCCTTTTAAATGTGAGATACTAGCTATCAAAGGGGCAATAACAGCTAGGTGGTACAATGGTTAGAACACTCCACCCGCAATTAGGAAACCTGAATTGAAATCTGGCCTCAGACACTTACGAGCTTTATGACCCTAAGCGAGTCACTTAAGCGCTATTTGACTCAGTTTCCTAAACTGTAAAATGGTGAATAATAACAGTACCTACCTCTTGGAGCTATTGTGAGACTCAAATAAGATAATATTTGTAAAGTACTCAGCCCAATGTTTGGCATATATCAGGGGCTATATCAATGCTTATTCCCTTCCCCCAATATACTAAGCCAGTATGTTATGTTATGTTCCTATACAACTTAAAAATCTCAAGTGTGTATGTCTAGTGATGGTGGTATCCTAGGGTTTAGGAATCCGGCTAAAACTCTAAGGATTTCAAATCCTTGTAAGAGAATTACAGAGAATACCTTTGTTCCATAAAACAAAACAGTAGGAAAAGAGGAAAAAAGAATAGGAAAGGAGAATAGAGTTGACATATAGCAAATAAAAGAACAAGGTTTGGCAGGTTCATATATGATGGGTCTGAGGGGGGGAAGGAATAAGGACCTAAAGTCTTCCTTCCTTCCTTCCTTCCTTCCTTCCTTCCTTCCTTCCTTCCTTCCTTCCTTCTTTTCTTCCTTCCATCCTTCCTTCTCTCTTCCTTCTCCTCCTCCTTGTCCTCCTCGTCCTCCTCGTCCTCCTCCTCGTCCTCGTCCTCCTCCTCCTCCTCCTCCTCCTCCTCCTCCTCCTTCTTCTTCTTCTTCTTCTTCTTCTTCTTCTTCTTCTTCTTCTTCTTCTTCTCTCTGTCTCTCTCTTTCTTTCCTTGGGACACAGAAACAAGGACAATTTAGGTATAAAAACTGAAGGAGTCCACAATATTTATTTAGATACTAAAGGCAGTCATGAGCCAGTACAATTTGGGAATTACTAGAGTCAAAAATAGAACAGAAGACTTTCAGTCCTTTGTGCTGATCTCGAGACTATACTTAAATGTCAGTTTGTGAACTTTTTTTGCCACTCTTTGCTGATCAGCATGTTTTCCTCTCACTGTCCAAAAATACTGGCCCTGGAAATTGGCATTTCCTGAAAGAAATGACTTAAGTGTTGGACTGGAGTCATAACTAGGAATTTTTACTTGGGACAAAAACAGTTAATCAGAGAGGAAGGGGAGGGACAGAGGACAGTGGGTGCATGGCAGGAGAAGGTAAAATTCATTTCCCACAAATTTGGCTTTTGATCCTGCATGGGGCATGGGGCCTTTGGAGATGGGAGATGGGTTGAGGTTTTGAGGTGGCCTAGTAATGAAAGTCAGCAAAAAGACCATAAGGCTAGGTGCAAGGATGTTGTTCAGTGTGGAGAAGGAAGCATGCCTCACTGAATATTATATTGCTGGGGCAATGCCTACCTGACCCTATGCTAACTGCAACCCTGGATTAGACTAAAGGAAAGTTTTGTCTCAAAATCTCTTTTTCTGAATGGCTGAGATGAAGCCTTCAAGTGTGTAATTGCAATTCCTCCGAGATTTCATTTTTCTTTTTCCTTTTCGTTTCTTGGGACACTAGCATGTCTGAAATCAGTTGTATATCATGTATATTTGTACATGTTCTATCTCTTACTATATTATAAATTCCCTGAAGACAAGGACTAAGCCTCTTCATCTCTGTATCATGCACAGTGCCTCACAGAGAGTAATGGCAATTCATAACAATAATTTGTATTTATGTAGCACCTTACACTTTACAAAAGTTCTTTCCTAACAACAAAATTATGAGTCAGATAGTAGAAGCATTATCTCTGCCATTTGATCAAAGAAGAAACTGAAAGGGTGAATTAAATTGCCCAAGATCATATGGCTATGTAAGAGACAGGATGGCAAGGTGGCAAATCAGAGCCTAATCTGCCTCCCAGTCAGAAGCCCATCCCTTCTGTCCACTCTTAGAACCAATTATTGTATTAGCTTCTAATTTGTTTTCCTGCTTTTAGTATCTCACACTCTCCAATATAGAATAATAGCCCACATGTATGTATATACGTATGTATACAATATATACATATATATATACACATATACATGTTTATGTATATATATAATCACTTTGAGACTTGCAAAGTGCTTTACAAATATCAGATCATTTTATCCTCATGGAAATTCTGGGAGCTTGGTACTATTATTATCCGTATTTTACAGATGAAGAAACAGAGGCAGATAGAAATGTCTTGCTTAGAGTCACACAGCTAGTATACATCTGAACCTGTTTTGAGCTCAAATCCTGTTGGCTGTAGGTCCAGTGCTCCTTCCACTGTGCCATTTATTTTTTGGTTAAAATATTTGGAAATACAATTTTTAAAAATAAAAGTTAAAAAATTATTTGTCAAAGCAATTTTTCAAAGTCACTGATTTGGCTACACTAGTGTCTCAATCAAAAATATTTAACAATTTTTTATTACCTTCCAAATAAAATATAAACTCCTCAGCCTGACATTTAAAGTTCTCTCTAGTCTGACTTCAGCCTACCTTTCTAGACATTTCACAATACTGTGTTTCTCTCACTGATCATCATTCCTAGGATGAATTCCCTCCCATCTCTGTCTCCTAGCAATCTCGCCTTCATTTAAAGCTCAATTCAGTTGATACCTTCTCTGAGAAGTCTTTTTTCTCCCTTGCCTGGTTCTTAGTGTTCATTTCCTCACGTTACATACATTATCAATGTTTGGGTACATATTGTATCTCTCCATGGAGACTATAACTTTGTCGAGTTCAGATTGATGTCATTTTTTATCCTTGTATCTCCACTGCCTAATGTAGTCAGTCAGCCAAAAAGCATTTATTGAGGGCTTAGCCAGGCCACAAACATAGTATTTGTTTAATAAATGTTTGTTGAACTTAATTGAAGTTCAGAACTATTTCCTCTATATCTAACTGCCTTTCAATAAATATTTTGGAGTAAATAACTGACATTTAAGATGGGCAAAGTATTTTCTTTATATTAACCCTGGAGAGGGCAGAAGGGTCATTATCCCCATTTTACAGATGCAGAAACTAAGGCTCTGAGAGATGAAATAACTAGCCCTTGATGGCATAGCTAGTAAGTGTATGAAAGGGAAATTAAACCCATTTCTCCTGATTCCAATCTCTTGACTCACTTCCTCTCAATAGATTAATGAATTAATGAAAGAATAAATAAATTAGACTTTAAAGCTCTTAAAAATGTAGGAAACTATGAGATAGAAATTTTGTGAGATAGCAGATGCAGAGAGAATCTAAGAATGTGTCCTAAGCATAAAGGCATGGAAAGTGCATTGTAGAATAAGTTGAAACATAACAAAACAAAGTAAAAAAAATGTTAAAAGGAGATCCAGAATGGAGAGAAGTAGAAGTAGAGAGGTAAGAAATGAGAAGCAATATGTTGATTGGATAGAGTACTCTCATTGGTCTCAGGAAGACTGGGGATTCAACACTTGCCTCTGATATTTCTTAGCTATGTAATCGTGAGCAAGTCATTGAGCCTCAGTTTCCTTATTTGTAAAGTGGAGATAAGCATAGCAGTAGTGCCTTCAATACCACCAGAGGTTTTTTTGTAAAGATCACGAGATTATGCCATAAAGTACTTTGCTGAATTTAAAGCATTATCTGAATGCCAATTATTGCTAATACCAGTTGACAGTATATGTCATATAGTGTCAAGGATCAAGTCAAGGGAAAAGACATATTGGTGGTAAAACAGATGAATCAGTCCCTATGTTTTTAGGAAGGAGAAGGGTAGAAAAAAACTTCTTTGGTTGTCTCTTAAAGTCCTTCACAGTTTGGTCCCAAACTATCTTTCCAGCCTTCTTATGGGTTTATACCTTTCCTGAACTCCATAATCCAGGCAATTTGGCCTTTTCTTTGTTCCTTGAACACTCTTCCCACCTCGGTGCCGTTGTTGACTGGAGTTCACTGACTATCCCTTATGCTTTGAATATACTTCTTTCCTATCTCTACTTTATAAAATCCTTCATTCCCTTTAAGACTTAGTTCAAGCATCACCTTCTACATGCTACCTTTCCTGAGCCTTAGCTCCCTCCATAACTGTTTTGTATAGGGGAAGGGAATGGAGTGGGAAAAAGGAGAAAGGAAGAAGCATTTAGATAGCACCTACTATGTGCCAGGTCCTCTGCTAAGCAATTTTTACAAATATTATCTCATTTATTCTTCACAACAATGCTTTGAGATAGTAGCTATTATCATCCCCATTTTCTAGTTGAAGAAACTGAGGCAGAGAGGTTAAGTCACTGTCCATGGTCACCCAGTTAGTGAGTGTCTGAGACCAGATTGGAATTCAAGTCTTCCTGACCCAGTGCCAGGATTCTACCCACTGTGCCATTAAATTCTTGTATTTGGTTATTTTTTAAATTAAATTTATTTATTTTTAGTTTTCAACATTCACTTCCAAAAGATATTGAGCTCCAAATTTTTTCTCCATCTATCCCCTCCACCCACCCCAAGATGGCATGTAATTTGATATAGGCTCTACATATACAGTCACATTGAACATATTTTCACATTAGTTGTGTTGTAAAGAACAATTAGAATCAATGGGAGAAACCATGAGAAAGAAGAAACAAATAAACAAACAAAAGAGCTAGCGAGTGAGAGAGCATAAACAATATACTTTGATCTGCATTCAGACTTCATTTTTTTTCTGGATGTGGACAGCATTTTACATCATGAGTCTTTTGGAGTTGCCTTAGATCCTTGCATTGCTAAGAAGAGATAAGTCTATCAGAGTTAGTCATCACACAATGTGGCTGTAATCGTGTGCAATGTTTTCCTGGTTCTACTCGCTTTGCTCAGCATCAGTTCATATATGCCTTTCCAGGTTTTTCTGAAGTCCATCTGCTCCTCATTTCTTATAGCAAAATAGTATTCCATTACATTCATATACCACAACTTGTTCAGCCATTCCCCAACTGATGGGCATCCCCTTAATTTCCAATTCCTTGCCACCACAAAATGAACTGCTATAAATATTTTTGTACATATGGGTCCTTTTCTAATTTGTATGATCTTGTTGGAATACAGACCTAGAAGTGGTATTGCTGGGTCAAAAGGTATGCACATTTTTATGGCCCTTTGGGCATAGTTTCAAATTGCTCTCCAGAATGGTTGGATCAGTTCACAATTCCACCAACAATGCATTAGTGTTCCAATTTTCCCACATCTTCTCCAGCATTTACCATTTTCCTGTTTTGTCATGTTAGCCAATCTGACAGGTGTGATGTGGTATCTCAGAGCTGCTTTGATTTGATTTTCTCTAATCAATAGTGATTTAGAACATTTTTTTCATATGACTATAGATAGCTTTAATTTCTTCATCTGAAAACTGCCTGTTCATATCCTTTGACCATTTATCAATGGGGCAATAACTTGCATTCTTATAAATTTGACTCAGTTCTCTACATATTTTATAAATGAGGCCTTTATCAGGGACACTGGTTGTAAAATTCTTTCCCAATTTTCTGCTTCTCTCCTAATCTCAGTTCCGTTAGCTTTATGCAAAAAAAAAATTTTAATTTTATGTAACCAAAATTATTCATTTTGCATTTCATAATGTTCTCTATCTCTTGTTTAGTCATAAATTCTTCCATTCTTCACAAGTCTGAGAGGTAAACTATTCCTTGCTCTCCCAGTTTGCATATAGTATCAACCTTTATATCTAAATTGGGTAACCATTTTGACTTTATTTTTGTATACAATGTAAGACGATGGTCTATGACTAGTTTCTTCCTCACTATTTTCTAGTTTTCTCACCATTTTTTTTTCAAATAGTGAGTTCTTATCCCAGAAGCTAGAGTCTGGCTTTATCAAACATCAGATTACTAGAGTCATTGACTACTGTGTCTTGTGTACATAGCCTATTCTGTTGATCCACCATTCTATTTCTTAGCCAGTACCAAGTAGTTTTGATGAATGCTACTTTATTATACAATTTAAGATCTGGTATGGCTAGGCCACCTTCCACTGCATTTATTTTCATTAATTCCCTTGATATTCTGGACTTTTTGTTCTTCCAGATGAATTTTTTATTAGTTTGTTTTCTAGCTCTATAAAATAATGTTTTGCTTGTTTATTTGGCATGGCACTCAATAAGTAAATTAATTTAGGTAGAATTGTCATTTTTATTATATTAGCTTGACCCAGCCAGGAGCAGTTAATGTTTTTCCATTTAGTTAGATCTGACTTTATTTGTGTGAAAAGTGTTTTGTAGTTGTGTTCATAAAGGTATTGGGTTTGTTTTGGCAGGTAGATTCCCAAATATTTTATAATGTCT
>CM053585.1:123854577-123893152 GCA_028646515.1 Pseudochirops corinnae | reverse complement strand
GTTTGATAGAATTCGCTAGTAAATCCATCTGGCCCTGGGGATTTTTTCCTAGGGAGTTCTCTGATAGCTTGTTCAATTTCTTTTTCTGAAATGGGGTTGTTTAAGTAATTTACTTCTTCAGATAGTCTGGGCAACTTATATTTCAAAAATGTCTTTAAAGTCAATAGTCAAACCTAGGACTGCACGGCAAAAGTACAGTGGACAAGACAGAAGAATTTCAAGTCTCAGGGCCCACTGGAGTAACTCAAACAACAGAGAAGTGGCAAAAGGATTGAACTGGTTCCTTAAACCTGGGCAAAGCTGAGTATCACAAATACTGCAGGTTAAATGTCAACTACGCATTTTGAACACACAGATTTCTTCATACTGTACTCAAGTTTAGTTGTCAACTGAATTGTCTATAGGTATAAGACCATAGGAAGCAAGTTGAGAAAGAAGATACTGTGGGAGAAATATGGTCTTTGAGTTGAAAAAAAAATCATTATCTTTTCTCCTGGGGAAGTGACAGTTAAGACCCAACCTATAGTCCACTGAGTAGCCTGTTTAGTCTGCAGTAATTAGCAGCCTTCATTGGTTTCTCCTGGATTTATTTTTGATGTTTTAATTCCTTTTCAAGTCAGTTTGACTTTTGGAGTATCTTTCCTCATCTAGAAAATTAGAGGGTTGGGCTGAATGTTCCTAAAATTCCTTGCAGCTCTAAAATTCTATAATTATGAGAATAATGTTTTTAGTCATAAGAGGATTTTTCATTTTCAACAAGATGATTTTGATCTTTCCTCTAAAGGAGAGGACCACAGGTCTAGACAGCTATAATATATTCATGTTAGAGGAGATAGCAAGGTAATAGATAGGTCATGTAGGGCCAACAGTTCAATATTCATTCATGGCCCTCTATCCTTTGACAAAATTATTATTTACATAATTTCAAATCCAGTTTCAATCTTTCATTCCCATTTTCAAGGTAATGGAAATGTTGGGAGATAGCCATTCCATAAATATTTCACACTTCTCTGACAATGACCAATTCTGTGCTGAAGGGCCAGGGCACTATATTAATGACTTTATTCATGGAGGGACTTATTTTCTCTGGAATCAGGTATAGAGTCTAGATGGGATTCAGTCATGGAGGTGGGGTGAGGTGAGGGGGACCTCTAATGACAGGGTGATCAGGCTCTCTTTTTTTTATATTCTTTAAGAGACAGACTTTTAAAGGGGAGGGTAAAATAAGGCATAAAAGGGTAAGGAAAGAAGATAAGGTAACAGGGATAGAGTAAAAAGAGAGGCTGAGAAGGAAAACAGTGAGTAAAACTAAGATAGAGGGAAATTCCCAAATAGTAATTATTATAACTTTGAATGTGAAAGGAATGAACTCACTCATAAAATGAAAATGGGTGGCAGAATGTATTAAAAATCAGAATCCAACAATATATTGTTTACAAGAAACACATTTGAAAATGAGAGATACACACAGAGTTAAAATGGAGGGCTGGAGTAAAATTTATTATGCTTTAGCAGGAGAAGCAATTACAATCTCAGACGAAGTTATGGCTAAAATAGACATAATTAAGAGATAAACAGGATAACTTCATTTTGAGAAAAGGTACCATAGATGGTAAAGCAATATCAATATTGAACCTATGTATGCCAAATACTATAGCATTTAAATTTTTAAACAAAATGTTAAATGAATTATAGATGGAGATAGATAATAGTACTTTAATAGAATGGGATTTTAATCTTCCACTCTCAGAACTAGATAAATATAGAAAAAAATAAATAAGAAGTTAAAGAAGTGAATAGAACATGAGATAAACTAACATGATAAATATCTAGAGAGGATTGAATGAAAATAGAAAGAAATATTCCTTTTTTTCAGTGGTTCATAATAACTTTAAAAAGACTTAGCACATAGAAATATTATTGTGAAAAGCAGAAATGTTAAAAGTATCCTGCCAAAACAAACCCAGGAAATATATAAATGAAATTATTTTTAAGAAAGTTTTTATACAAATAAAATCACATTTGAATAATTGAAGAGATATTAATTGTTAATGGGTAAGCAGGGTCAATATAACAAAAATGACAGTTTTGCTCAAACTAATTCATATAGCCAACATCATCCCAATTAAATTAGCAAAACTTTATTTTACTGAATTATAAATATAATAACAAAATTCATTTGGAAAAAAGTCAAGAACATCAAAGGAAATAATAAAAAAAAGCATAAAGGAAGGGGGTATAGCAGTAGCAGATTTTAAATTATATTATAAGGTGGTAATTATCAAAGCTGTCTAGTACTGGCTAGGAAATTTTTAAAAAGTAAATCAATGGCATAGACATATAATTTACAGCAGTGAGTAAACATAACAACTTTGCTTTTGACAAGTGTAAAGACTTAAAATTTTGGGATAAGAATTCATTATTTGGTAAAATATTTTTGGGAAAACTGGAAAGCAGTATGGTGGAAACTAGGCATTTACCAATATCTCACACAATTTACCAAGATAAGATCAAAATGATACATGATATACATATAAAGAGAAATTTTACAAGAAAATTAGGAGAAAATTAGAATCACACTTATGGATAGGTGAACAATTTATGAATAAACAAGAGAGAACAAAATTAAATATAAATGAATAATTTTGATTACATTAATTAAAAACATTTTGCACAAATAAAATAAATATAGCCAAAATTAGAAGGAAAGCAGAAAATTTGGGAAATGTTTTATAGCTATCAGATAAAGGTACTATATCTAAAACACATGAAGAACTTTGTCAAATCTGTAAGAATATAAGTCATTCTCTAATTGATAAATGATCAAAAGATATGAACAGGTAGTTTCCCAGTGAAGAAATCAAAACAAAACACCGCAAATCATTATGAATTAGAGAAATGCTGATTAAAACAACCTTGAGATATCATTTTATATCTGCCAGATTGGTTAAAATGCTAGAAGGGGAAAGTGACAAATGTTGGAGAGGATGTGGGAAAAAATGGGACACTAATTCATCATTGGTGGAACTGGAAACTGATCCAACCATTTTGGAGAACTTATGCTCAAAAAGTTATTAAACTGCCTATACCCTGTGGCCCAGAAATACCATTACTTGGTTCTATTTCCAAAGATGATTAGGAAAAAAGAAAAGAACCTATATGTTCTAGAATTCTTGTAGCAGCTCTCTTTGTGGTGGCAAAGAAATGGAAATTGTAGGGATGCTCATCATTGGGGAATGGCTGAACAAGTTATATGATCGTGGTGGAATATTACTAAGCTATAAGAAATGATGCCCTCAATGATCTTATAAAAACATGGGAAGATTCACATGAAATAATGAAGAGCAAAATGAGTAGAACCAAGAGAACATTATATATTGTAATAGCCATACTGCTTTAAGAATGACTTTGAGGGGAAGCTAGGTGGAGCACAGGCCCTGAAGTCAGGAGGAGCTGAGTTCATATCCAGCCTCAGACACTTGATACTTAACTAGCTGTGTGATCTTGGGCAAGTCACTTAACCTCAATTGCCTTGCCTTCCCCCTCCAAAAAAAAGATAAAGACTTTGAGCAAATAAGTCGTTTTGACTATTATAAATATCCAAATTAGCCATAAAGGACATATGAAGAAAGTTGCTATCTGCAGAGAAAGAAGTGATAAATAGAAGTATGTGCATATACATACATACACACATACATGTTTGTGTCTAATGGTAGCCATCTCTAGGATGGGGATGGGAAGGGAAGAAAGAGGAAAAGTAAAATAAATTTAAATAATAAGTTTATTATATATTTAAAGGGCTAGCAAGTTGTGCATAATAGATTTGCAATTTCATGAGCAATTCTTTTTTATTATGCTATGCTATGGAAATATTTGTTTTATTCCATAAATTAAAAAAAAAACCTGTAAACCTTAAAGAATGATCAATGTCTTCCTTTCTGATCTTTTTTTCTGAAACTACTCTTTTACTTGCAAAATCTGATGGATGGTCTTTTTTCAATCCTTGACCTCTCTTGCATTCAATACTATTGACTACCTTTTCCTTGGGCAAAGCATTCTCTCTTCTAAGTTTTTTTTTGTACCAGTTCTGTTGCTTGATTCTCTCCTACTTTTCTGACCAGTCTGTCTTAGTCTCTTGTGCTGGCTCATCATCTGTGCCATATCAGATTCCCTTATTAAGATCATCCTCTAAGGCTTTGTCTTGGGAGCTCCTTTCTACTCTCTCTAAACCCTCAGGTACTATGGCTTTAATTATCATCTGTAGGAAGATGATTCACAAATCTAGGCAGTAGATCTGGCCTCATAAATTCACAGATTCACAAATCTGTATGCAGTCATACAACACCAATTGCTTTTTTGAGTATGTCAAGCTGGGTGTTTTTGAGAATATTTTATTATTCCTTACTCCAAACTCATTCCTCTTCTGAACTTCTGTATTTAAATACATATGAATCATTCTTCTGGTCTCTCAGATTCAAACTTTGGTGTTTTTCTTGATGTATCTCTTATCCACACATTTTCAATCAGTTGTCAAATCTTGCGGATTTTGCTCCCTCAGTATTTACCACATCTGATACTTTCTTTCTATCCACACATCCACTATCTTGTTTGAGGCTCTCATCACTTCTTCACTGCATTATTGCAATGAGTACCTCATTAGTTTCTATGCCTGTTCCATTCTATCCTTCAAAAGCCAAAGAAATTTTCCATAAGTACAGATCTAACCATGCTGCTTCACTATTTGATAAATTCCAGTGGCTGCTATAGCCTTTTAGATAAAATATAAACTCTTCTGTTTAACTTTTAACCATTCATAACCTTACCCCATCTACATTGTACTTTATTTCCTGTCTTGTACTCTATGAGCCCACCTAACTGGCATTTTTTCTCCGCAATGTGTCTTTGCACTGGCTATATAACCTATTGTAGCAGCAACCACACTGGCATACCCAGGATGGCTGCTAGCACAGGTTCTTAGATCTGCTTTACTAGGAAAGATAGCCATTTAAGGGGTCAATAATATTTTTTTTATTACATTCACAAGTTCAGGGGTAAAGTCAGCACCCTGAACTTCAGAGAAAATACAAACAGACAAAAATACAAGCAGAGAAATAAGTACCGACACACAGGGCTCTGACTGCCTGAATCAATTATACACTTTACATGCATATCTGTATCAAGAGAGCCTTTACATCTGAGTAGTTGGGGAGCTCTGAACATACAGCCACTCAGAATCTCCACCAGGGAATCACAAGATCCTTCTCATAAGCAAGCTCCCAAAGCAAAATACCAACTCAGGATATATATATATATATTTCTCAGAGTCAGAAGGCATCACAACCCTCGTGACTCAGTGCCTAATTAGGAATTAGCAAAAGGTGTGAAAGCCTTCCTACAAGCAAGTCTCCCCTAAGCAAGCTTACCTTAATGGGCTCCACATGCGGCCTGTTAATGGGTGGGGAAGATCTTATATCCTATTAATATTACACCTGTGCTTGTAGTACACTCCATCTCTGTATGGTAGAATTCTTTTCTCAAGATTAGACTCAAGCACGATCATCTACATCATCATCATGAAAATGATCCTGATCTTCTCAAATGCTCTCACTCCCAAACTCCTCGTATTTATTTTTATTCACTATCTTTCTATGTTTTGTGCATTCTCATGTCTCTTTTCTCTCTTGTTTCATTCTTTGTCTTTCTACCCATAATGTCTAGCATAGAGTGTAATATATAGTTGACACTTAATAAATGCATGTAAATTGATTGAAGGTAAAATGAGTTTGGATTCATTGAATTCATTAAGAATGTCCTTAACTAGAAAAAAGGAGGTTAAAAACAACAAAATATTCTGTTCTCATGAGAAATGGAAGTTTGGTGGAATTTTTCAGAATGTTGAGAATAGGTCCCATGGTACTTTCACTTGAAAGCCATTTTCTTCTAATCAGTTCCCATATCAAAAGTACCTCCCGGAGGAAATTTTGCCACAAATCCAGAGAACTGGCAGAAGTCATAGTGGCAGAGAGATAGGTAGTAATGTGGATTCTCTCTCTCATCTATAGTGTAAGAATCTTTTTCCTTTTCCAGGGAATTCAATTTCTCACCACCAAATGCAGCCAGGTATACCTCCTCTCCCTCCACCAAACACATTTACTTACATGAAGGTTTTACCAAAATACATTGATGAAATTGTTCGTTTTTAAAAAGCAAACACATTTTCCTGATATGGCAGGTTTTCATCTCCCTGGAGCTGGAGGTTGCCTCCTTTGCCAATGACAAAAATGAATGATATTCAACAAGATTCATTCCTGAACCAAGTGTGAGGGAGTGAATTCTAAGTCCCTTCCTTTGCCAATTACCTTCCCAAATTCTGAAAGAAAAAAAAATAAATTTCTGACCAGGGGATGAAAGCCAGGTGGGGTTTCTCCCAAGGTGGTTTTCTTGTGACTCCAATTCTGAAACCACTAAATCCAAATGGGATTCTAGATTGTCCAATGTCCTGAAGAGACAAGTGAGGATGACAACAAGCTACTGTAAATTCATCTTCTAATTATGAACTTTACTAGAATAACCTTCATCTGGGCAGGCCTACTTGTAATACCACTCTCCAAAACAGCTCTGGCTCCAGGGATTTTTACAGTGAGACACAAACTGGAAAATGGCCACCCCTTCATAATCCATGAGTCACCAGCACAATAAACAGCTTCTAGATGTTTCAATCCTCCCAATAATTTGCTTCCCTATGTGATGGCCTGCTCTTTCTCCAAGGTGTATCCAATTTTAAAAAAAAGATTTTAAAATTTTTATAAGCATCAAGAATTTCCTAATTTGGGAAAGAAGTTGAGGCTGGACCCAGGGAATTCAATTTCCCATCACCAAATGCAGCCATATGTCTTACTCCCATCTTTCCTTCTTTCTTCTTCAGGGGAGATGGCTCGTAAATATCTGAACAAGGTGGCTATAGAACCCAGTGTAACTGATCTATGTGAAATACACTATAAGACCTTTTACTTGGTAAGCTATGGAAAATATTTGCTGCCCACAGCCTGTGGTGACAGCAAACATTCCGAAGCGGGATTGGAGTTTGGATGTATCATTCTGTGGCACAGCTGTGACAACTCCAGTTGGTTATAGGTTTGCGGCCTGTCACAGCATGTTTACCTGCAAATGAATCTGAAAGGCCACAGGGCTGGGACTGTGTACCAGAAGGTTGAATAAAATGTAAGCAGCTATTTTAGAGCAAAGGACTGTACATCTTGTCCACTGGCCCCCATTCACAAGGGCAAATAGCACTTACCTAAAGAGTAAGAATTTCTTCAAATAAAAACTCTTTACACTCAAAGAATGTCTTTCAGAATGAAGATCAAGAAGACAAAACTACTTACATGTGCCTACAGTAAACCAAGCCAATCGTCTGAAGGTTGTAAACAACTTTTGTATAGTTCTAAGTGCTAGTTCAGCTTTGAGAGATAACCAGACTCTCTGTGTGTGTCTCTCTCTGTCCAAATTGGTCTCTCTCTACCTGTCTCTCTGTTTCTACCTTATTTATCTTTTTTTTCTGTCTCTGTGTCTCTCTGTGTTTATCTCTGTATCTGTCTCACCTCTTTCTTTCCTTTCTTCCTCTTTTTCTGCCTCTCCCTCCTTCTCTCTCTGTCTTTGACTCTTTCCTTAGTCTTTCTTGATCTCTATTTCTTTCCTTAATCTCTGCCTGACTTTGATGCCTTATCTGTCTCTGTCTCTCTCTCTGTTTCCCTTGTTCATTCCCTCTTTTTCTCTTGTATTCTCTCACTCTCTCCCAATAATGCATGTTTTACTCACATGGAAAATTTTCTGTTAGGTCTGACCATTGATGGAAACAACTCTTCACATGAAAGTTTCGTCCCCAGTCACAGATGCTAGCATGTCACTTGGACTGCAAAGTTTTGGTCTGAAATGTCACCATGTACATATTTGGTCTTTTAAAGAATTTGAGCTGTCTTAGATTTGGTTTCCACTGATAGCCTTAGGTAAGAGGGGAGTTATGTTTGCCATTCTGGAGACAGCTAGGAGAGCACTATACTGTTCCACTCTGTCAAGTCCAGAAATGGGACTCAAGCAAGTGAAGTATCTTCCAGGAGGCCACCTGTATCTTAGGTCTAGCACCACTTAGAAAGAGTCAAGAATGGTTCAAAACTTGGGCTTGTCTCTATTAAAACACTGGCAAGACATATGCATGCCCAAGTAAGATATGTATGTTAGGAAGAGCAGTGATTAGAGCACTGAGCCTGGAGTTAGGAAGACCTGAGTTCAAATGTGGCCTCAGATATTTACTAACACAGTAAACCTGGGCAAGTTACTTCACCTCTGTTGGATTTAGTTTCCTCATCTATAAAATGAGGAAAGAAACAGAAGCTACCTCCCAGGGTTATTGTGAGGATAAAATGGGCTAATATTTGTAATTTGCTTTGCAAATCCTGAAGTGTCATATAAATGTTAGCTATTATTATTACATGTCTAAATATATACAGAACTTATAGAAGGCATGGGTAGATACAGTATGAGGTCTGGATCACCCATGAGCAAAGGAGAGCCCAGGGCAATGCCTGTACCCTTGGAAGCATACTGTGCTAAGGAGGATGGGGTAGAGAGATACAGGCAAGCTTCAGAAGGACTATGAGGCTGAGGGCTCAGAACTCCAGTCTCTAAGAGGAGTCCTAGATCATAATTATATCTGCCTCCTATATCTTTGACTTACGACTATGAGACTGGTTCAGAACAAAGGTCTATTCCCTTGTTTGTAGTCCTTAGCTTATAAAACAGCCACTGATCCAACCAAGAGAGAGGCTCTAATTTTAGTAAAGGAGAAATTCTCTGAAGCCTCTATGGAAACAAGCTGTGTGTCAGGAACACTCCAAGGAGCTAGTTTTCCCTACGTGGCTACAGCTTCCAAAGTATTTCTCTTTCTCTGTCTTCCTTGAAGTTTGTTTTGAACTTCACATGCTTATCCCTTAAGAAACTCAGATCAACTTCATCCTTTACCCAGGTCAGAGGGTCAAGTCAACATTCTCTCCAGCAATTAGGAGTTATATCTCTTTTTGCATCTACACACAAAACTACAAATATGCAACTACACAAAACACTCCAGGCTTTTCTGGAATCTTTGGTTACTTAGTTAATAACTGGGCAATCAATGCAATTTTAAAAGTATTAATTAAATACCTACTAGTGGCATCCTTCTTAATCAGCCCATTTCTCCACTTTGAAGAAGGGAGAGCAACAGAAGTTCATGACAAGAATTGATGCAACATAGCTGCAACAGAGGGGTGCTGCATAAAGTTGAAGGGAGGATGGTAGAAGAGCGTGGAATTTATTCATTTCTTGTTATGCCAGTTGTTGGTTTTACTGACTTTTCTCCATGACAATGAGTTCAGTGAAGTGAGAAGCAGTTGGACCAAGTCCCCACCTGTGATAGGATAGCTGAGACTGAGAAAAAAAAGCACCATTGGTATATACTGGCTTCTCTCAAGCACATGTGTCCATCTTTGAAGAGGAGATAAGGGAGCTCAGTTCCAAAGTTTCTGCACCATCATCTAGTGGTTTTCAACCTTCCTAATGCTGCGACCCTTTAATACTCGTATGTGGGCGTGTCTGCATGTGGGCGGACCAGCCTGGGAGACCGATAGAGGAGCAGTGTCTCGGTTCCTAAGATCATCAGAAATATGTGTTTCCGATGGTCTTAGGCTTCCCCTGTGACTCCCGTGAAAGGGTTGTTTGACCCCCAAAGGGGTCATGACCCACAGGTTGAGAACCACTGATGGATCTTCAGGAATTTTGAGTCAAACATACTGTGCAGTATTGTCTAAATTCCTTTGATTGCATGAAGGAGCAAACTGTATATTTTCTATAATTTCTGAATTTGAAGAAGCTTCTTTACTGGCTGAAGACTTCTAGGATCTAAGAAAATAATGGATATTTTATATCTAATTAAATATTTCATTAAATATTTCATGTATTATTTTCTTGTTATTATGAATTGTTTATTTACTTTTGATTGATTTTATGCCAAGAAGTACAACTTACTCTTTTGTCTTTACTGTGTTCCACTCTATTCTGCCAAGGTCACATGACTAGGGCTCAGAAAACAGTTCAGGGAAAAGTTCAAGTTGGTTTGCAAAAGGTAAGTACTTTTTACTTGATTTCTGATCAGGTAAATCCATAGTCATCCATTCTCCACTCCCACTCCCAGAAAAGTTGGCATTATCTTGCAAAGAAACACAGAGTTGAAGGACAGATCATCTACTGTTTAGGAAGCATGTAAAACTTCATATTTCCTCCATGCTTTTTTTTCTTCTTTTCTTTTTCCTTCAGAGAGTTTCTTGGTATAATTCCCGAATGATCATGGGAATTCCCAGTTGTGTAATCTTCCTATTGGGTGGGAATTGGAGAGTGACTGGCAGTGCCACCTAGTGTCCAAAAGTAGTGATAGTGACTGGAGATACAAAGACAAAGAAGAAAAAGCCTGTCCTCAAGAAGCTTTTACCCTAGGAGAGAAAGAAAAAGAGAATCCTAAGAAGACAGAATTTTAGAGATGAAAAGTGTCTCCATATACATCTAATCTAACATCTAAAAAATAATGTTTTCTACAGCACATTAAGGTGTTTATTCATCCTTTACCTGAAAAACTCCAGTTAACCTAGGCACTCATTTCACTTTTAGGTGTCTCCAGCAATGTGCTGGTAAATGTATAACAACCAGCTCTCTGAAAAAATAATGTAAACGTGACAAAGTTTTAAGTTTAACCTGCATTCTCAGCTTTACCCATTGGCCCACAGGCAGTACCTATTCTTTCCTTTCAACCTATTTTCAACTTCCTTTTGGGTATAGTTTACCCTCATTAGGTAGTAAACTCCTTGAGGGCAGGTTATAGTTTTTTTGCCTTTCTTTGTATCCCAGGGTTTAACCCCAGAGCCTAACACAATGTGAGTGCTTAACAGCTTAAAAAATATTTATTGTATTATGGATTGGCATTTCCTCCATCACATTCTTAAGTCTAGACAATCAACCAAACAATTTTTAAAAAGGCCTGATTCTTATTGTTTACTGATTTCTGAGGTATAAATGCTCACACTGAAAATTTGACAATAGATTCCAGTATTTCCCCGGATAGCTCTAATTGTTAAGATATCCCCCCCTGACATTAACTTCCATCCATTGCTCTCACTTCTGTCCTCTGGTGTCAAACAAAACAATGATTATTCTTCTTCCAGGTGACAACCCTTGAAATACTTGAAGACAGATTATATTCCATTTGAGTTGTCTTTTCTCCAGGCTGAATAGTCCTACATCTCGTGATCAGTTCCTGTAAGACTTAAACTCAAGGGCCTTCACCATCTTGAATGCCTTTCTCCAGATGTTCTCCAAATATTCCATATCAATCAACACTAAAACACCTACTTTGTGGTAGGCACTGTGCTAAACACAAGGGGATACAAAAAAAGGGCCAAGATAGTAGTTCCTTGTATTCCCAATGTATGGAATAAGTGAAAACTTCTCAAGCAGTTTGAGACTGTTTTTCCCTTTTCCTCCTCCATTGCTGCTATCAATCACTTTCATCTTCCCTTGTCAGCTTTCCTGACTTGCTGGGCCCCTCTTCCCCCTTTTCTTTCTGTCCCATATGGGGAAGATTTTGGGCAAGTCTGCCTCTTAACCAACAAGAGAGGAGACAGTAGGGAAGGGGGCTTGACTGCATTAGGTTAGAAATTCTTGCACTGCCTTTTGTAACATGCCCCTTCTCCGTGATGAGTCATGGGGAAGACTGCCCTCTTCTCCTGGGGAAGAGAATAAATTCCTGTTCTTATCCTAAGAGATCTCTGTGTTTATTTCATTTTATTTTTTACTAAATTAAGGATGAGGGTTGTTTTTCATCTCAAACACCAACATTCCTGTGTGCCAGCACAATGCCTGGAACACTGGAAATATTTCATAAATGCTTGTTGATTACTGTATTTTATGAGATAATTTGAAGAGGGTGAGAGCACTTACAATAGGGAAATTAAAAATGGCTTCCTTTAGGATGTACCACAGGTGTTAAGCCTTTAACAATGATAGGTAGTCTAAAAGGTAGGGATTCAGAGAGAATACATTCCAATGATGGTATACAGCTTGTGCAAAGGAGAAAGATGAAATATATGGTTCAGAGAACATCAGATAGGGCAGTTTGGATGGAACAGATAGTGCATGGAAGGGGATAATATTTGTCAATACAGAGTCTGAAGGGTCCAAAGGCAAAGCATAAGTCCTTAATATATAATGAAGCTATCAGCACTAGATTATTATGACAGAATCCAAAAAGCATCAGAGGCAAAGAGTAGGTCTTTATAATGTAGTGTGGTGGCCAATGACAAAGCAACAAGGGAAGCAAAGGATGGGGAGAGCAGCTGAAAAAAGGGTGGTCAAAGAAAGAATCAGCCATAAGGGAAAGTCTTAACAATTCAAGAATTCGTGGCCATTTAAAAAATAACTTATGGTATTTAACTAGAGCTCATCAAGCTAGCCCCATTATTTATGAATTAAGAGCAGCTATCTCAGGAAAGAAAACAGTTTATCCAGACAATACCTCACATATCATTTCCAAACTTTGTGGCTTGACCTTGACAAGATGGCAGTGGTAGAAGATCTTGAACAATTGGACGGAGTAGTAACACCTGGTTCCCAGTTTCTCTCCTCTAGGTTATAACCTTCCCCCTCCACCAAGGCCTGGAGACATCCCAGGTGCTTCTGGGAATCCAGTTAATCCTTATTTATTAGCTTTGAGGGATTATGAAAATTAGGGTGGATTGGGGATCAAATTTTGTATGGGTGTGGCCTAGGAGACCAATTAAATCAATGAGAAACTCAACAAATCTACTATGCAGATAGCAGTTCCAGCTGGTAGATTAATTCATTTGACACCTGGACAATGTCTGGATGTATGAAGAATTTCCATGTGGTCAGAAAGATCTAGTCTCCCACTGGTACACCAGGCTCTCTAGGTGTTCAGCCTTCCATTTGCAAGCATCCTTGTTGGCCTTGCCATAGCACTTCCTATAGGTTTTCCTGAGCAGCTTCACATTCTGCTGGGAGTTACCTACTACAGGTAGTCTGGAATCATTAGTGTATAAAAGTGGGGATTGCAGATCAAATTCACATAAAAAGAATATGTTAAGATGGAAGACTATGTGGAGTCATTGTCACAAATCACAGGAATTATCTGGCCTCACACTTACTGAAACACTCCATTCCAGAAGAGGAATTCTATCACCTGAAACTGGATGGGAGGCCAGGGTTGCAGTTGCAAAGTCGGTGATTTGAGGGAAGAAGGAGCTAAAATTCGATTCCATTGAAAGGTCTCTCCTATCTATCATGTCTTAGCTCAGGGGTAGGAATCATGATGGGGCTGGGGTTGACAGGAGCTTTCTGAAGAAATGGCTGAAGTGCTATAATATTTAGGATTTTGGCCATGGCTTAATCAAAGGTCAGCAAGACTTATAAAGAGGTCAAAGCAACCATCCAATCAATGTGAGTTTATTGCAATTGTTTTATGCTTGTTTAGATAAGAGAGCCTACGTGGTTTCAAACCAAGGGAGTGAGGGGTTGTTTTACCCACCATGTCTCCCTGGTTGGTTAGGGGCTAGTTGTGGGAGATGCTCGTTTACCCCTGCATTTTCCATAGTGGTGGGTATCTCTTGTTAAGAATTCCCTCCCTTACTGCCCCCTTCCCCCCACTCCAGTTGACAGGCAAAGGCAAGGCCTTATTCATTGACTTTGAATCCCCTTGAACTGGTTGAATGAAGGTCCAGAAGTCATTAAGCAATAGATTTGCATTTTCCTGTTTAATTACCTGCATTTTTGTGAGCTGGTTTACCTTATGCAAACCAGTCACCTTTGTGTTCCTTTTAGTCTTTTGAGTGTTTTCATGCAATACCAGGTATGATAATATAAAATCATTACCTTTGGCACTATTTGTCTACTTCTGCTTAGACTCAAGTGACCAGGAGGACATAGCAAACTAAGTACAACTTATAGCTAGTGGTATAGGAACCAAAATAGGACCAGACAGATGCAATCTTTATGGACAACTAGTAGTCTAGAGAACCTTATTCCCTCTTTCCAGTTTTGGTTGCTCTTGTCAATTTCTGGGGTGACAGAATCATAGCATTTGAGAATTGGAGAGGATCATCTATTCTAATCATAATTAAAGGTTATTTACCTGGGACATGCAAACCCTTCTTAGAAAAAATATTTTTATTACTATTTCAACATAATTGGTTTCTTTCTTAATTCTATGTATTTTATCTAATGAATTTAAAAACATTATTTTGAGAAGTGATCCATAGGCTTCACTAGACTTCTGAAAGGATTCAGGACACATAAAAACATTTGGAACTTCTAAATCACTACTATAATGTCCTTGACACATTCTCATCTAACCCCCACTTGAAAGACCTCCATGAGTTGGGGGGAGGGAGGGAACCTGCCACCTCCTAAGACAATCAGCTTTATTTTTGGACAGCTCTAATTTCCAGGTAGTTTTTCTTTATATCAAATAGGGTCTAGGGTCAAATGGGCTTTTAGGTACTATTATTCCTTACATGAAGAAATCTCTACCGATCTGTGACATTGAACAGGTTAGGCCATGACTGTGTGGTACAAATAATTGCATTTTCCTTGATTAGAGATCATAAGTAGCCAACAAGTGTTATTAAGAGACAAGTTGATTTTTATTAAAAATTCTTCCTCTGAGACAGACATATTTATGCAAATGTAGTAAAGAAAGCAGTAATGGTAAAACAAAAATTTGAAGGCAATGTTGCCTCCTGCATTGACCAAGGTAGAGAAGATGCTCAGGCTAGGGCATAAAAGCACTCAAGTTGCCTGTCATCCCAGGAAAATTTCTTGCTTTCATTAAGTATGTGTACCAAGGAACACTATTTTGGTCTTCCCAAAATCTTTCTACACTGCTCTAGGATAACCTCATTTGTATAGACTATGTCAATTTGACTCATTCTATTTGAAAGATGGGTGCTTTGTCCAGGCTTTGCATTAATTTATCTTTTGTCCCTCTTTGTATCTCTGGAATTATTTGCACAGCTCAGATGTAAGCCTCCAGCTCAATTGGTTATTGATATTCACTTATAATGCTATGATCAATTTCTATTGGGTTATTGTTCAGAGTTGTGATCAACTGAGTAGTAATACTAATTATAGAAAAAACACACTCCAGCAATCATTCTCTGGGGTTGACCATGGGTATCCAGTGGCTTTTATACATTTCCTGGTTGGAGAGGAAGCTCCAATGATATTAGTGTTACTATGTAGAGGAGACTTCAAGAGTGCTGGGAATGAAGGGTGACCACATTACTAAAAATGATGCATTGTTCATATATTCATATACATAGGTATACACATGGTTTTTCATATATATGTATATATGTATATATATGCATATATCCCTTTACCTAATAAATAGTTGGTTTAAACCAAGAGCTATTAATAAAGCAACTAGTGTCCTCTGATGAATTTCAAACTACCTGATCCAGATGAAGTTAATTCTAGTGATGTAAAAGAATGCACAAATATGATTCAAAAACCATGCTATTAATATTTGAAAGCTCACAAAGAACAGGGCAGTATTAAGATTGGAGAGGGACAAGAGACTTGATTTAAAAAAAAAAAAGATGGCAATAGGGTCTTCAATTTAGCTTGAGTTTGTTTCCTAGGAATTCCTGGGAAAATTCTGGCGGTGGGGTTGAATATTTAAAGAAATAGTCGGTGAACCTCTAGGAAGGGAAGTTATGATTACAGATTACAGATTAAGGCTGCATCAAGAAAGGTCATGTCAGTAATCACCAGACAAGACTAATTTCCAATTTTGATGGGATTACTGAACTAATAGATTAGTGGAATTCTGTGGAAGTAGTTTAACTATATTTTAGCAAAGTTGTTTTGTTTTGTTTTTAATAAACCATCTCATGCTATTCTTGTAGAAGACAGATGAGGATTAGATAACACTACAATTAGATTCAGAACTGGTTAGATGGAAAGAGCAGCTGCTAATGGTTTTATGTCAATGGGGTATGAAGTCTCCAGGGGAGTATCCCAATGATTGGTTGTTAACTCTGTGCCGTTTAACATTTTAATCAATAACTTGGATAAAAGCATAGATGGTAAGCTCCTAGAACCTTGGGCTACATCTGGTAAAATATAGTCCAAAAGGGATAAATGAAATGCATTACACTTGGGCACAAAAATAACAGTTTCACAAATCAAAAGCTAAGGGAGACATGAATAGATAGTGGTTTTCTGAAAAATCTCTGAGGATTTTAGATGAGTTACCATTGTCATGTGGCAGATAAAAAAAACCAAAAAAGACAATGCAATTTTGACTTATATTAAGAAAGGTGCAACTTCCAAGGGCAGGAAGAAGAGTAATTTTTTTTCTTTTTCTTTTTGTAGGGGGGTAAGGCAGGGCAATTGGGGTTAAGTGACTTGCCCAAGGTCATACGGCTAGTAGGTGTTCGGTCTCCAAGGTTGCATTTGAACTCAGGTCCTCCTGACTCCAGGGCCAGTGCTCTATTCACTGCCCTACCTATCTGCCCCAAGTCATTTTTATAGTCAGACAATTAATCAATATGTCAACGAGCATTTATTAAATATCTACTTTAGATATCATCAGGAATATTGCAATCCCTCCAAGCACTGTAAGTTGAGAAGGACTTTGAAAAAGTGGAGCGTGACTGGAAGGGGAGAACCATTATAGTGAAGGGACATGAATCTTACATAAGAGCATTAGTGGAAGGAATCAAGGATGTTTAGTCTGGAGAAGAGAAGACTCAGTGGGACATAATAGTACCTTCAAGTGTTTGAAGGGCTTTTCTTTGGAGGAGGAATGTTTCTTTGTTCCCAGAAAGTAGAAGAAGGAAGAAAGGGGAGAAGTTGCAAAGAGGAAAATTTGCGTTTTATGTTAGGAAAACTAAAAGAAACAAACAAACAAACATTTAGAACTATCATCCTTCTTCTGGTTGGCTTCTCTACAGAAAACCCTGGCTATGCCTATCTGTGCATATTTTAGTGCTGTGGTCAGCAGTCTCTTTAATCTAGATGGCAGCTATTAGTGTTAAGTAGGGCTAAGGTAAAGTCAAGGGAGGAGAAAAGAAGGGTAAGGGGAAAATAGAAGAAAATAGGAAGGGAAGAAGTATTGTTGAAGAGAAAAGAGAGGTAGATGTAGAATGAGAGGTAGACATATGACCACTTACCTAGACTACTGTACCAGTCAACCGTATTCAGAGATAAATTAAATTAGTTTGTGATATTTATTCTTATACTAACAACATATGTTTTACTGTTGCATCTGAGCATGTTACATTCAACTATTCAATTTGGACAATTCTACCCCCTCCCTCCACTTTGTTTGCCCCTGAGCCTTTATTTTTTACTTTATTTATTTATTTATTTTTGCCCTTTGGAGGGCAATTGGGGTTAAGTGACTTGCCCAAAGTCACATGTCTAGTAAGTGCAGCAAGCATCTGAGGCCGCATTTGAACTCGGGTCCTCCTGACTCCATGGCCAGTGCTCTATTCACTGAGCCAGCTAGCCGCCCTACCTCTGAGTCTTTATGTGGGAGTTCATTCAGTCAAGGTAAAATACAATATTTGAATGAATCAATTAGATGTTGCCTCAGTCTCTATAAAGACTATAAGATCATGGTTCTACAAGGGTCCCCTAAAAATATTCAGCCAGAGGTTACTGACCTGATTAATGCCTAGCTTTGAATCCTGATTAATTCCAAGCTGACTACACATCCTGGGACAGGCAGGTATGTAAACAATGATACACAGAAATCCCAGCTGATTCCTGTCCAAGGGACCCCCAGGCTGGATGTGAGAGCAGATATCTTTCAATATAACTCGGGCAGTATATATTGAAAATCCATATAACTTTGAAAGGTCTATGGCTTTTCTATGACACATGAGTCATCAGTCTCGGATTAGAATAGTCTATTCTGTCTTGATAGTTTTCTAATAGCATGAGCGGTATACATATATCATATATATGGAGTGACCCTTCTGCCACCCCTGCTTAGAGCAGAGGAACTATTGGCAAAGTGGAAGAGTTAAAAAAAAAAAAGAGCAAGCAACAGGCAGTGATGAGATGCAGTAGCATCTCACATATATAGGCAATATAAGAGGGATGCCAGAATGGTATGGTCACAGGAAATGGCTAGGTGGGATAGATAGAGGGGCCTGGAGTCAGGAAGACCTGAGTTCAAAGCCAGGCTCTGACTCTTATTAGCTGTGTGGCCCTGGACAAGTCACTTAACATCCTTTTGCCTCAGTTTCTAAAATTTGGGTGATAATAATAGCACTTAACTTCCAGGGTTGTTCTGAAGATCAAATGAGATAATGTTTGAGATCTCATTGCACAGCACCTGACATATAGTAGGTACTTATTAAATGCTTATTTCCTTCCTTCCTTCCTTCCTTCCTTCCTTTCTTCTTCAGCATTTCTGAGTTTTCATATAAAGACTAGCCCTATAGGATCTATAAGTCACCCATCTACCCATATGCATTCCTCACTTCTCCCCGCCCCCACCAATGAATATGGGTATATGTACATGTACACATATGTGTATATATTTGTGTGAGTGTATATATATGTATTGTGAATATGTATGTGTGTATATTTGTGAATGTGTGTATGTGTATACATACAGAATACATATTATATAATGTACAATATAGAATACACATTATATAATACACATACATATACGCATGTGTGTATATATATGTGTATATATACACGTCACATAAACAAATTCACATATACTTTCTTGGGTTCCCAATAAATATTTTTGTATCCAAAGGCAAAATAACTCATTACTTTGGATATCAGAAACATAAATAAGTGTTTTCAAATGGAGATACCTCCTAACAAGTCTCTCCACCTTCAGTGTCTTCTCTCTTCAATTCATCCTATGCATTATTATGAGTGACTTTTCTTGGTACACAGGCATCACCTCATTAATCCACGGGTCCAAAATCATTTTTGTGTGTATGGAGGAAGGGCTTCAATGTTTCCCCTCTGTCTACTAATCTTCTTCCTAAGTATTCAGATCTAACAAAAATCTTTTATATAGCTTTCCAGCCTTATTTTACCATTGATTACCCTCATGTACTCTACAATCCAACTAAATTGCATTATTTATTGTCCTTTGAACAATATTCCACACCTTCAACCTCTGTGTCTTTGGTCATGCTCTTCCCATGCCTACGATTTCCTCTTTCTCATTCCCAATTTTTCTGTTGATATATTCTTTATCTATTAAAGGATACTTCACTCCTTTCTCCTTTTCTACTTCATTCTGTTCACAGACTACACCTTGCCATCTCTACATTTTTACAAGCTTTCCACGATGCCTGTAATACTATCCCTCATATCTATCTTTTAGATAACTTATCTGTTTTGGGGACACTTCCTCATTGAAGTCTTTTTTGATATGCTTGGCTAAAAGTATTTTTGCCTTTTCTAAATATTCCTAGAAATCTTTCTCTTATCTCCTCTTTGCCCTCTTTACTCCCCACCCTGGATTATGCTTATCTGTGTTCCCCCTCACCTTGGCAGATTGTAACTGGCTTAGGATCAGGGACACTTTTTTTTTTCTTGATAATCTTAGCACTTACATGTAATATAACTTGCACAGAGAAGACTCTTAGTCAAAAACATTTATTAATCACTTACTATGTGGCAGGCTTTGTGCTAAATTCTGAAGATATAAAGAAAGGCAAAAATCTTCAAGATTTCATTCTTTTTTTTTTTTGGAGGGGGAAAGGCAGAGCAATTGGGGTTAAGTGACTTGCTCAAGGTTACACGGCTAGTAAGTGCCTGTGTCTGAGTCTGGATTTGAACTCAGGTCCTTTTGATTCCAGGGCCAGTGCCCTATTCACTGTGCCACCTAGCCTCCCCAAGACTTTCTCATTCTAAGGAGACAATGTGCAAAACCCAAGATATGATAATACTGTACATATGATATATCCATCTATATCTAGATATCTAGACATATGATGTATGTGTATATACATATATATACATATATATGTATATACATATATATACATATATGAGTGTGTATATATATATATGTATGTAGTGCCAATTAAAGGTAATAAATTAATGATGAATTAAAATTCCTATCTCTCCCCCCAAAATAGATTTTTTTCTTTACCTGATCTCATAGCTCATAAAATTGTTGTACTACCATATTCTAATGTTCATTGATTACATTTGATTTATTTATATAAATACATATAATTATATTTCACTAATTTTTGTTGTCCTTATCTGTACACATGACTTAGTACACTAAACTCTTTGGAAGCAGGACTGCATTTCCTTTATACTTATTTCTCCCACAAACCTATCCCAGTATATATTATACATATATGTTATACATAGCATAATGCTAAAAACATATTTGTTGAATGAATGGATGAATAAATGAATGAATCAACCCATGGAATAATTTAGGACAGTAAGTATCCTATTCTTGCCTCAGAGGTTATACATAAACATCACCATTTAAACTAATAGATGTTGTTTGGGTTGATGGCAGTTTCAATGTAGATTCAGTTCAGAAAAGCTTCATTTTCCTGGGCAAAGGACTAGGTTTATTGTTGTTGTTGTTGTTGTTGTTGTTGCCAGAAGGCAGAAGAGCAATGAGTGAAATTTGAAAAGAGACAGATTTAGGTATAACAAAAGTTTAAAAAAATCTTGACAATTGGAGCTGTCCAATGGTGAAATGTCTCCCCCCCCTTTCAAGGAAGGGATGGATGACTATTGGACATGTCATTGAAGCCAGAGTTGTTCATGTCTGTACTAGGATAGATGACCTTTGAAATCCTTTCCAACTCTGCAATTCTGAAGTTCTATGATAAATGTCTGATCTTGGGCAATTCACTTGGTGTTTCTGAGCTTTAGCTTTCTTACTTATGGAGCCAGGTGGGTCAACTAGGTGACCTCTGGGTTTATGTCCAGGTCTAAGTCAATTGGCCTATTATTTTATCTCTCCCCAAGCTCAAGTTTCATTTTTATAACTCCTTATTAAGACTTCTGATCTGAGAACAACTGTCAGTTCCTTATAGTCATCATATGCCTAAACTCCCCATCAATCTTTTCCCTAAATCTGATCCTCTTTTTGTTTCCTTGGATCTATTAATGGCTTCATTGCCTTCACAATTTCCAGCTTGAAATCTCTGTATCATTATTTTTGACACTTCTGTACTCTTCACATCCTGAACAAATTTCTCTTAAGTGCCTGTAAGGTATTGTGCTAGGTATGGATATATATATATATGTATACACACACACACACACACACACACATATATATGAAGATACATTCCCTACTCTTAAGAAGCTTGCATTCTATTGAGGGCATGTAACATATGATTCAATTAATATATACATAACAATTTGAGAAGGGAGCTATCAATGATAGTTATTGGATCTGAAGGTGACACATGAAGAAAGCTAGGATTTCTAAGGTGAGGAGGTGGGAAAAGAGTGCATTCCAGGCACAAGGGGACCATCTGTGCAAAGGCACACAGTCATGAGATGGAATGCTGAATTTGAGGAATGGCATTTGGGTCTTTTTACTTCAGTGCATAAAGGGGAGTAATGTAAAATAAGCTTGCAAAGATAGGAGGGAACAAGATTGTGAAGGGATTGAAATGTCAAAAAGAAAAGGTTGCATTTTTTTCCCAGAGAGGCCTGGAGGTCCTTGACCTTGGGGTTGACATGGTCATATCTGTGCTTCAGGAAGATTATTTTGACAGCTGTGTGGAAGATAGATTAGAGAGGAGATGGACTAAAAACTTGGAGACCTATTAGGAGGCTGTTTCAGTAGTTTAGGCAGCAGATAATGAGGTTTATACCGGATCATGTGAGTGGGGCTGGGGGGTGGTGTGTGGTTTGAATAGATTTGACAGATTAGAAAATATCACATGATGTAGACAAGAATTAGTAGCTATAAGAGCATTGAGGGTGACCTGGAAGTAAGAAACCCAGACGACTAGAAAGATGATAGTGTTGAGGTTATCTATCAATCATCTATCTATCTATCTATCTATCTATCTATCTATCTATCTATCTATCTATCTATCTATCTGTCTGTCTGTCTGTCTGTCTGTCTGTCTGTCTGTCTATCTATCTATCTGTCTGTCTGTCTGTCTGTCTGTCTTTTTCTACACAGAGTGAATCTAACCCATTGGAGCTGATAAGATCACTAAAAAGACAGCAAAAAGAAAGAAGACAGCTTAGGAGTCTTGGGAGACAACAATTTTTAGGGTGGTGGGTTATACATTATGACTAAGCAAAGAAGAGTGAAGAAGAATGCTGAAAAATACTGAGATAATATGAACCAGAAAAAAAACATGTCATGAAAATCAATAAATCAAGTATTTATGAAATACCTGCTATGTGCCCTTTTTGATTCCCCCCTCCCCAAAGTTCCTAATGTCTTCCCCTCTCTGATTGCTTTTCATTTCCTACTTATATTCAATTATTTACACAATGTCTCACATTACATTGTACGGTTCTGGAGGGCAGAGACTATTTTTGCCTTTCTTTTTATTACCAGTGCTTAGCACAGCACCTGGCATGTAGTAAGGGCATAATGAATGTTTGTTAATGAATTGAATGAAAAACTACCAGGTGTTGTTCTAGGTACTGGGGACATAAATACAAACAATAAAATAATCCCTACTTATGAGGAACTAGCATGCTAATCAGGGAGACAATAAGCACATATATAAATACATACAGCATAATTATAAAGTGAACAAATGCAACATATAAATTAACTACATATGAGCTATTTTGGAAGGGAAGGCAATAGCAGGTGAAGGGGATCGGGAAAGGTTTCAGGCAGAACATGGTGCTTGAGCGGTGTCTTAAAGGAAGAGAGGAACTCTCCCAGGGAAAAAGATAAAGAGGGAGTGCATTCCAGACTTGAAGAATGGTTTATTCAAAGGCATGAAGATGAAATATGGGATTTCATGTGTCAGATACAGAGAGACTAGTTTGGCTGAATATCGGAGTGTGGAAGGGGAGTGATGTCTAATAAAGGCTTGGAAACATAGGTGAGGACCAGATTGTCTAGGGCTTTCAAAGTTAAAGAGAGGACTTAACATTTTATCCCATTGGGAACAGGAAGTCATTGGAATTGAATAAGAGAGTCCTATGGTTAAATCTGTGCTTGAGTAAAATTACTTTTGGGCAGCAGAGTATAGGATGGACTAGAATAGTGGGAGACTTGAGACAGAGTGGCCAATAAGGAAGCAATTTAAATAATATGGGAGGGGATATGAGGGCCTGAACTAAGGCTGGAGCCATTTGAGTGGAGAGGGGTCAGATAAATGTAAGAGATATCGTGAAGGTAAAAATGCCAGGATTTGTCACTTGGTTGTATACATGGGGAGAGGAGGGAGAGGAAATAGAAGATAAAGCCATGGTTATAAAGCTGGGAGACTGGAAGGATGGAAAGATGATTTTTTTCAAGAGAAATAGAGAAGTTTAGAAGGGGGATGGCATTAGAGGAGAGTGATAATTAGTTCAGTTTTGGATATGTTTAGTTTGAAATCTGTAAGACATTCAGTTTGAAATGCCTACAAGGCAATCAATGATACACAATTAAAGCTCAGGGGAAAGAGTCTCTGTAAGAAGTAAGTGGTAAACAGTGGTAAATGCTACAAATAGGTCAAGAGGGATGAGTATTGAGAAAAAGCTGTCAGATTTTGTAATTAATAGTCCATCGATAACCTTCAAGAAAGAAGTTTAGTCACCAAGTCCTATTGATTTTACCTCCTCAATACTTGCTTCATCATTCCAGGCCTTCCATTACCACTGGTATGTGGGTATATGCCTGACATTTCACAAGGTTGATAGGAAGGACTTTCTAAATCTTAAAGTGTTATCTAGACAGGAATTTTATTCTTATTATAATTATCCTACTTAAAACCTTCATTAATTCTTGCTTGATCTATTGTAATAATTTAGCCATTCTCCCTTCCTCTGACCTGATTTCTCTTCCGGAGCTCCAATCCACCCTCTCTATCACTGCCAGGGTAATCCATCTAAAACAAAGTTCTGATTATCAATCAATCAATCAATCAACAAGAATTAAGTACCTACTATGTGTCAGGCCTGAGAGGGGAAGAAGATTATACCTGTAATTTTACTGGGTTAGGAAGGCCCTCAACCAACCTAGGTCAGCAACTTCTCTGCAAGCTAGAGTGTTAGACAGTGCTTAGAACACTGAGTGAATTTCTTGGGGTCACACACCTAGCATGTATCAGAAGCAAAACTAGAACCCAGGTCTGCCTCTCTGAAATCAGCACTCATGCCCTGTGCCGCTTCCTCTGTTAAACTCTCTTCACTTCTTACTCTACCCCTGCTTCCCCACCGCCAGGTTGTGAGTATCCTATTACTCCTCAAATCACCTTGAATTTATTTATCTCTGATCATGTTTTATTTCTCTGAACTCATCAAGAGCAAGGACTGTTTCATTTTTTCTTCTTTATATACTCAAAACTAGTCCAGGATCTCTCATGAAATAAATGCCTAATCAAATCTTTGCTGAGTTGTAGTGAATTTTCTAAAAAAAATGATACGACACAGTCCTTTCCACTCTCACCCCTTTCATCCCATTTATTAGGGAAGGACTTTCAGAATACCTCAAACTATGAAAAGAATTTTGGTAAGAGCCTATAAAGGATGACAATAAAGTAATCTAATGTACTTGTAAACTGAGGCCTCTTGGCCTAAGAAAATGATCACTGAGCTTGGAGTAAGGAAGTCTGTGTTTTAGCCTCACCTCTAAAAATAAGTGAATGCATTGGCTATTGTAGATTCTAAATAAATATGAATAGGCTGAGTAACCTTTTTCACATTATTTACTGCATTCTGGGCCTCAGTTTCCTCACTGGAAGAATAAGGTGATTGGCCTAGATAATATCAAAGCTCCTTCACAGATTAGACTTTAAGTTCCTCGAGAGACAGGATTGTCTTTTGTCTTTCTTTGTATTTCTAGCTCTTGGCACAGTGCTTGGCACATAGTGGGCATTTAATAAATGTTTATTGACTAATCAATTGACTTTCTAGGTTCCCATCCCAGGTTTCCTTCTCATTTCTGACCCTAACTGAGGGATTAATTTCACATCTCTGGTCCCCAGTTCCATTACTAAATTCTCTCAATGACATAATACATATATAGGATCATAGATGTAGTACTAGAAGGGCCCTAAGAGGCAACCTAGTTTAACCTACTTCATTTTACAGATGGGGAAACTGAAGCACAGAGAGGTGTAGTAACTTGCCTAAGGTCATACATGTAGTAAGTGTTTTTTGTTTTGTTTTAACTGAATGCTACATGAACCCTAGCTCCCATTACAATGAAAAAAATGAGGCGGTTGAATTACATGATCTCTTTTCACTTAAGCTAGTGTAGAGAGGAGCCTGTTTACTCATGTGTAAAATGGTAATAAAAATCCTGTAGCACATATGTGATACAGATCAAGTGAGATATTCTACATAAAGGGCTTTACAACCCTCAAAGCATGAGCAAAATGCCAGCTATTATTAATATTATTGTTGTTGTTATCGGTTCACAGGTCTAATGATTGCAATTAGGATGCTACCAAGGCATAGATTAAAGGCAGCCATTTCAGTTTCTACGTGGGTGGTAGCTCACCCATCATCTTTAAACTGACTCTTTTTCCTCCATACCAGCAGCAGGTCATTAAACCCTTAAGCTCTACGACTTTCGAAAGCTCCCCTTTGACAACTGTCCATTGTTGCATGATAGACAGAGTTAGGTTTAAAAGGCTTTTCTCAACATAAAACCTGTGTTCCTCACTTAAACCTCCTGACTTTATCTATTTTCCTATTTAAAATCAATGACAGCTGACTTTTCTCTTTTGATCATATTCCTTTCTGTATTAGCACAGACTACTCATTTCCCTTTGTTTTAGTGGTGGTTCTCTGACCCATACTGACTATAGCAAATCTTCCCACTTCTGCTCACCAACCAGTATGAAGTTGTGGAACTAGATTGAAAAGCAGATGCTATAACCCCCAGTGATGGGGGTTACAACTTTACTGTTGTAACAGGCAGCTTTTAGATCTCGTTGGAAGAAGACATTGTTTCTAATGGAGATGGTAGTTTGCCTGTCCATGAACTGTTTTCTTGATGCTGCTCTGTAAGCAGAACTCTCATTTGTTCTGTTTACAAGTAAACAGCATGACAAATTAGCCAATTCCCTTTCTAGCATCGATTTCTGGCCATTGTAGTAGGACTTGTGTCCAACCTGTGTTTACCTAGCCAAGTACTGCCCTGGATCACCCACAGCAACTCTGTTCTCACAACCCAAGGCATTTTTACAGGGAAGGCCCACGGTACTGCAAATCTACACATTAACACTTCATCAGCTCCCTGGAGCTTCAGACAAACACAGCCTTCCTCATTGAGGAAATAATGTCTTCCTTGTGATGCAGATATATCCTGGGGTGACCCCAAGATGCTTCCTGGCTTTACTTTGAGCACAGCTGCCAGTCCTTCCTCCCCCTAGAAGTCATGGGATGGATGAAACTTGTAGGATTCAGGTGGGCAAACAGTCATTGTGAAGGGAAAGGGGCACACAGTTAGGCTAAAATGTGTATTCCCTTTCCCTCAGGAAGTGTCTGAGACCCATGCTGCTGGCATTGGAGAGTGGGTTTTGTGTGGGTGGAAGGGGGAGGTGGTTACATACAGATGTAAATTGTCCCCTTACCCTCAGGGGCCTTGGTTTCAAAGTCATCCACTCTGGGGGATTTTCCAGTTCTTCCCACCTGGAAGTGCACGTGCAATGGCTTTTGCTGTTCCAGCTCTGTATCACAACTATCTTTAAGGAAAATAAGGCTCTTTAGTGCACATGCACTTTCCCTGCTACATCAATTAAGGGCCACTCTTTCTAGTAATTTACTTTACTCTTCATCATTTTCTGTCTGATCTAAAAGGGTATATAAAACTCCTTGTGTCATAATAGTTTTCCTCTATGACTCTAGTCTCCCTTTACCCCTTTGAATCCATCCTGTACACTGAGATGGAAGAATCCTCCAATATTTGTGTCTTTTCATTCCTTAGTCTAAGAACCTCCAATGGTTCTCTAATGGCTAGTGCAGAAAGACCCAATTCCTCCACTTGGCTTTGGTATTTTCAATGGATACCCACCCTAGCTGTCCAAACTAAGTTTTCACTATTCTGAGTATATCATGTGATTCTTTTAGAATATTAGGGATTCTTAGAGATCATATAGTCCAAATAATTCCTTTCATAGATGAGATCCAGAAAGGGATATAGACTTGTCCCACATCAAATACAACTGGTAGTGAATTTAAGAATTTCTGATTTGGAAAGGACCTTAGTAGAAATCCAGTTTAACCCAAACATGAAAAATAATCCTTAGCCAATATAACCAGCAAATGGTCATTCAGCCTCTGCCAAAAGAACTCTAGGGAGGGCAAACCCATTACTTCCTAGGACAAACCATTCTACTTTAGGGATCCAGTTTTTCTTTATACCAAGTCTAAATCTTCCTCCTTGAAACAGACAACCATTCCTTTTAGTTCTATTCTCTGGAACAGACAACGACAAAGACAAAAAAAATGATAACAACAAAAAAGTGTATTCCTGCTTCCCATGACAATCCTTCAAATGCTTGAAGACATTCACTTCCTCCTCCCCCACCTTCACTCCTTTCCTTAGGTTAAACCTATTCTGATTTCCTTCAGTCACTCCCCACATGGCAGGAACTCAAGGCCTTTCACCATTCTGACTGCCCTGCTCTAGATATTTTCCAGTTTTTCAACATCCTCCCTAACTGTGTCACCTGTAACCAACCAGATGAGGTTGGCCCAGAGCAAAGGATGGAGGAACTGTAGCCTCCTTATTCCTGAAAACAGAGCCTCTCTTCATGCATACGGAAACCTGGGTCTCTTGAGTCCCCTGCTCCATCTGCTTCCAAGTTGACTTTCTATATATAGTCAGGCAGGTGGTCCTAATAATACACTCCAACCACCTCAGTACACTTAAATTATGCTCACTATTGCCTTTCTTGCATTCATTCATGCTGTTCTGTCTCCTATTTTTCACTTATCTCATCTATCCCTCTCTTTTTCTACCTACCCTTCCTAATATCTGCTGAGGTTCCCAGTCCTCCATGATAGCTTAGCCACACTGATGCCACCCTCTTCCATAAGATTTACCTGTGTGTTCACTTGTTTTAGTCATGTCAGACTCTTTGTGACATGTTTTAGGGTTTCTTGGCAAAGACACTGGAGTGGTTTGTCATTTCCTTCTCTAGCTCATTTTACAGATGTAGAAACTTGTCAAATATAAAGTTCTTTATCTTATTTATTTGCTGCTGTAAATTATGTGTCTACTCTGAGGCAAACAGGGTTAAGTGACTGACCCAGGGTCATGGAGCTAGTAAGTGTCTGAGACCAGATTTGAGTTCAGGAAGATAAACCTTCTTAACTTCAGGCCCAGGGCTCTATGCACTCTGGTACCACCCTAGATGCCCATTATTGCCTGTTAACACACAATTAAGAAAGAATTATATAATGTTCTGATCTCTAATTGTCTCTATCATGTATTTTAATCCTTTGCTATCTGATTAGATGATATTATAATATATAAAATATATTGTATTATATATAATATATTTAAATAAATAAATATATAATGTATTATTTAAATATATAATATATATGTGAGGGACAAGAGAGGAAGGACTTTAGAAGAAAGAGACAGGGAGAGAGGGACAAAGTAAGAGAATAGGAAAGAAATAGAAAGGAATCTTGGTTGAATCCTGACTCTGACACTTGGGCAAGTCAACTATTCTAAGTCTCAGTTTCCTTATCTTTAAAATAACTATGTTAATACTTGTCCATGAAATTGTAGATACAATCCCTGTTGCCGATACTTCCCTCCCTCACTCCCAGGGCTGTTTTGTAGATCTTACATTACTCTATAATTGTGAGATAATCTTGCAGCAGCATAGTCTGATGGGTAGAAAGCTGTCCTCTAAACCAGGATGACTTGGGCTTATTGTTCTCTTTGACACCTACTTGGCTCTGTGACCTTGGACAAGTCTCATTGAAAATCTTAGTACCCTAGGCAGCTCTCTAAGAATACAGGTCACAGAGAAGGTGCCAACTTGAATTCATAGAATGAGTTTACTTATCTGGGAATTCAGTATACCAAAGAAATCAAAGTTCCCATCTCTATACTCACAAATTAATTCTTATTCTGCATCTTGTTTACCCAGATGCATTTTATTCTCTTGATAGAAAAGTACTGTTCCTGTGTTACTATCATTGAGTAGGAATATAATAATAATCATAAATCACAGCAGCAGCTCAATTACATTAAAGTAGGTAAAGTGCTTTATTCATATTGTTTGGTTATTTTTTTGGCCTTTTTTTTTTGAGGGTGAAAGGAAGGGTAATTGGGCTTAAGTGACTTGCCCAAGGTCACATGGCTAGTAAGTGGTAAGTGTCTGAGGGCAGATTTGAACTCAGGTCCTCCTGACTCCAGGGCTAGTGCTCTATTCACTGTGCCACCTAACCACTCCTTCTTTGGTCATTTTAAGGACTATAACTCTATGAGGGAGGCCCTCTTATTATCCTCATTTTACCAGTTAGAAAACTGAGTTTCATATAAGTCAAGTGACTTTTCCAAGGCCACACAGCTAGTAGATATTTGAGGACAAATTTGAACTCATGCCTTCCTGACTCCAAGTCCAGTATAGCAGCAGTGCTGTATGCTGTCTCCATAAATAGCCAGCACTCCACAAATGCTTGTTGATTGACAATCAATTTACATATTTCCCTTTCCTAGCATATGCAAGCCTATTTCAGAACCCTGCCCAACAAAGAGTGAAGGGGGTGATTCCTACAACTCTTCACCTTTTGGAAGATCTGACATCGATTAAGGATGGGGGCAAACTCTTCATTTCTTTACATTAAACAGTTTGTAGAAGTAAATAATGAGCCCAGAGCACCAGAAATTGCTGCTTGACAAAGGAGCAAAATTCACTCATGTTATTATAATAATAACAATATCAACTGGGATTTATAAATGAGGTTCACAAAGTGCTTTATATATGTTGTCCCATTTGCTTATTATGGTAACATTATGAGGTTGGTAGTCAAGTATTATTATCCCCATTTAACAGATTGAAAAAAATAATAAAGGTTCATGGAGGTTCAGTGACTTGGTTAAGGTCACACAGAATAGCAATGATAGTGAACAGTGGCCCAGGAATCAGGAAGACCTGAGTTCAAATCTAGCCTCAGACACTTACTAGCTGTGTGACTGTGAGCAAGATACTTGACATCTTTCAAGCTCAGTTTCACCATCTGTGTAATGGAGGAATAATAATAATGCCAATCTCAGAGGATTGTTGTGTGGACCAAATGGCATGTAAATAGTTTTGCAAACATTAAAGTGCTATATAATGTTAGCTATTGGTAGATTTTAAATGATGATACAGAGAATAAACTTCAGGCAAGGATCAGTTCTGGATCTACTGAATTTTAGGTATGCAAACACGCAGTTGCTTTACTGAGATATGAATGAAATAGTTCTTAAGCAGTCATATAAGAATACTCAGTGAGTGGAGTTTTCTTTTTTTTTTTTTCAGACTAACAAATTTATTTGGTACATTTTTAAGTTAAGAAAAGGCAGAGAGAGGCAACTATATAAAGAAAAATGAATCACATTCTCACACTACTTGAACACACAGAGCAATGGCTAGCCATAATAAAATGTGGAATGGACCCCATGTTTAATGAAAAAAAAAAAACCATTCAGTATTGAGAAACATTTTAAGCCTCTAATTTCACTGAATCCAGAACTGAACGTGCTTCTTTATATTCTTCAGATTCTTCCAAGTCTTTTTCATTTTCCAACAACTGTAGAAGATCAGAACGTGCAGCTTCCAATCTGCGTTGGCAATCTGGAATCATCATTCGAGATTCTTGCAAAATTTCTGTCTGCTTCTTAATGGCATAGTTTTCACCATCTTCAGCTTTCAGTTTTTCAACTTTTTCCTCCTGTTGTTTCGCTTCGTTTTCATACATCGATTTTTCTTTGATCGACCGCTTCACGACGCCTGTTTTGATCTTGATCTGCCTCACGCGAGGATCGGCCATGGTCCCCCACGGAGCGCTGCCGGCGGAGGGAAGGCGAAAAGTCAGTGCTCTCTGAGGGGAGGAGACCGAGCACGCTTACACCGGTTATCGAGTGGAGTTTCCTAAAGTCTTCCTGTTCTGGAATAGAAGCTCTTAGTGATCCCAGATAGATGATGTCTTCGCCCTTATTCCCCACGCCCCATTCTATTAGGTGCAAAAAACTGGGGAGTAGGTAAAATGGCCCTTATGCATTTCCTTAGCAGATGACTGTCAGCCTAAGCTTGACCCTGTAGTGGTATGCTGGTAAATGTTTAATAACCAACCCTCTGGGGAAAAAAAATACACGACACACCTTTGAGTCTGATCTGCATTATTAATACATTCTCTTTCTTAAATCTAGACAATCAACAAAAACAATAAATCACACACTGATTTGCTGACTTCCGAGAAGAAAATGTTCACATAGAAATCAGGGTTAGCCCCAGCACACTCCTGGTTGGTCATTTCCCTGGAGCAAGTTCTCTATTGGCTCTTGCTATCTATGGCATCATTTGTTATCTTATTTTACCACAACCTAACCCAACCCCCTTAATTCTTATATTGTTTCTACTTTTTTTTTTCCTGCCAGGGAAGACGTTCTTCAGACTAGAAAGGACAGGGCAACCCTGGTTAATAGGGAATTGAAACACAATATAAGCATGGATGTAGTAAGGGACACTTTTGAGCGTTTCCTGAGTTCAAGTTATCAGGCCTAGATGAACTATAGCTCTTAGCACAGAAAGAATTGACAAATACAACTACTAGCCATGATCTGTAAGCTTTGAAAAATTCTGGAGAAGGAGATATGTGGCACAGGAATGGCGAAAGGCAAACATCCCAATTTTCCAAAACTGGAAGAGTATGAAGGCTGCAAACTATAGACCATGGAGGTCAACTTTCATTCCTGGCAAAATTCTCCAACACATTTAGATGGTTTGTTGGCTGGTACAATAGATTTGGTGTCAGGAAGATGAGTTCAAAGGTAGCCTTAGATGCTAACAAATTATGTGATGAGTAAATCTGTAAATTTCTCCTTGCCTCAACTTTATCATCTATAAAATGGGGGCAATAACAGCATTTACTTCCTAAGGCTGCTGTGAGTACCAAATGAGATAACAGATTTAAATTGCTTTGCAAGCCAAGTCATGATTAGCAAAGTTTTAGGAAAGGAAGTGTTTCACAGAGATTGAGAATGACTTCAACAAAAACTGGTCACGCCAGTTTAGTCTCATTTCCTCTTCTGACAGGGATATTAGACTGGTAGAACAAGGGAATATAGAAGATAAATTTTGCCTGTAATTTAACAAGATATTTGACAAAACTTTTTCCACTTTTTCTTGTGGAGATGTGGTCTAGAAATGAATTCTCAAGAGTTGGAATGACTAGAACCAAAAGATAGCCATTAATGATTCAAAACCAAATTGAGCACTGTTCCATAGTGAAGCTATCTCGGTATTTGATTTAGCTCTGTGTTATTTCAGATTTTTTAAATGGCTCAGATAAAGACATAAATGGCATTTTTATCAGATTTGTAACTGACAAAATCTAGGAGGGTTAAATAACCATGATGAAAGACATAGTTAGGATCCCAAAAGATTTTGACAGGCTACTTAATCCTCTTTCAGAGTAGGTCAAATCAAATGAGATGAAATTCGATAGGGACAAATGCAATGAATTCAAATGTTAATTTCACAAATATAAATTGGGAAGGTTGTGGCCAGACAGAAGTTCATATATAAAGGATATTAGGCTTTAGTGGAATGTGAATTAATATATGTCAAAAGTGTGATATGAGAGCCCCCAAAAAGTAATACAATATAAAGTAATACAAAAGTAATACAATCTGTAGTGACAACCATGGTATATAGGACTGGGCAATTCTTCACTGGTTCAAATGCATCAAGGGTAGCTGATTAAGTTCTGGGTCTCAGAATCTGGAAAGCATCTAGATGGCAGCAATCAGGATAATGAAACATCCAATTCTTGCCTTATGAAGATAGTTGAAGGAAACAGGAATAATTAGCATAAAGAAAAACTTAAGAAGGGAAGGTACTTGGTATATCAATGAGAGATCCATCCAAAAGTTGAATGGGCTAGTTTAGGAGAGAATAGATTCTTTTTCACTGGAAATCTTCTAGCAGAGGCTGGACAACCACTTGTTGTTTATGTTATAGAGGTAATAAGATAGCTAACTTGAAGAACTTGCAGCTTTTCTTATAGAAAGAGAAGACAGAATTGTTCTCCTTGACCTCCAGAGGACAGAAGTAGGAGTGATTATTAGGCATTGTAAAGAGGCAGATTGATGCTTGATGTCAGGGGCCAACCCACACACACACACACACAGGCCAACCCACACACACACACACACACACACACACACACACACACACACATACACACACACATCCTAACAATTAGAGTTAGCCATAAAAATTATTGTGGCATAAGGAGTAGAGTGTCTGACTTGAAGTTCAAATTCCAACTGAGAAAGTTACTTAATCTCTCTGAGTTTCAATGTTATCCATTTCTTGAAAGACAGAATGCAAATTGAACATATGTTTTAAACATGGACAATGCAGGAATTTATGTACTAAGTTTTGAAGGGTTATGCTCTATATGGTGCTCCATTGATAACATCATAGACCTTCATTGTATTGGTGTCAGAACCATCCACTGGTAGATACGGTTTTTCTGGGAGTGAGTAGGTTACCTTACCCTGGAGGTCTTCAAAGGTTGGATGTCTACTTGGACAAGTGGTAGAGGAAATTTTTATTCAAGTATGCAACAGACCAGATGACTACCAGTGTCTTTTCCAAATATGAGATTGTGAAATTTTGTTCTGTGAAATGACAAAAACAAAACTTTACCTCAGCTTTTCTGATTTCAAAAACAGTGTTCTTCATACTATGAGGAAAGAGTGTGTCACCTAGGATTTGGGGAAGATAAACTGATAAATGTACTAGAGATGCAACCTTTCCCCCCCCTACTTAAACCTGTGTATTTTTTCTCTACTTCCCCTGAATCACTTAAGTTTGGAAATTGACCACCCTGAAGACTAGTAGTGAGAACTCTCAGGGCAGAGAAAATAAAAAATGTCTTATTTCCCAGGCATTAATTTGAGAGCCTCAAATTATGAAGTTTGGCATTTAAAACAAACCACTAACTTGTCTTATTTTGTTACAAATTTGCAAGAAATAAAACAAAATTGAATGTGTGTCATTCTAATGATCAGACTAATGAATGGAGAAGAAATGAGAAAATACATCCCCCTCTTCTAATTGGAGAGGCAGGGGACCATGGAACATTGTTCTTATTGTCAGTCATGATTGATATGTCAAGAGATTTGATGAATGATTTTAAAAATATTTTATTACAAGGGAAAGTGCATGAGAATAGAAAGGGTATATATGAAAATAAATGTTGTGGAAGTAAAAGGCATTGATAATTGGGGAAAAAAAGAAAAAAAGTGAATGTTTTGATTTCCACTGTATATTTTGGCAGTGGTGTCTTTAAAATGGCTGAAACATAATTTATCTAGACAGAAAAAACAAACAAACCAGAATTCTATTTAACAAATCGAAGAATTTTATGGTCAAGTATTTTTGCTTTAAAATCAGTTAAGTATTTATACATCCATTCCTTCCTCCAGTGACTCATCATGATGACCCTTGGTTCTTAAAGACTCTGCCTAGAGAGTGCAAGCCCTGGCAGGTCTTATTATTCAGGAAAAGGTACAAGTATAGTCCTGGTGAGTCACAGAATCGGATTCACATAAGCATACAATCTCAGAGTTGGAAGGAACCTCAGGGGGTACCTAGTCCAACTTATACCTGAATAAAAATGCAGTATTCAACATCTTTAAAAAATAGCTCTTTTGGATACTTCTAATTGTTAGGAAGTTTTTCCTTCAGTCATTTCTTCCATTAAAGTACAATCAAGCAGGAAGCTAAATAGCCCAGTGGAAAAAGTGCTATGTCTGGAGTTTAGCAAGATCTGAGTTCAAATTCAAGCTCAGATGCTTTCCTAGTTGTGTGACCCTGAGAAAGTCAATTAATTTATGTTTGTCTCAGTCTCCTCATCTGTAAAATGGAGATAATAATAACACCAACCACCTAAAATTGTTGAGTCTCAAATGAGATAGTAATTTAAAGTGCTTAGCACAATATCTTGGGTCATAGTTACATAAGTATTAGCTATTATTGTTGTTCCTATTATTGCTATATGCTGGTTTGCGATATTGACTTAGCACTTCCACTTCTTCCATTTGGGACCAAACAGAACAAGTATATTTCATTTTCTAAGTAAGAACTCTTCAAATATCTGAAGACAGCTCTTATCTCCTAAGTTTTCTTTTCCCTAGGCTATACATTTCTAGGTCCTGAAACAAATTCATTTATGACACGGGCTCTCTCACCCTCCCTGGACAGTGTCCCTTGGAAGTTCTTTAGCTTGTCAATGTCCTTCCTAAAATGTAGCACCTGGAACTAGAAAAAGTGATCCTGTTGTTATCTCTCAGGGGCAGAGTACAGGGGTAAGACAACCTCATGCTCTGGACACTCTGCCTCTCTCAGTTCAGATTAAGATCACATTAGCATTTCAGCTGCCATGTTGCAATGTTGATTCTTTCAGAGACTACCATGTTATCTACTTCCAGAAAGACAGGGTGCAAATTGAGACACATACACATATGTTTTAAACATGGACAATGCAGAAATTTTCTTTCTCTCTCTCTCTCTCTTCCTTCCTTCCTTCCTTCCTTCCTTCCTTCCTTCCTTCCTTCCTTCTTTCCTTCCTTCCTTTTTTCCTTCCTTCCTTTTTCTTCCTTCTCTTCTTTCTTTCTCTCTCTTAACTGTGTTATTTGTTACAAGAATTTTTCTTTTCTTTTTTTCCCAAGTGAGGGAGAGATGGGGAGAGAGAAAATATGTTTTTATTAATTGAAGAAAATTAAATTTAAAACACAAAAAAACTCGGTGCTGTCAAGTGAAGACACATCCCACTAAGACTCAGCAATAAAGAACTGACCATAAGATCATAACATTTTTTATATTCCTCCCCCAATTTGTTTTATTTATCTCATTTGATCTCAGTTAATTTATCTGTAAAATGGGGGAGGGAATTAGACCAGATGGTCTTGAAGGCCCTCTGTTGCTTTAAACTCAAGGATCCTGGCCCTGCCTGATAGGATTGGTGGTCAGATTTTCAGTGCTGACTCCTATGCCCCTAACTAGGCTGATCTTTGCACAGCAGTCTGGCAATGATTCCCATACCTGAAGCCTTGCCTGTGTGATGAGATGTGGCAGGGCTTGCACTCTGTTTTGAGTAGACATGACCACCTCCACACTATGATGAAGCACCAAAAGAGGCATTTAGTGGAAGATTCTGTGCCTCAATTTTTTTTTTTTTCCTGGTGGTTTACCTCAGGTTATGTAGTGAGGCAGGAGCTGGTCTGGGGTTAAAAGGCAAGTCTTCTAACCTCTACCTCCTAATACTTATCTGATTAGCTCATGTGGGAATTTGAGTAAATAGTTCTGAGTGTTCCGGTAAGGAAAATTAGGAAACCTGATAAACTGGAGGATGAGAGAAAGCCAGGAATGATAATCATTACCAACAGCGAGACTTTTGTACCAGGATCAGCAACAAAAACAAGGTTTCAAAATCCTACACAGCGCAGCATTACTGATCTGTTTTCAATACATTTGTATGCATTTGTCTGAAGCTCAGGCTTGAGCTTTCACTCTTGACAAGGTGGACTTCAGTTATATGCATTTGCCCAAGTGCTTAAAAGGTCGGTATGTTCTGCTATTGATGAATCTTTTCATCCATCACATGTGAAGCACTAATGCTACTGAAAACAGTTTGCTGCTCTTCAGCCTGATTGATCATTTGTCTATGTCACTTCTCCCTCTTTTTTGTGTAATAACATAAAACCTGTAATGTTTTACATGTAATTATATATAGTTCCTCCTTTTAGAATCCCTAACTTCATTTAAGGCTATGGAGTTGCTTCCTGAATAGGGTCTTTCCTAGACCACTCCCTCCACCCTAAATTTATTGGTGATCTTCCCTGAAAATAACTTTGTTTTTCCTTTTTGGTATACATGTTGTTCCTCTACCTCCAACCGTCACACACAGTTAGTATTCTACTTTTTATTCTGTAAGCTTTCTGAGGACAAGAGCTGTTCCATTTTTGTTGTTGTACTCTTAGTGGGTAGCCCAGCACCTTACACATAGTAGCGAAATTAAATACTTGAATGAATGAATGTTGCATTTCCATTGGTCAACATTAACCAGTAACGGTTGGTTTGAGTGGTTTGTGCTGTCCTACGAAGGCCTGCCCTTTTCCCTTCTTCAAACAATAACCACTATAATGGGCAGCAAAGTGGTGCATGAATAGAGTGCCAGGAGTGAAATCAGAAATACTCATCTTCCTGAGTTCAAATCAGGTCTCAGACACTTACTAGTAAACCACTTAACCCTGTTTGACTCAGTGTCTCATCTGTTAAGTGAACTTGAAAAGGAAATGGCAAACCACTCCAATATCTTTGCCAAGAAAACTCCAAAATTGGTTCCAGAGAGTTGGCCTAAATACAACTAAACAGTAACCTTTAAAACTTCTACCATGGCATTTAGGACTAAATTTTCTCTAATGGATTTACATGTGTAAATGTCTCTTTTTTAAAATTCTCATTTTATTTTTTGTTTTTCTAAATTAACTTTTGTTTATTTTTAGTTTACATCATTCATTTCCATGAGATTTTTGAGTTACAAATTTTCTCCCTATCTTTCCCCTACCCACCACCCCAAAACAGTGATCTCATTATATACCCCCTCCCCCAATCTGTTCTCTCCTATGTCCTCCCCCATCACCCCTCTGATTTTCTGGTAGGTCAAGATGTATCTGCCTACCCTAGTGCCTGTATATCTTAATTCCCAGTTGCATGTAATTAATAATAATAATTATTTTATATATATACATACACATATATATTTTTAACATTTGATTATAGAACTTTAAATTCTAGATTCTTTCCCTTCCTCCCTCATCACCCATCCCCACTGGAAAGACAAGCAATTCCATACAGGCTGTACATGTGTAGTTATGCAGAACATCTCCACAATGGACATATTATGAAAGACTGACTATATTTCCCTCCTTCCTATCCCCCCCCCCCCATTCTATTCTCTACTTTGTCCCTGTCCCTTTACGGAAGTGTGTGCTTCTAACAACCTTCCCTCCCAACATTCCCTCCCCTCCATCATCCCCCTTCTCATCCCCATCCCCCCTAAT